>JAODKN010000099.1:1229307-1240939 GCA_026774425.1 Petrocephalus zakoni | reverse complement strand
TTTTTTTTTTTTTTTTTTTTTTTTTTTTTTTTTTTTTTTTTTTTTTCCCCCCCCCCCCCCCCCTCCGCCCCGCCTCTCTCTTACCCCTTTTTCCCCCCCCCCCCCCCCCCCCCCACACCCGTGCCTATCTCCTGCGAAACACAGAGGGACTGGGCTGCTAGACCGAGGCCTGCTTCAGCCACTGGTGATCCAGCTCTCTGACCTGGGTCACAGGTCTAGAGTTTGCATAGAAATTATAGGTTCCCAGTTGGAGTGCTGCTAGGGCTGTTTTAGCCCACCTGAAAACTTTTCTACCAGTCTACTTATTAGTTTAAAGTGTGTTCTCATCTGTTTTGGTTCAAATCAGACCCCCAAGTAAAGGCTTGAAGCCCCCCCCCCCTCATAAATCTCTAGGGACACTCCTACTTCCCAGTAGGATTAATGAGGGACTGTCAGGTCAAACTGACATATACAGTATAAGTGAATGAACAAGACCGTTAGTAAGATGTGTGTGTGATGAGCCTGGGCTTGGGGAACCGGACCTTCCAGCTGGGCGACCCAATTGATGGAAGCTCCACAGCCGTGTGCAGAAACTATAGGAGCGTAAAATGCTGTCATCTCCGTTCAGCCCCAGTACCCTTCATGCTCGTCGTGACACAGGGGCTGATGGGTTTACCTCACCTTTGTTCCGTAGCTGCTGGAAAGCGTGCTTCTGAAGGGTCTCCGTCCGCCCGACTGGTTAAGGCGCCTGGCCCGCCTTGAGCAGAGCTGTGATGGTCCATGACTTTGAGTTCCAGCGTCAGCGATCCGGGTCTCTGGCTTGCAAGATCTCGCTGCCCTTTGCAGTTCCTCTTCACAGTTTGAGTATGGCAGTGACACTCGGGCGCCCTTATGTCCGTGCCCCTGCCTGCTTGGATATCTTCAGGGTTTCTGCCTTACATTTAGTTTACTTCTTTCTGTTGCTGCCTCGATGAGGCTTTGTTCGCATTGGCCATGCGTCATGGCGCCTTTGTAGAAGCGACATATGGAAGTCGATGTAGAAACGGGACAAATAAAATTACCCCCAAGTTACCCCCTTATAATAAAAGCTCCTTTGGTATAATCGGTATTTCTGAAGAGCCTGTACAACAGATGCCAAGCCTTAGCCACTTTGAAGTCAGAGATATTAATTATGTGTATTCTCTCGAAACCGGTCTCCCCCCCCCCCCGCCATCCACCCCTCAAGTGAAATCTGATTTATTTTTCTAAATTAAAAAAAGAACAATTAAATTCCCTTCTGAACGTGGGCTAAAGCGCCTTCCATCCCAGCTCCAACACCTTTGTTTACGCGAGTCTTGTTGTCAAGGTTACCACACCCAGAGTGTTCCGCAGAGGTAGACGTCGGTAGTTGGGGTTCGGGGCGCCACGTTACTTACGGCTCTGCTCCAAAACCTGCTTAACCTCCGCGCTGTGCCAGTAGGGCCGGTCCAGCAGAACGCTTTGTGCGTCGCGTTTTTCAGTTCTCTGGAAAGCTAACTAATCGCTGCTGCGGTTGCGCTTCGTGTGGCCTGTAGTCCTACTGGCACAAACCTCTTGTTTTTGCCCTACTTTTTTCTTTCTGTGGCTGGTCCTAGAGAGTTGAATGACCCACCCACCCCCCCCATTTCCACCCGCGGCCTCTTCATCTTTCTAAGTTGGTTTTCGCCTCATCTTCACAGCCAAAGCTAATGTCATGATCGCAGTGCGTCCGAGCCCTGATGAAAGAGCAAACTCTGTTTCCATCCTAATGGATGGCTTTTTCCTTTTTGTTGTTTGTTCCCCGGTTCCATCTAGTCACTTACGTGTTATTCTGCTAAACCTTTGTTAAGTGCTGCTCTGCTTCTGCTTGGCTAGAAAGGGCACTCTGTAAAAATGAACAGAATTGAATTATACGTCCATTATGTAGTCAAGCCTACTGGTTTTGCGATTCACTCTTTGTGCAAGCTATGGGATTTTATTTTTCCCCCTTTCGCTCTGTCTCTAATATGTCACCACATGAAGGAAATGTAAATATTTCTGGAAGCGGCCTATTTTCTTGTACGCCGGAATAGATATTTTTCCCTGGAGAGTGCAGACGAGAAGTTGAAACTGGGTGGGGGGGTAATGAAAGCATTATAGTTTTTGGTCCTCCCTTTCGCTCGACTCCCCCTTGTATGCTCTTACTCGGCCTGTGGCTTCTGAGTGTGATATCCGGCACCAGGCTGCCAACTAACCGCAAAGCCGCGATTTGCTGTGGCCGCCTTTACCGGCCCTTTAACAGACACGCTTGGCCCCGCCCACTTCTTACACTCCAGCTCCCCCCACCCCCATGCTAACGTTTGTCACCTCGGCTTCCCCTTCCTTCGAAACTGACATGGATTGTCTGTGCCCCTCCCCCGACAGTGAGGGGGGTTCAGGAACAGACTCCGAGGTGGAGGACCGTGTTGATGGCGTCAAGTCCTGGCTGTCCAAGAACAAGGGTTCTGCCAAGAACCTTTCCGACGACGGCAGCCTAAAGAGTTCCAGGTAATCTGCTCGCCATTGTCTCACTAGCTCCCCCCCCCTCCCCCCGAGTTATGTTCCTCTTGGAACAGTGGCCCAGTGCCTTACCCCAGCCCCTTGACCCCTTAGAGACAAAGTGAAGGATCATGTTAAGAGCACACACATCCTCGGACTTGCTTAGACATTGATAGTTCACGTGTTTATCTGATGACCACCCTCCAAAAGGGAGCCCCTTCCCACATAGATTTATTGACATACCCCCCCCCCCCCACACCATCACAGATCAATAACTCTGCCTGGCGGCTGACAGGTTCAATGGTCCCATTTTCGTGTCTTTCAGGGAAGGTCTAATAGCACCACTCAGGCTGTTGGGATTATTTATTTATTTAAAGGGACGGTGATTTTGATTTTTCCACTGCTTCTGTCACTCAGATTGAGCGGACTACATTTTTGAAACCTTTTTTATAGACACATGGATAATTAAAGAATGGTGAATGTACGGGTGCACAGTAGTCACCTTTGTGTAAGAAGAAGAGTCTTTGCTAAGGGCCCTGCAGTGGGTTGGTGCCCTGTGCTGGGTTATTCCTTGCCGTCCAGAATAGACTTCGGACCCCTGCATAGACTTCGCAACCCTGCATAGGTCAGGCGGGTATGGAAAATGGAGGTATTTGTAAGGTGTTTAATATTTAGTGTTTTTTGAGCCAGCCTTACTGCTAAGCAGCGCATTCACCTTTTCTAAGCGATAAGAAAGGGCTGAATCAAAATCCTGCCAGTTGCGTTACACCAGTGAACCTTTTCATTAAAATTGATTCATCCTCTGTATTGTCCTTACGCTCAGTCATGCTGAACTCATTACACCGAGGGCCTGGGCTTGATTTCCTTAAGTTCTGTAGTGAAAAGCCTTCTGGTGTATTTTTGATTGAACACTTCTCTCGCTAGGAATTCAATTGTATAATCTACGCTCTGCATTTATTTGTTTGTGAACAAAAGCACCTTCCCGGTTTTAAGTTTCTCTCTCGCCTCCTTTATTATCCAGATAAAAAAAACATTCAAAACTATTCTTCCTATTTTTGTCCTTAAATGTCGTCCCTCCTTTTTGAGCGTGTAATTCATCCACTGCTTTCCTTTTTGTTTCATTTCCTCTATCTCCGTTTGTGCTCTTGTGCCCTCTACATTTGCTCCCTGTTTGATGCCATCCTCCCCAAGATATGCTGTCAATGTAGACGGCAAGGAAGGGAAGGAGGGTAAAGAGGGCAAGGAATGGAAAGACAGTAACGGCAAAGAAGCAGAGCCAAGCAGACCAGTGTCGGTGATGAGTTCGCTCAGCTACAGGAAGCGCACCGGCCTGAAAGACTCCATAGGGGGCCAGGGAGACGACAGCTCCCTCTTTAGCGCCCTGAAGGAGCAGTCGGAGTGCCAGGACCTGTCCGCGTTCCGCAAGGCTAAGGCAAAGTCCTCCGATGGCCCAGATGACACCCACTCTGTCAGCTCCTGGAGAAGATCCCAAGCCGGGGACGAGCTGGATGACCGAAGCTCCGTCATTTCTCACGCCTACTCCGAGGCCACCAGCCGGGCCAGGAAGGGGCTGGACAGCCGTTGGTCCGAGTTTGACAAGGAGTCCACCATCTCTTCGTTTGCCCCGAGCCGGGCTTCTGCCCGCCGTGGGCTGGACCCAGACGACGACTGTAAGTCTTCCTTCAGCTTTGGGGCCTCCAGCCCACGCAGCCTACGCCGCAGCAACTCCTCGCGCCTGGACGACCGGCGTAGCGACACCTATGGCTCAGCAGTCAGCCCCAGCCTGAGCCGGCGTTCGGGGGGACGCAGCCCTGGTAGTGTGAGCCGAGCTGACTCCCGTATGTCCTTGAGCCGTAGCTGCCGGCTCAGCGAGTTCGATGACGATGCAATGAGCGTGGCGTTTAGTGAAGGCCGTTCCAGCGCCTACAGCCCCCACTCGTCCGGACGCAGCTTTTCCATGCCGCCTCAAGCCCGGACCTCGGACTCTGATCCACCCGACACATCCGACATCAAGCCGGTTGCCCACCGGAACTACCTGGACCCGGATCTGGAGGCGGCCATCAACGAGGTTCTGAGCTTCAAGCCCATAAAGTTCAAGAGGCGGAGTCTGGAAGATTCTGCAGAGGAGGGAGAAGGCGGAGCCCCGGGCGAGGATGACGAGGACCGCCGAAGCGTCCGGAGTGCCAAGAGCTCTCAGGACGACCGCGACACCGCGCGCAGCTCCTCCGGCGTGCGGCGCTCCGCCTCGGCCCTGGACTTCAGCCGCTCAGCCAGCAGCTGCAGTGGCCACAGCAGCCGAAGCCACAAGAGCAAGAAGAAGAAGAAGAAGCGGAGCCGAGGCTCACGTAACTCTTCGCCAGACGAGCGCCGCAAGAAGGGCTCCAAGAAGTCCAAGAAGAAGTCCAAGAAGAAGGAGACCGACTCTGAGTCGTCCGAGTCCGAGTCGTCGTCCTCGGAGTCGGAGTCGGACTCCTCCAGTTCCGGGGCTTCCACCATCTCCTACCGCAGCTCCAGTAGCATCAAAAAGGGTCCTGGCCGGCCGGCCTCCGGCTGCGAGGAGGATGACGAGCCGACAGCCCCAGCAGGGGGCCCACCGCTCAGCAAGAAGCAGGAGAAGAAGCGGAAGAAGAAGGTGGACAACGTGATGATGAAGTACCTCTACAGGCCTGACAGTGACTAAAGCTGGCAGTAGGTCTCGCCTGGTCTGCAGTGAGGCATGACACCCAGGCTTGCCGTGACACTAACCAGTGCCAGGCTCTTCTCCCGGGCAGCGCCGTGTTGCTGGTCGTTTACCCAAAGGTCGTTTTCTTTTGTATGCTAATTGCCACTGTTTGAACCGTGAACTTTCGTTGGAGTCGAATTATCTCCAACATAACAGCTATTTTCACATGGCAGGACATTTTGAATTTAATTCTGCAGGTGAATCTGTTCAAGCTGCGTGTATCACACTGTAGGCGTATTCATGTAGGCGAATTACTATTTTTTTTTTTAGCTGATTCTCCTAAAAATATATAATGGATACAATGCTGTGTTTGTTATATTTAAAGAAATTTTCCATGAAAGGTTAGGGCATTAAATGAGTGTGATTGCAACAACTAACTTACTAACAAACACTGGTGTGATTTACAGCCTTACTACAAAAATGGAAATTTCTTGGTACCATAGACCCAATATCTTTATTTTCTTTCAGGATTTAATACAGCACTACAAGCATAATTAAACAAACACATTGATTCAGAAAGCCAGCGCTTATGTTACAGAGATAATTGGCTACTTTTAACCCGAGGGTAGCATAATTTGAGCTAGATGAGAACTTTAGGATGGGTAGTATATGGATGGGAGCATTCATTTTGCATTCAGGGCTCGAAGAATCTATACATTTTAGTGTTCGAGGCATGGGAGTCATCAAGGTTATTGTAATTAATTTGCATGTGATGAAAAAGTTTGAAAAATTTTTTGCCTATAGATGCAATAAGACTTTTACCTTTACAGTTTATACTTTTACCTTTTTTGACAAAAACTCTGATTGTAGAATTTTTTTTGTTCAGAAAGTGCTTTGAACTTTAGAAATTAAAATTTGTTTCAGATGAAAGTTGTGGGTTTGTTTAGGCGGCTGTGTTTGTTTGTTTGTTTGTTTCCTCACAGCATGGTGACAGTGTCAACTCTGCATGGACTCTGAGTTGATATTTACTCCCGATTGCATCAGTCTTGCACTGTTTGTCGCCAAACTGACTGAAAGCGATTTAACTCAGCCCTTATATTTAACATGATGTTTTTAAAAATTATGTCTCCGACTGTTAGTTTCAGATGTTAACCGAAATGTCCTCTTGACTTCTGCTCTGCAGCCCGCCATCCAGCCGAAAGCGATTTGGCCTGGATAGATCTGACGAAGAGGAGGAAGATGAGGAAAAGGAAGGGGGGGCACCTCGCAGCTCCTACCACTCCCGATACTCCCGCCGCAGTTACCTGAGCGACAGCGAGGGGAAGCCGTCGGAAACCACGGCGTAGCAGCCGTCCCCTGCCGCGAACAGCCCCACCACACGCCATCTCTGACCCCATTCGCCCGCGTGGAAGGACAGACGCTCCAACAGACTGATGCTCCTTCCACCTTAGACCACGCCCTGCCACGCCCACCACCAGCGTGGCGACCACATCCAGGGGCTCACAGTACACATGGACCCCATCGTGTCGCGGTCATAGACTCGTAACCACTAGTCTTCTCACCTGGAATATGAAATTGTGACTTTGGTGTAATGTGTTTTATTTCTTTTTTTTTTTTTTTACGATCTGTGGCTTGCATCGAAATTCAAAAGCTTTAAATGGCCTTTGGGGTCACACCCAGGACACCGGGATAGAGTTTTGGCTTGTTCTCTCCGGCCCCCCACTGTCCTTTCAGAATCCATCCCATCAGTGATGCTTTTTAACTGCTTGATTTTTGTTGTTTTTTTATTTAATTTTTTTTAGATAACAGCCCCTGTCAACTGCTTGTTAAAAAGCTGCCCCCCCCCCTTCCCACCACCACCTCAGCCTCTCGTTATTGAGCCAAAGAGCCAAAGGATATTCGGTTTTGCATTGGCAGGAGACTGTTTGGCTGCACCCCTAACGCAAATCAATAAATAAATACATAAATAAAAGATAAGGTTAACTACCAAAACACTTCTGTTTGTAACTACATGTGTACAGTTGTTGTTGTCTCCTCACTCAGAGTCTCAGAAAAAGCAGCGTTAGGGCAGAACGGTGCTGGGTTTTTGTGTGTTTTTCCTGCATCCAGGGCCCCCGCAGCCTTGCTAAAATTCCCACAGCGTCCTCAGACTCGGCTTCTGGTGACTTTTTTTCCTCCTGTTTATTTGTTGGAATTATTTCACAAAATGGGTAGCTGGCGGAAATGCAGAAAATGCATGCATGTAAAAGGGCGGCTTTTTATATACACACACACACACACACACACACACACACACACACACACACACACACACACACACACTTTTCCTTTTCGGCTTGACGTGTGAGAAGTGATTTGCTTGGACAGGCTCTGCGTACAGTGGCAGCATAGGAAATTAAACTCCGGGCTCCCCTGCTTTCCTGTAATGCACTTTGTCTTGCTCTCGTTTAGCTTGGAGGATTGGTTTCTGCTAAGAGTCTTTGGCTCTAGTTCCTGCCCCCCTCCCACCCTCCCCCATCCCTTCATGCCTTTCGCGGTTTGATTTATTTTATTTTCCAGAGGGAACCTACTCGACACTGGGCACAGTGTGTCAGAGTACCGGTCCATGTCTCTCATTCTCTTCCCCTACCCGTAGTGATCGCAACATACGGGACAACAAATGGCCTTTGGACCCACATCATCCCTGGCACTTTCCAGGCCAAATTTTAAAGCCCCTGGTAGTTGCCTGTTCCATGCTAGTCACTTTGACTACGCTGGTGACAGGGGTGCCCTTATGTGACATTTTACACTGTGAAATCCTTTGAGGATTCTTTGAAGAGGACTGATTGACTTAATAGGTGTGCCAGTATCTTGACTATACTGCAGGATTATAGTTGCCGTTTAACCAGGAAAGATGACGCAAGAGGATGCTTCGTATATGTACTTAATAATTATTGTTCATATTGAGTACAATTGCCATAGCAAACGTCAACTTTACGTGGGGTACGCTGCAAGTGTAAAAAAAAAAAAAAACGTACGGATGTGCATCTGTCTGCATATGTCTTCAGATTTTTAAGAAAATGTTTGTCCCCGAACTATAACAAACTCCTCTCCTATTGTTTTCTATGCTTTCAGTAATCACTTTCATTTGAAATCTAGCATTTCACAAAGAACCGAGGCAAAACAATAAAGAAAATATCTATACAGACATAACTTGACTGGTTGTGCACATTAATATATATATAAAATATAAATATATCTGTATGATTCATGCTAGCTCTCAATTCCTTATTTTCTTATTGAAATTGACTCTTGTTAAAATAATCGTTTTGCTTTACAGTTTAATATATTGTAAATAAACTATGGCCATTGTTTTAGAAAATGTTACAGGGATGTTTTTCTTTCACTATTTGAACCGCTTCTGGTTTGAGCTTTGAGCTGCTCATAGTTAAATCCTGTTTCATAGCCTATATGTTTTTAGATGGTATCATCTAAAATTTGCATTTATTTATAGTTTATGGAAGACCCATTGGAGGAAAAAATGTAGGCCTATGTCTGCACACATCTTTGCATATAATTGAAAGGGACAAGATCTTTTGTTTTTTATAGAAGGAATGGTTTGCCTTCATGCTAGTTTGCAACACAAAAGACAGGGTCAGCTATGTTGATGCCCCCGGAGCATTCAGCCCCTCTCAGGAGGAATGTGTAGGATCTGAAAATGCCCTTGATTTCATAGTGAAGAAACAAGAGTTTTAGAAGGCTTCACCCCTTGTTATGGGGAATCGGCACAGAGACTGATTATTTTGGAAACATGAGACCTGTTGTGCCTTCAGATACCAATGAATTACTGTCCGGTTTAACAGACATGATGAGCGCCCAGTCCATGTTGCAAAATCAGAATAGGTAGATATCAAGGGGGAGGGGACAGTTTTGATCAGGGTTTGCCTTGACCACTGAGAGGAAGAAACACCGCGAGCTTGCAGATACGGCCCTGAGAGAGATGACAGTACCCCCTTGATGTTTCGGTATTCCTCGGCTTCGTTATTTTACCGGGACTCTGGTTATGAAGTTCACATGGGTGTGCTGAAACGATTCCCACCGCGCCGTGGCTTTTGATTTGGCGCTCAGTTTGCCAGGTTCTGAAACCTGAACCCTTTAATCCGCGTTTTCTTCTGGCATGTAAAATAAACTGCCTCTGTCTATCTTTTGCTTTTCGCATTGATAAGGAAGCTGGGAGGGGGGCGGCACTGTATTTTTCTCTGGGTTTCAGCGCGAGTGTAAAACGCAGGTTTGTCATTTAATTCGTGCGGAATCATGTGCTCATATTGCGTTACGAGGTATTAAGCGGCTAATTACTTTGTCCTTTAAGTCTTGTACAAACAAACCAGGGTTTGGGAAGTTTTATTTTCGAAAAACGTATTAATATGGGATTGTACCTGATCAGGGTGTATGATGGAGCGACACTCCCAGTTTGTCAGTATTTATTCTCGCATATAGTCGGCATTGTCTTAGATACCCTTTTATTTTCTCTAACTCCCATCGCGCAGACTAATGGGGAGACGCTCAAGAGTTTTGGTCAACTAGGAAAGAAATACCTTACGCTGGAAGAGAGGGCGAATTGTCAATTGGCTATTTTAAATGAAAATTTATCAAATGTGAAAAAGCTTGTGTTTGGGATTATTTGCAATAAAATAAAATCTAGGGTTGCCACATTTCATGCAGAAAAATAAAGGACGCCTACCATAGTGGTGCCTCGCCGCGACCACGATGTACCAAGTGACGCACCAGTGGTGGTAAATCAACACTTCAAAGCCAAATCAAAAATCAAAATCGTACTGATTAAAAACGGGAAGCACAATTTTGTGCTTATTTTACGGGACGTGTGGCAACCCTAATAAACTCATGGGTTGTATTTAAATATTTGATTCTTGGCTGAGGGAGAACTCCGCACTATTACAAATGTGCATTACTTTGGACCAGTCAAAGAAACTACTTCAGACGGGAATAGATAATATATACATATATACACATAAGCCCGGAAGAAACGGACCAGGGTATCTGTAGGAAGGTATCTGTGCTAAAGCGATGGCAATGCATATATTATTACATTTAAAAGTAATTAACTGGTTTAAGAAAAAGTCACCAGAGTAATTAGTCGGTTAGTATAACTATAGAGCCTCTTACTCTCCGGTAATATTTGAGGCAAACGTAACAACATAAAAACAATAAAATGAAACTGCCACGTGACTCCGAAAGTGCACTAAGTACAATGAAGGTGAGGTGGCGAGGCCAGGTAGGTGTATATAGGTCGCACCCGGAGCCGCTCGGAGGGGCACAGACCCCCGGCGTGGAGTTCCAGCTGATCGACCCCCGATTCCGGCGTGGAGTGATCTGTGACACATCGCGCTGTGCCCCCTGGCCATGCCGTCGAAGGCGTCCTATGGGCAAGGTAGTCGCTCTCGCCAATCGGCTGAAAAATACTATATAGACTCCGTCCACTCTCTCACGGAGCATTTGTGTCTGCATGTTTGGCGGTAATAAAATGAAACCGTTTCCCATGCCCCATAACAGGAAATTAAATATCCACCGTTTGCAAAATGGAAGTTTATTTTGACACGGAATGGTGACTGATTAGGGGTGAGACTTGACATCTCCACACCACATGATAAATCCTTATGCAAAATAAATGAACGCCATTTTAGAGACTTAGTTTAGATTCTATATATAGGCCTATCTGTGAAAAGCTGTGCGTTTGCGTGAGGATGCTAAAGCAGTCGCTGAAATTACACTTTCGACGCTGTCAGCCTGTAGGAGTCCAGTCCCATTTAGACCTCCATTATTCCGTCGGTAAGGACCATGGAGGGTCAGGTGCACAGCCCCATAGACGCGTCGTTTTCTCAGCGCACCTCAAAGATGCGATCAGCAGCCTTCATCAGAGGACCTGAAGGCAGCAAACGTGACCGAAACGGGGCTGACTGCACTGACCGTAAATATTGCATCGGGAACGACAGCATGTTTTATGAATGGTGTCTGCTAGTAATCTGATGAGAAAGCCATAGCGGCTGGTCGTCACGTGCGGCTTTAATCCTCTTGTCAGTGGTTATTTTGCTGGTCCTTATTGGCGCAAATCGGTCAGTAATTTACAGTATAATCCCACCCAATAACTCATGGCTACAATGGCCCAGGAGTGCGATAACTCTGTTACAGTATAATTCTGTGTTGGTGAACTTTGCATCTGCTTAAATGCTATTCTGCACGGTGTACATTTATGCAAATGTCAGGAGGTCCCGTGCATATAACTGTGTGAAAACCTCGCTAATACAAACGTGGCCATTAGCTTGATGACTGAGTTTTGTTTTGTGCAATTTGTTTTAAATGTCATCCCTCTTTTTTTTTGGGGGGGGGGGGGGGGGGGTGGATGGATTAAAAATTTTGTTTTTTTTAATTTTACATTTTTTTGGAGTTGTTTTGCGTGTTTAATTAGCAGTGACAAATTTT
>JAODKN010000099.1:1214158-1229297 GCA_026774425.1 Petrocephalus zakoni | reverse complement strand
TTTTTTTTTTTTCCTCTTTTTTGTTTCCTTCCTCGCGTTCCACCCCCGTCCCCCCCCGGCCCCCCCCCCCCCCCCCCCGGGGGATGGATAAAACATTTTGTTTTATTAAAGTTGCCCTTAATTTGGATTTGTTGTGCCTAGTTAAGTAACAGTTACAAATTAGGACAGG
The DNA here is from genome assembly GCA_026774425.1 of Petrocephalus zakoni. Lineage (NCBI taxonomy): Eukaryota > Metazoa > Chordata > Actinopteri > Osteoglossiformes > Mormyridae > Petrocephalus > Petrocephalus zakoni. Next base: position 1,229,128 of record JAODKN010000099.1, on the reverse strand, counting down.
AATGATGATAAGGCTAATGAGCTTGGAGTCTTCCAAGAAACGCAGTATTCAGACATCATCCACTCGCGGAGTAATTGACAGATTAGTGGGGCAGTCCTGCTGAAGTGCTTTCCAAACAAAGCTCACTTCGAATCACAATGTCAAGTAGTCCACAGAGCTTCTGTCATCAGCCTCAATTATTAGGAGATTATGTGTTCTCTTGTCGATTTAATGACTGCTTCATGCTGGTACTGATGGGCATAAGTTGGGGGGGGGTGGTTCTGATAATGGTGTCACCATCGCTCCTGGTACCGCTGCCACTAGAGGCGGCTTAAGGCATCACAAGGGCCAATGAAATGCGACCGTGCTCTATCTTTCGGTACGTTATGCATGCAAATAGGAAGATTAAGTAAATGACGATCGACTGCTTCAAAAGTCTATTAAAATCAGGACTAGCTAGTTTTGCATACAGATGTGCTCCTTGCTTGTGTTAGGTGTATGTCTCATTCTGCTGGTTAGTACTCTGGACCTGGGGACATGCATATCCATAAGAAGCATTTGCTCCTGCCTTGGGCCTCTGGGGTTGGGGGCGGAGTGTTAAAATTCGCTCCCTATCCATGCATTTGCGTTTTTAAAACCCACCCCCCCCCCAACCCCAGGTATTCTGTTCGCACATAATCTCGCCATGCAACGGCGTGTGGGTCAAGCGAATCGACGACCCTGAATTGCCTGTACAAGGTATGATTGCCCAGCAATGAATAGAGATTCTACCCAGAGTGCATCCTGCTTTATGTCCCGTGTTTCTGGGGTATATTTTGGATGAACCAGAGTGGGTTGGTTTTGAAAAATAGATGAATGGTGAAATGAATGGCTTTTGTGTTTTGTCCTTCCGTAAAAACATGGGGAGAGACATGACGACTGTTTTAGGCACCCTTTAATTTTCCAGTCGCAATCGGGCCTATGTAGTGTAACAAAAAAGAAGGTTTCTGATTGGATGGCGTCGCTGAGTGATTTGAATATGCGCAGCTCTTTGCTTGCATGGGGTTTCCACTCCGATTCTGTGGACCTCAGAGCTGGTCTTACATGGTTACAGTGCTAAATGTAACACTGATGCTTGCTGGGTTGCCCCACAATAGAGGACTGATATCACAGCTTTTTCTGTGCCAGTCTGCACTTGGACCCCATTTTCCATGTTCATGTCCTCTGCTACAAGAAAAAAAACGACTGACCCCTAGCGTGTTTCAGTATGTCAGGCACCAGGCCATATGCCGAGGACGTATGTAGTTTGGCGGGCGATGTGGAGGCAGGTGATGCTCCCTGATGCCCAGTTAAAGACTGGGTCTGTGGTGGCCTAGTAAGCCAGGGACTGGTTATACTAATCCAGCCCTGCATGTCTCCAGGTGGACCAGCTGTCCCAACGATGAGCTCATCCTCGGCCAATGGCAGGCCACATCTCTGATTACCTCATCGCCGCCAAGGCCTTAGCTACGTGCAGGATACATGAGGTCAGCTTCTCAGCTACCGTTCCCAATCACATCTTCTTTTTTGTTTTTGAGCGGACAGACTTGCACTAACCCTATGCCCCTTCGTGCGAAAATTTAGCTTTGTCCCTGATCGCGGCATGTTCCATTATCCTAATGTGTGCTAACAGAGGCCGCTGGGTCACGCGGGAGCCGTTTCCATGGCTACCTAGTATGCGGCTTGTGCTGTGTCCTGCTGCTTTTGAGTCAGCTCTGTAGGCTTGTCTTTATCTTAGGTTTGTTTTCCTACCGAGCGCTAAAACATTATCGCAGGCCAATTTGGGAGCGGTGCGAAGACAAGGGTGGTGAGATAGCGACAGAAAAACTTTAAATAAACGTCACATTCCTACGTTTTTGGCTCAGTTCTCTGATAGGTATGAGCTAGGTGTTCGCAGTCCAAGGCCCGCCTCTGTTCCCGCGGTAATTTCTGATAACGGCCGAGGAAAAGGAAGAATAAAGAACCAGACAGGGCTGAAGGTGCATAGCAGAGATTATGCTCATTAAACATCCCCTGAGCTGAGATCAGTCGTTGTCTGCTCACGTGAATCCTGAATAGATGGTAGTCTCACACCATGATAGTAACGCTCACCTGCTAGACCAGGCAGGGGCAGCTAACGGAAACAAAGACAGTGTCTGAGTTAATTTAACCCCTGCGGGGAGGGGTTGGGAGGGAATGAATTGGTGTTCTCTACTACTTCTGCCCTCTCATCATGACCGTACTGTTCTCCCTCACAGTTTGGCCCGCACTTATCGGAGGTGGCGAATCGAGCCCTATTTACAGAGATCCGTCTCCCTCTGCTCGCCCCAGGCCGGCTGAGTTAAATCACTGACACCATATGCATGTCTCATGGCCTGTCTCCCGCACTTGTCATTTTCATCTTTATTTCCCAGGGTTTGACTGAACCATTGGCCCCAAGAGGGGGTGGGGTGTGCTATTGGAGGCTATGCACGGAGCATGGCTTAACTGCCATGAATTATATGTTTCCAAGCAATCCTGAACAGTCAAATAAGGCAAAAACAGCCTGTTAAATATTAACCCCCAAATTAAACTGCAGGCATACATCCATCCCATCATCTAGAGATTTCAGGTTCCCATCTCCCATGTTTTTAACACCACCTAATAAGCCGAATCCTCTGCTTCTTACTGATAATTAAAAGATTGATTACACCTATCAAGCTTTTGCCCCCCGATTCTGAATTTATTTATTCTGCCGTCGTATTTCATTATGCGAGCGCAAGACAGAAGGGTGCAGAGGAGTATGCCTCTCCCGATCTGCCGGAGTCGGCCAGTATAATTTTTCCATTCAGACTGATGACTGTGGTCATTTGCTCCATCCACCAGCTTGGCTGATTGGTGATTAAGTTGTTTACAGAGTTGGGGGGGTGGATAATAGATGCAGGGTAAAAACTACAGTTGGGAGACAAATGGCAGTGACTGGGTGATGGCTTTTTAACAACGAGCCCAGGTTGCATAAGAGCTTCGGGTGGGGGGGGGATGCATGCAAAACAACAAAACATCTCGGGGGCCGAATCCTACACATTAGCACAAATTAGCCAATGGAGCGACTCGGGAAGCTGTCGGGGGATGTCAGAGCATGGCGGTAGCCCCAATATGAGGTGCATGTTGATTCGGGTGACCCGTTCTGATGTTCTGATGTTCTGCCGCAGAGCTGCTGCAGAGATCTGCTTGTTTTCTCCCTGCTGCTTTCCAATCACAGGTGCTTGTTCCAGGCTATCAGGACCGCCAGTGTCTCTGGAAGACCTGACGTCCTCGATTGTTTTCACTGTGCCTTTGAGTGCCGGCGATCCGAGCAGCGATCTGTCTGAGTTTAACACAAATCGCGGGTTATTGTTGCCGTCTAATGGCTTTGATAAGACGTTCTCTGTACCTCGATGTCACAACAAGGCTGAAGTATAACTCTGCCTTGCCCACGCTGTTGATGAAGCCCTCGATGACATGTTTCATTTTACATGAATGGTTCCAATTGTTGTTTTTATTCTCCTGTGGTACAGTACCCCCCCCCCCCGCCTTAATCTGAGACTGGGTGTTTTTTTAGGCCACTGAGAAGTAGGCAAATTTTATAAAGTGGACTTGAGGGAGTTCTGGAAGCGCTGGATTTTGAAAGGTGAGAGGTCATGGGATGGTGGCCAGTTCAGGCTGAGCTCACACAGCACCTTGCCGACAACGGGCCCGAACTTGAAGCCGTGACCTGGGTGAAGGAGGAGACCAAGTCGATAAGTGATTGCTGATTAGCTGGATCACCAAAAAAAAATAAACAACCTTCTGCTACCCCGACTGCACCCCTTATCTCCCGCACGTCACGTGCGGCTACAGCTAGGCGAGCAAATTAAAAAATTGAAGGAATTGTACAGAACATAAATTTTAATGCTTTTCATTAACTCAACGGGAGTTTGGAAAAAAAAATGAAATGGGAATGATCGGCTCCCTTTAACGGAGAGGCGTTCTGCACCAGACCTCAGTAAAGAAGACAGGCTGGGGGGGGTGGTGCTTTTTTTTATTGGCTGCTGCTGAGATGTCAATCACTCCCAGCAGCCCCATAGCAATCCTGCAGTGGTTTTCTTGACCCGAGGGGCCCCTTGGAATGCTGCGCCTGCCTCCCGGGCATCGAAACGAGCAAGCACCCCGGCCAAGGCCGACTATAACGCAATGTTTCCCTGGCACGTTAATGCGCCGTGCGAGGCGCTAAATGAGTGTGCCTGTCGCACGGCGCATTAACGTGCCAGGGAAACATTGTGAGGACCCTTATCATGAGGCTGGCATGCTGGCGACTCGGTCGCCATGGCAACCACTAGAGCCCGTTTCAAATGTTTCACTCTGGCGACGAGGGCGGGGGGGGGTAAAGCGAGTTTGGCCTGGCGAATGAAACAATATGGGTCTCTCTTTTCGAGCCGTAGATCATCATCAGAGAGCAGCGGTCGGGCCGCCGGGGTACAACACGGCCGTTGAGGTAAAAAACAGGGAGGGAACACAGGGGTGGTGGGGGTGGTGGGTAGGTTACTGGTGATGAATCATCGCCCCCACGACAGTCCTAATATGTTATTAAAGCCAAAGTACAAATGTAATAAATCACTAGCTTTCAGGGCCCTGGGATGCTAAGGACGGCCTGGTGACTGTGCGGCAGACATACAAAGGATGCCGCTGTGCTTGTCAGATTGGCCTCGTCACCACGGAACAATACATCGTGGGGGGGGTTTGTGTGTGTACTAGGCGGCCCTGCTAGCTTGGCTCCCCCCGTATGTCCCAGGCAGCCACTAGCAGTAGCAGTGATCATGTTAGTAATTAGTGGAACAAGGTGCGGAACAGATGGACCCCAGTGAGGGTACTTGGGTGGGGCGGCTGCTTCCCCTGATACATGGTTCTCCCTGCGGGGGCCATCAGTAAGACGGGGGGTGGGGTCAGTCCCTCATCTCTCTCTCACTTTGGGAGGTGGAGTCAGGGGGCACAGTTTGGACATGGATATCCTGGCAACTTTACAGGGACCCTGGAGTATGTGAAATCATAAGATGGGGGCCCAGAATTTTTAGCTACACCCGAGGGTGGAGTTAACGTGGGGTGTGGAGCGGGGAGGGACAGATATTAACAACACTGACCTGAGAATCCTGCACCGATGATGATGTTGCTGTGGGTTGGGTGACGGTCCAGGACAAAGTGGTGGTCTGGGGTGACCTGTGGGGGTTAGGGTACAAGCCCATGAGACAGAGAGAACCTTGTCAGTCACGTGTAACCCAGCCTACTTTCTGTACGCATCCGTGGGCTTAATGTCTAAAGTCTGGTCTGCAGAATATGACATTGCAGATATGGCATTTTAGTAGTGGGCGTGTTTTTATTCTCTTCTTTTTTAAGAAAAGTAAATAATCAAAAAGTCACACAACAAAACCAAAAAAAAAAAAAAGTTTGTCTCGGGTACATCGAATCCAGCCCTTGAATTTTGGCGGTTGATGTTATGAATTTATTTAGTGAATTATTTATAGTGGAAGTATGGAGGAGAGCTGCTATCCAGGGAATTTTCCAAAAGATTTTATTCAGTCAATGAAGTCAGAATTGTCATGAACACACAGACGCCGTTGCGGGTGCTTGTGTGCCAGTGATGTCTGGCCTTCGTACAGACTGCCAGTCAGAAATGGCTCCTTGCTTCCTCCCGGCGGCCATGGAAGTGTGGGACCTATTAGCAACCTTGCGCTCAGGTGTCGCTAATTAAAGGCTTTCCAGCCTCCAGAGAGCCTGGAAGTGGCGAGCAGAACGGCAGCTCAGCTGTGCAGTCTGAAAAGTGGACCTTTTTTTAGGTATTTTTGTACCTGAAATTACAGATATGCTTTTGTTCTCGAAGTGGTCAATGACAGCCTAAAAATGGATGTTTGGCATCCCACAGTTCCTTGCTGCTTGTTAGATTCAAATCGTCCTTCTAGTGTCATTTCTTGTTGTTAGTTGCTTTGACCACTCCTGCGTTGTTTGTGCCGGTGCCCAATTCACCGTAACCCAATAGCATCCCCCGAATCATGGCGTCATTACGGTTTCCCCCTGGCTCTGCCTCTCCACACAGTTGCAGCCCAGCCCTGAGCGACGTGTGATATCACAGGGCTGAGTTTCTGTGGCGGAAGGCAGGATGAGGGGAGCGGATCGATACGGAAGCGAGAGAGGTGGCAGGATGTTTTTTTCGCCTTGTTTCCTCTCGGGGCGGCTGATAGAGGCCATGTCCCACGGTGTGACACGACCCAGTTCCTGCCGTTCTGGGCCTCGGCTCACCATCCCATGCTTCTGTGTGTGTGTCTGTTTTAACCTATGTCTTTTGATGCATCTTCCTCACGAGGAAGGGCCTGAGGGCAGTACCTGACGCAGAGCCCGATTGATGTAAAGCTTGATGACGTGTTTATCCTCGACCTTTGACCTCGCATCTCTTTCCCTAAAGCCGCTGTGTTCAATACTGGCAGGATAACTCTTGGGTGTGTGCAGCAGAATAATGTCACTTGGCTTCTTGAGCAAGGCCCTTAACCCCCAATAGTTAACCCTTGTTTGTCCTGCTTTCTCAATTGTAAGTCGCTTTGGATAAAAGAGTCTGCTAAATAAATGTAAAGTGTTGTGCTAACAGGACGGTCACAGGTCAGTGTGGGTGTGCACGTGTCCGCTGACCGTGTACATGCAGCTCTCCACAATGGCCGGGACGGCCTCCAAGCCGGGCAGGTGGCGGGAGACGTAGCTGGACAGTATGCTGACGTCCCCCCGGTCCGTCTGCTTGTCCCGCTGGTCGGGGTCCGTCTCGCTGCCGGCATGGTAGCAGACCTGTGGGTGACGGCGCAGTGATGCTGATCCACTTCCTCACTCCGCTCGACATGATGCTAATCAGCGGCCCGGGATCAGCATTGCGCTGGAGCTAACAGTAATGCTCTCGGAAAAGCCCGGCGTTACTCGTTTGCTAACTCGTGTCTGTGCTTCATCTGCAAACAGGTTATGGAGTGCAAGGTTACAAGGAGGAGGCCCTGGAGCCCATCCCTGGAGGTGCATGGACAGGAGTGCAGCCTAGAAAGGGCACTAGCTCATCACAGGGCCAGTTTGTGATTCATTGCCATCTTATACATTGTCTATACAGGGGTTGGACAATGAAACTGAAACACCTGCCCAGTAGGGTTTGAGGTTTCTTGCCTATATATGCGTGGCTTGGTGGCCAGTCTTTACTGATTGCACATCCTAACAGTACCAGTTGGCCACCAGTAGTCTATAAAATCTCAATAGTTGTCTATAGTCTACAAAATCTCCATACTTCTTGTTTCTGTGCTGTTTGCACAGACGCAAACTTTGCAATGAGGGTAACTGACGTATCGGCATTTGGACTGATCAGCTCTCGGCCCCAAACGCAGGCCTCGTGGGCGCCCCCTGCAGTTTGCCGCAGATCTGTGGGCACGTTGACACATGGGGGCAGCGGCGCATGCGCAAGCCAGCGGGTCACACCAGAATGTAGAGCCAAGCCACGGTGAAACTCCCTGAGTGCCCTAGCTGTGTGGTTCGGAATCAAACAAATCTTCTACGTGCTGTTGATGCGTATCGTCTTACTCTGTATCTTCAAGCTATCAGCTTCAGGAGATCTGTGCCTCCGTAGAAGAGCTCTTTAAAGGGCTAAAACCGTGCTGGGCACTCTATAAGCAACGTTGCACGTGAAATGTGAATTGTAGGAGTATAATGAGGATGGATTATGGCTCATCAGGTTAGGGCGCTGTGTCTATAATCAGATGTTCGCTGGTTCCGCGGTCAGCAGGGTGATTTCGCCATTGGCCCTTTGAGGAAGGAGCTGACCCTGCATTCTCAGCTGTTTGTCACTTTGGATAAAGGCCACTGCTGAATAAATTTATGTAAATGTAGTACTGTAGCCTTAGTCTTATACCCCCAAGTCTAAACAGAGCTGTGTGGGAAGAGAGTATTTAATTGAGTAATTTCATTTTGTAATATACAGAGCACCCTTTGCCACATCAAGTTTATAAAAAAAAACCCTTCACCCCTATTCAATTATTCTGGCTGTTTATTAACAGCATTCCATCCATAAAACATGGGCAGAGTAAGATATGCATCAAATTTAAAGCCATTGTTTTATTTGAGTAATTTTATTTGGCATCTCGCTGGCTGTGACCTAGGAAGGAACCAAAAAAGTGGGATTTTTTTTCTTTGGCCTCCCTGAACTGATGCTGTGAACCAGCACCAGCAGCTGATTGGCTAGCGCATTACGGAGGGTGACACCATTGGCTCATCCTCAGCTGTGGCTGCTGGTTGGGCAGTAGGCCATGCGAAATCATTCGCATTCTATGACCTTGTCGCCTCCTGCCAACCCGCTTTGCCCGTTAGATATGAAGCTGTGGACGGGACCTTAATTACACACCAGTGTGTGGGTCCTAAACGGGAGGTCACCGGAGGGGAGCATTGTCACTCACCTGCAGGGACTCTGTAGAGAGGGGGTCACTCACCTTCATTAGCCCCGGGTACTCGTTCGACGGGAGGCCGTAGATGTCAGTCTCCTCTCCCTCCGACGGCAGCTGGATGAAGCAGGGGAAACGCTTGCTGACACTATACGTTCCTGGAACCTTCTCCCTCCAGTAGCAGACATTAATCTTCTGCACCTGTCCAAAGGAGAGATCATTCAGTGTGCCCCCAAGGGCAGGCCCATAAACATTCCCAACGAGGGGGATTTACACTCCCTGATTGAGGGCTGCCGCCAAGTACCACCGATGGATTCCCTCACATTTTGTCTGCCGTCCAAACGCAATTAAGAAAGTAGCGATGATGCTCCCTCTAGAAATAAGATGAGATGAATATACACTTCTACATATTGCGGCATCGCGGAGATACCAGGCGTGCAACCATCTGACATGCACTCAACTTAATTAACTAATGGACTGTCCTTTTTAATTTTATGGCTAGGAGAAAACTGCCGATGAGAAGGGTTAGTGGTCAGTGGTGGTGCGCTCGCTCAAAGTTCAGCATCCCTGATTGATGAATCTCTGTTCACGTCCTCCGTCCTCCTGGAGACTGTCATTTTGAGTTTCACTAAGTCGTTTTGTTGACAATTAGCTCGTCTAACAGTGTTAAGGGTATTCAGCGTTTTATTATCCAAAGAAAACAAGCGTCAGAACTTTGGGCTTTATCTGGTGCATTAGCTTGTCAGATTGTCTGCTTTTGTGGTGCCAGATGGAGGGTCTGGAGCCAAAGTTTGACAGCCGCGTGTGTGTGATTATAGCTATGTGAGAATGGTGTCTGCGGTACGCTTTACCTGCAGGGGTAGCTGGAGCCCGACGTGGGACAGCACTGCATTGGCCCAAGGCCCGGCTGTGATCACCAAGCTCGCAGCTTTGTAGGCTCCACTGGCTGTTGTCACGGTGACCTCGGAGCCGGGCGTGATGCCAGAGACTTTCTCCCCATCCCTGATTACCCCGCCCAGCTTCTGGAATGCCCCCTGGCAGCACGGAAATGAGACAGAAGAAGACTCAATGCAGCACACGTAGAGCGGACCGTCGATATTTGAGGCTTTTTGGCAAATTCAAACCAAAGTGGGTTATTGTTTTCAACTTCAAACACATAAGAGGTGTTATGCCAGTGTAGGTTTGCATCCATGAATGGTAAACCATCCACTGACTTGTTACTGATGCTTATTCTAATGGGGGTGGTATGCCTGTGATTGGAAGGTCGTTTCGTTTAATTCCTTTGATCAGCAAAGTGACTGGACCCCAGAGAAAGGTCCTTAAACCCCAATTACTTCAGGAACTGTCTGATTCTCAATTGTAAGTTGCTTTGGATAAAAGTATCTTCTTTATAAACAAAAAAATAAATGAAAGTGTTTTGTAACATTGTAAACAGAAGCACACAGGCTTTGAATACCAAGATGATGCAGTCAGAACCAAAATGACAAACTAGAGAGATTTGCCTAATGTGACAATAGGACCCTGCATGCTACCCTACAGGACCAGGGCCAAGACGAGACATCTGGGAGAATTTCAGTCTAGCTATGCATGACCTCAGGCTGGAACGGCCTGGCCTGTTCTGTCTGAGTGTTTGCTAATGCCATTGATATCAGAGTGACCCAACCAGAAGCCTTTGAGATCGTCTGTCTGCTCTGGAACCTCAGGATGTAATTAAAAGGTCTGTCTCTTTCGTACATGTGCAGCCAGGACTGGACGTACACAAATGAACACTCTGCAAGGGTTCGCTGAGAAGTCAAATGTGCGATCCTTGTGAGACGTGCAGATCCACGACGGCCTATAAATCGAGAACCGGACGGGATGAATGTCACAGTTTGAGGAACTGCGTGATCCTGGCACTCATCGTGTAATAGGTGGTTCTCGTGCACGCTTGATCCGTGCTCAACGCCACAAAGGGAAAGATGCAGCCAATTAATGCACATAAGACTGGCTAATTGTCTCTCGTTTGCATTAAAACGATCCCTACTGCTATTGGCTATTCTGTGCAGGCTCTAGCCGTCCAATGAAGATTTTCTAAATCATTTTCACATTTGCTTTCGTGTTGGAGGTTGTGTGCAGGCGATGCACTGAATTTCAGATTTGGTTCGCTTGGCTGCTCCTAAAGTCATCAGTCGATAAACTTGATGTTGGCACATTTATGATTTACATCCTTAGTCAATCTGCCTGGGGAACCAAATGTTTGTTTTTTTTTCTTCACAGTTTTTTGCACGATGAAGGTCGGTCCACATTTATCATCAATTAATCCATCTTCTCGGAACATTCAGCAGGTTACATCCGTTAGAAGTATAATAAACAGGCACTCCCCCAACTGACTCCCCCCCTGTGATCAATTAACTCGGGGAAACTGCACATTAACCCGGTATCTCTGACTGTGGACCTCTGTAGCATACTCAGGATACCTTAGACCAGTGTGTCTCAATCAAGTTCTTGGTGTCCCCCTGCACATTTTTGCACCCTCCCAGCTCCTAAAACACCTGTGTTTATTTAGTTTTATCTCGTCTGTTTGGTTCAGGTATGCTGGGTACCTGGAGGGAGGAAAAATGTGCACTGCCTGGGGGTCCCTGAGAACAGGGATCAGGAACCCTGTCTTACATTAAAAATGGGCAGGTCTTCCAAGCTCCAATTACGCTGTGAGCTGCCGGATCCCCGCCCATCATCAGGCATACGCAGCCCAGCATGCAGTCTGTGCATTGCTCCTCCCTATGTCCTACAGCAATGTTTAGCTCAGTGTAGGAACCGCACATGGGACCCTGAGCTCTGTTGCATCATGTGACATGTAAAACTTCTGAGGAGGGCCGGGAACAACAGCACCCAGAAAACAAACCTGAATGTTAATATTAGGAAGAAAACTTCTTCTCCCACTGATATTTAGTTTTTGCTTCCCATGTGCTGCCTGGGATGGGTCCCCCCCCAACCTTGTACTGGATAAGCAGCTGGAAGATGGATGGATGGATGGATGAATGTGTGGATAGAAAATTGTATGTAAAATACATGCAGTTTGTCAGTTAGGATTTTCCTCATTTTCTGCCCTATGCTGTTGCCATAGTTACGTACCCGCGTTTCCTCTTTTGCTGACGTTATATTGCACTCATCATGCTGTCTACTGGTGAACTGGAAGACTCAGAGCACCCACCTGCACAGCCTTTAAGGCTCGGTCTGCGTACAGCACTCCGGCGGTGGTTTCCACGACAGCGCCGTGCCCGTCACCCAGGTGGAATTGGGGAATGTGCTGAGTGAACTCCTCCGGCGCCAGGACCACGTTTGGAACGCGGTTCTGTTCCAGAGCCTTCTTCAGGTCCTGGAAGTCCCTGCTTTTCTCTGGGCCAGTGACCAGTAGGCCTGTTTGTCTGTGGTAATGGGGGGGGGGAGGCGTCAGGCGAAGGCCGGGTGGGCCGGGAGGCTTATGAGGTGCTTCCTCCTGTCAGCGTTTACTCTGGATGTCAGAAAGTCTCTATCCTGGTCGCTCTTGTTAAAGTGAAACAATCAGGTAGTAAATCAAATCAATTTCTACTCATCCCTGCCTTAAATTAAATTAACATTACCAATAATTGATCTGCCTTTAACAAGATAAAGTAGCGTTGGACTGACTGGCCCATGGCAATTAATCTTACAGAAGATGTGAGTGATTCACACGTTACATTACAAGCCCCGGCTGTGATGTAAATACAGGCCCAGCGGTGCCGCGTGTCTGCATCATGGAAGCGTTTCCTCTAACATTGTCACGGTGTCTCCTAGTCGAACGATCATGTGCGGACTTGTGGTGCTCTGCTGTGATTGGCTATGCTCCACAGCATGGCGCCCCTCCCTCCTCTTCCTGCAGGAGCCTCCCCAGGTCATGTGACTGGCACCTGCAGGCTGGAGGCGTGACGAGGGCCGAGTCTCCATCTAGACAGGAATCCTCCGCCCGGTCCATCCCATTAATGGGCTCTGATAGCGTTACTGAAAAAAGGTTACCCCCCACTGCCCAAGACCCTGCAGCCTCTATCAGAATCTCCTCTGAAAATGAAAGGAGACAGGTAGGCTATCCAAGGAGGGGCACTGGGGTGTCCTGCATCTGATGGCTGTATCAGCCTTTTTTTAGTAATTTACGAAGATCACAACTGCCGCTGATGTCACTTTTCACCGTCAACAAATGCCTCCAGACCAGTCTGGTCTAGGAATCCTTCCGCTACTCTATGAACACTCTATGTTCCTTGAATGTTTTTAATGTTGCACCTTCTGCTCATCGATTAGTCTTATTAGCTTCTTGTTTATTTAGAGGTTGCTGTGTATCTCCTGCTCCAATACTGCTTACACTCGTACCTGAGCACTCACTGGAAGCTCAGCCAAGCTGCACTTAGGCCTAGCCGACTCCTTGAAGGCTGTATGTTTGTAATGTGCTCCTCTTTTGTGTTTTTAGTGGTGTAGCATGGACGATGGAAAGGCTTCATTGATACGTCCATTGACTGTGCTGTGTCGGACTCTGATCCAGCCGAATGTTTACAAGCTGGCTGCTTCCAGAGTGTGGGCATGGACAGGAGGAAAATCCTCGTGTAATACTCAAAAGAAGAGACATCGCTCACTTGGCACGGTGCCCCGCACACCGGCGGGAGAGTGTTTAACAGCTGGTGGATGGCTCTGACTGCCTGCAAGGAGCTTTTTCAGATCTGTGAATAAAACCTCAAAATGGGGAGGGGTCTCTGTCGAGTGGCAACGGATCTCGTGGAGCTCACCTGTGCAGCTGAAGCCCGGACTCTGCCTCCAGGAGTGACCAGAGCTGGTAGGACTCCTCCATCAAGCGCAAGTAGAAGTCCTCCTGGTAGGCCTTCCGGATGATCCGCGTCTGCCCATGGGAACTGCCTCGTGCGTGGGGAAGGGCGAACTGGAAAATGAGAACTTCCATCGAAACCGAAGACAGAGCGGACCCAGGAAGACCATGCGTTTGCAGGATTTTTTTCTTTTTTTATCTTTTTAAGACACTTATTAGGGGTGCAACAATACAGTTTGGTGACGGTTCATTATGTATGGTAGTATTGGGGCCATGGTAATGGTTAAGTTTCTGTATTCATACATATACATATAAAAAAAACACACCCGTTATTAAACCTCTTTATTTTTCCAAATTTCCAAAATAAATGAATTTAGCTTGGTAGAAGCATGTTTACTTAGTCGGTAGGGGTATCATGGCACATGGTATATTATTGAAACATCCGGTGTGATACCGTGGTATTACGATATTTCTGTCATTTTCTATGGCTAATACAGCAGAGGGCACATTGAACGGCTATACATAACAAACCGTGGACGATCAGTATTGTTATTGTTACATACAACTTCTCTCGTCATTGTAAACGGTATCGGCATAGCTAAACGTTTAAACGTAGCATTTTGTGCATGCTTACTTTGTGTGGCGAGGGTCGTTCCAGTTTATTTGGTTTGCTGTTTCAGCCCCAGGGCAAAGATCACATTCTTTTTAATCTTTTTCTTTAACAGCACTGTGGCCTTGAACTGGCTCACAGCAGTGACCCATTCTGAAAGTATCGGGTCTTATTTTGTCCATAAATGTGCCTGGAAAGTGGCAGAGAGCTTCATATATTTTATTAGTCTGAAATGTCAGAACGGACACCACAGGGAAAAGGGTCTGTACACACACAGGCCCCAGAGCTATTATTACACAGATGAGTTTTTCGTTGAGCTTGCTTTTTGTTCTGCAGGAGGTCTTTTTACACTTAATCTGCAACGTGTAGCGTTACTCTTGCATGATGCTATTTCTTGATTATGCTGGCTATATGAAAACCCGTGCTGCTTAGCTATGTGCGCTTCTTGCTCACTCGCTGCGAGGGCATGCAGCTCTGCCCTGCTTTGGACTGCACCCCGACCGCCTGGCCCACGTGCAGCTAACCTGTTCAATGAGCAGGGTCTTCCTCCTGTTTTTGGCGAGGTGATAAGCCGCGAAGGACCCTTGGATCCCTGCTCCTATGACGATGCAGTCGTACTTCTGCAATGACATTTCCCCAGCTCTGAGGTTCCTCGCTAGTTACGGCACACTCGACCTTCTTCCCGACTCTGTCTGTGCTTTCACAAAGCTCCGGCTGAAGTCTGAAGTTCTCAAATTACGCTTATGCAACACCCTGAGTGGCCCCTCCCCCGTCGCCCTGGGCAATGCCTTTTTTTTTTTCTTTTTAAATCCACAGTGCATGCCTGAGAGTGAGCATTTCAGGGTAAATGATCCTCATCAACACATGTCTTTCTCAGGGAACCGAAAACAGGAATATATATATATATATTATTTTGTCTTTTGAACGTCTGTTTGAGACAGGCCTCATGTTTTAACGACTGCCTGGCAGGCGGAGGAGGCCTACCCCCTTGAGTGGGAAAACGCTGTTTATCTTGAGGGAGACAGCCAAGAGGAAATAAAGGATCTTTCCCAATGCATTGTTCTCTGAGCTCCATCTCCAGTTTAAACTACTTCATTCCTTGTTTCGGCCTCCTGTTGCCCAGGAAAACTTTGCCC
>JAODKN010000099.1:1191382-1213850 GCA_026774425.1 Petrocephalus zakoni | reverse complement strand
CCCCCCCCCCCCCCCCCCCCCCCCCCCCCCCCCCCCCCCCCCCCCCCCCCCCCCCCCCCCCCCCCCCCCGGCGCCGGTTAGCGGTTAGCGAGAAGCTTCAGATGGAGTGTGCCTCAGATCATTAACTCTGGTGCTTTTACGTGCCTTTATGCGCCCCACTCTCTCGGTTATTATCTGATGACTATGTGGCACTGCAATGTGGGATTAGGACCTTAAGTAGAATGTCTGCTCTCTTAAATATTACAGAGATTAAAGACGTCCTCTCTCTTTTACATAATTGCATGGGTCGAAATTTCTGTCCTATTTGCTGGGTTACAGTAAAGCCACGGGCGTGCCCCTTATGGTTGTACATGCTCTACGCACCGAGACGCTCTAAACATGCCATTGATTTTTCTCTCACCATCTCTCTCTCGTTCCGGCTGAGCTGTGGACAGCTGGCGCGCCTCCTCTGAATGGGTCTCATTTGCAATCGATCTCTGCTCAAATAGTTCGCTTGTTGATCTCGGGCAGGGGCCCAGGGACCACCTGACAAAGATGCCTAGACTTCTAAGTGTATCTAGGGCCCCGTCGGGACCTACGCAACGTAATCTGTCCTTTGTGCAAGGGCATAGACCTCTACCACCTCTGCCCTTCCTCCTCTGAGATTAAAGCACTAGAAACTCCAAGCTCCACGTCATTAGGGCCCAAAATCAGGATACTTCCTGATCATTGGTTTTATCCAGTGCCGAGTGCTTATAAACTCATTCCAAATCCCCACAACTATTTTCCTAAATAAACACTTTCATTGTTCTGGTTCTAAACCTGTTCCTCCCATGCTTGCTTTTATGACTCTGTGGTCTTGAAACAAATGAAACAGTCCTTGGGGATCGATCAAATTAAAAAACCCCCAAGATCTTCACAGGCTTGGGTCACGGTGGGGATTCAGGAACAGAAGGGTTCAGCATTGGGGGCTAAGGTCTGCAGGCTCAGCGCAGTGATCTGCTCACAAGGGCGGGCGGGCGGGCGGGCGTGCGAGCGTGCTGCGGGCCTGGCAGACGTGTCAGGTAGGTGGTTCGGGGCGGCCGGGTCAGATGGCCTCCCTGCATTCTTGGCCCACTGCCCCGACACTCAGTGAGGGGAAAGCAGAGTCTGGCTGGCTTCTCCTCGCCTCTCTCTCCTACGCGCCTGCACTGATCGCTCAAGAGCACATCGCTAAGCAACGCCATTGTCTCCGAACCAGAGGTTGGCATGAAATTGTAATCATTAGCGATATAATTTGGCAGTTATTGCTCGATAAAGGTTGTTAATTCGCGATGCCTGTTTTTCATTAATCGTCCATTAATCAAGCTCGTATAACATGTAGGCATCTTAATTCTGTTTAATTTGACGGGTTCCTGTTTTCGCCCGTGAATAAAATTACACGGAGCGCAGCATTCTTTATCGGGGATGCAGGTTTAGACCCCGCACTTAGGGACTGAGGGGTGTCAGTGGAGTGTCCTCCATGATTCCTCTTTCTTACCAATTATATCTCAAGCAGGTAAAGGTCGACTACTTCGGTTTAATGTATTCATGACGAAAGGTAGGCCTTTGCAGCCGCCATCCCTGATTGAGTTTGAGCTAATCCGCTCGCCGTTCAGTCAGCCGGTGATGGTGACGGCCCCTCTGGTGAGAAACTCTGACATTCCAATTAACTCTGAGTCGGAGGCTCGCGCCTGCCTATGAGACTAAAGCCGAAATCACCCTGAAAGTATCAGGCTCCTAAAAATCTCTTTGGTAACTTATTCATTTTCTGTGGGGAGCTGTGCGGGCGGCATGAAGCTTTAAACAGCCTCATCTTGTACACGCCAGCCTCAGTGGTAAATAATATCACTGATGGGAAGTATGAATCCAAATCAATTGGAGGCGGAGTCAGTGGGATAGCTGTCCCCACGAGGAGCCCGGTCACAGTCATCTGCAGCCAGTGAAGGAAAACTAGCACAGGACCCCCCTCCCTCACCCTGTCCCCAAAAGGCATGATGTACAGCAAAAAAAAAAATCATAGAAAGCCTCCATTCTCTCGACGCATAAAATAATAAACAAACAGACAAACAAAAAAAAAGGCATTCGGGCACATTAGTATGTGAATCCAGTCGCTGTAATTACTTTCCTCTAAGGCCACATTGTTTCGCTTATTCCGGTAATTACTGAAATGACATGGAGTAGCCATACTCAAAAGTTTTACTTTTTTTGGGGGCGGGGAGGGGGGGTTGTTAAGTTAAACAGAATACAAGTGTCAGCTCATGTTCTTGGGCACCTTACTAAAACCTCTGTTTAAAGCCAACAGGTACACAAGAACCTTGTGTGAAGGCCTCTGCGGTGAGCCATCCCTAAATGCCTGATCCGGGTACAGGTGACTGCGCGCAGAGCTTGCTGTGCCACCTCTCCGGGGGCACGACTGGGATGCCCGAGGCCAAGGCTTGGACGCAAAACCGGTGAATTCCCACGCGGTGGCCGCGCTGCCAGTCAGTTGCCGAAAGGCACCGTCAGCAAATAGATTTCCTCCCTTTGGGGTGCTTATTGGACAGAGGAGGATGCCTCATGACCTACTGACATCAGGCCTAGATCCCAGATGAAAGACATACAACTGGAGGCTCTAACATAGAAATTATTAATGAATAAATTTGAAACCACAATAAGGCTGGACAGTGTTTCACAGAGTACCCTGCCTCATCTTTGGTGCCATGCTGGTCAGCTAATTAGCTCACTTGCCGGTGATGGGTAGCTAATGTGGCAGTATTTTCTCAACACAAATAGTCTGTGGGGTAGTTCAAGTAAACAGAGGACTAAAGTGCGTATTTAAACTATATTTTGAGGCATTACCAAGAGTGGTCTGGCAGTGTTTTCAAGGGTGCAAGGCTGTCCTTATTTAAACAATTATCACATGACACATCTGACCTTCCTGCCTGTTAATAGCTATTATGAGAACCATTCAAGGGCCATGTACCAGGTAGGAGGGTTCGGAACCATTAACAATGGGCTGCGTTGTCACTGTGCAAACAATTAAGGTCTGTCTGTCCTTTATAAAGCGGGGGGTGTTTCCCAGACAGCGTCTGTTGCCTCTAGATTAACTGAGATCCATGCGGAAAGAGTAATCCGTCAGGGGTTTATGGAGAAGCAGTCATCCTAGTTTCCGCCTCCCGCACCGTGCGGAAATTTGTCAACATAAGAGAAAAAAGCGGGAGAGGGGGGATGCTGATTTCAAAGCGAGTGGGCCAGGCAGAGGTCACACGCGGAAATGGCTGCCACCGGGCCTCAATATCTACCCGCCACCGCAAGCAACACGCTACGATACTTACCTGTCATTTACCGCCGCCGTTTTTTTTTTCTTCTTCCCCCAGTCATGTTTAAATATCAGGTCTGTCTCGTAAATATTCATGGCCGCCCTACGGTACAAGTTGCCGCTTTGGCCCCCTCTAATGAATAAGTGAATGTGTCATTAATAATGCATTAAGTGAGCTTCCCGGCCCTGCCTGCCTGGCGGCCGCCGCGCCTCGTGCGGCGCCGCGTGCCGCGCGCGAGGCGGCGAGCGCGCCCGCCGCTAATTGGCCGGCGCCGCTGTCAGCGGCGCGCTAACGGCTGCTTGATCACGCGCGCCACCCCGCCCGGTTCCGACCCGGCGCTCCTCCCGCCGAATCCCGTCCCCCCGTCGGCTTAAACGAGCCGCGGCGAACCTCAGGATGCGGCAGTTTGTGCTGTGTTCGCGTTTGAGCAAAGCTTTTGCTTATTAAAATTATTTTGGGGGGGAAGAAATTAGCATTCGGCAAAGATGCTAGTCCTGTCCTGCAATAAAAAATAAATAAATAAATATACGACCTAGATAAGTAGTAATGAATGCAGAAACTATGCTGAATCGCCGGGATCTGTGGGAAAAATTGGACAAACTTGCTTTTTATCGAGCAAATAATTGTGTGGCTCTGCAGCCTAGCATGGGGGACATGAAAAGGCAGTGAACCACAGCTATAGAAATGCATCCTGCTGATGCCTGAATTATTTTTTGTTTTAATGAGTAAATAAACTTTATTCTGTCCATCTCCTGCATTCACCTGATTGTCACCGTAGGGGGAATGCCTAAGTAGGGGACTGGCTATGGGGTGCGTTTGATGTAGGATTAGAACCTCGCATACAGAAGATGCCTGGGGCCAAAGGCAGGACTTTGGTAAGTTCTCCTTCGTAGGTAGCAGACATGTCCCGAATACTGTACTGCAGTTTATGTTGCAGGCTTAGGGTTTCATGTACTGTGACCCAGCTCGAAATGTCCCATCCCTAGTTCCACTTTTGAAGTTGCTTGAGCGTGTCGATACCACAATGATGGCTTGGGACAGACAGGTCCTCCACCTACATTGTTAAACTGTAGTTTTGGCTTGGAGCTGTTTCCCTATGCAGTCCGCGGGGACTCGCATGCTTTATGTTCCCTCCGAGCTCCCTGCCAGACAGTCCACACTTTTGATCTCTCCAGGCTCCCAGTAGGAAGCAAAAACGTGGACTGCTGTGGGTCCCCGCAGACCGGATTGGGAAACCCTGGCATGGAAACTGGAGAGGCGGGGTGGGTACTCAGTGGGTTTCATTCAGTGGGAGACATATTCTGCTGTATTTGTCTTTGGCGAGGATCACTGACAGCAGTTCAACCTGTATCTGTTCCCCCTCCTCCCACCCCAAGCCCCCCTTGGCCCTTACAGCATGTTTACATCCCCAGTACCAAGGTCCCAAGGACCCCGTCTTCACACCTAGCTACACATAAATTTCATTAAGCTCTTTTAAAATGAATAAACACTAACTCTGAAATGCGATTTCTCTATGTTACACTTCAATAGAAATCAACTCGCAGTAAAACAAGCAAAACAGTCTATGTGAAATGCATCATTTTATGGTTGTAACAGATGATCCATATACTATCTTGTAAATTTATGTGTGGAGCGCTTCTGTCCGGTTTAATAAATGTTTTCAGTGAATGTTTGTACTCAGTTGCAGTATTTACACGCACCGTTTTTCCAGCTCGCTCCTCAGATTGGCTCCCACTTCTTAAAAACGTAATACTCTCGAAATGTGGAACATTATGCTCTTAGGCTGCATTTTCCTGCAGTCTTTCAGAGAGCTCTCTGACTTTAATCACGATAATAAATGAGACTAATGGGTGTCTTTCTGTCTGTCATCTCCATTTATTCATCGGTGAGGTAGCGGGTAATCTCTGCGAGCTCCTGTGAACTTCACGAATCCTCTTTTGAACCCCCGGCTACGTGTAATAATGCAATAAAAAAAAATTGAGCAGATTTTTAACACAGTACATTTGGTATCGCTGACATTTACATTATTATGCGACCTGTATTTCCTGTGTGTCCACTCTGTCATCTATATAAATCATAATACGTCTAACACTGGGCCAAAGTATGTTTTCTGATAGGCCGTGGGAGACTTAATAATGTGTTAACCTGATATAGCTTCTACTATATAATATAACCCATAGGAGTCCACAGAAGCTATTGTAATGGTGATGGTTGTTTTCTGTGAAACCAAAATAAGCCTGTCTATTGCCTCATGAATAACTGGAGGTGCTCACTGTGCTGTCCAGGTGGCACTCTTTCTCATTAGAGAGACGTGGGCCAGCTATGCCTGCCTGGAAGGGGGGAGGGGAGCCGGGGGGTGTAAGAGGCTAATTTCAGGGTTAATATGTCACAGAACACCTATCGTTTAGCCCCTGCCCAGACGGCTTTTTCTTCTTAAGCATTTTCCATTCAACTCCTGAGTAAATACAGACACACATTCAGTGGCACGGGTCTTGGTTTTGTGGCTCCTGATCTCAGCCCAAGTGTGTTTGTTTCCGGGTGTTTCCGAGCGAGCATGTTGGTGACGGTGGCCAGCCCGTGGGCTTGGGCAGGCAGATGGGAGTCAGCGGGGGCAGCCTGTTCAGACACATGGCTCTGCGTGTTCTGTCACAGAGGGTCTCCCCCTAACATGCACACACGTCGGCAAGCTCCCCACGCAGGCCAGGCCTGGAGGTCAGAGGTCAGCACAGTGGATGTACTCTCAGTCAGCAGGACTCCGAGGCAAACCGCTTGGCTGTTGGTTCATAATGGAAGCCCAGGCTGTACAGCTCAGACGAGAGGGACCATGTTTTTAACCATTTAAAATAGATGTGAAGCTCAGAATTATGACCTTACTCTCGATTCTTTCTTCAAATGCCATCATAACAGTGTAAGTATAGCTGGAATGTTCTGCGGCCCTCATTGCCACACATAACACACATTAAACAGAGGGTTTAACCAGATTGAAAACCCCAATCGCTGGCTTTACTGTCTGTGATGACATCAGTAATAGTACATTTCTCATAGATTTTGTTGCTGGTTCTGGTCACAGAAGTCCTCTTGTACATTAAAAAAGCTACTCATTTTGAATTGCTTTAAATACTCAGCTGTTTAAACTGGATATTACTGTAAATTGTTGTGTATAAAGGAAAATAACATTTGTGCTAATAAATAAATGGGTGCTGGTACTATTCAGTGCTCGGGATGGCCCATTAATGATGCATTTAGAATAACTAATCTATTTTCTTTAACATTGTCTGACATTTGTTTGTTCCAATTACATGGAAATTTCATGTTTGGGTGAATACTTAGTAACCAGGGGTGACTTTCCCAAAAGCTTCGTTGTGCTACGTAGTTCGTTATCAAGCACGTACGAATGTTCGTTATTTAACGAGCCTTTCCCGAAACCCTTCGTAGTTAACATAGTTCGTTATCTTGTTCGTTATTCACAGTTCGTTCGTTGTTTTGGGAAAGCCACCCCAGATCAGTTAAGGCTGAGTATATTACTTTTGCTAGCTTGACTGTGATGTGTATATTCGGGGTGAACTTCTCGGGGGGGGGGGGGATTAAGGATGCCCCCCCCCCAGTTCTGTGGATGGAAAGCGGGTTTTCAATGGAGTACTTCCATGTTTGTATTGGGTCGTAAAAATGGCTGAACCAAGCCATTTTAACACCCTACAGTATGTGGAATCGGGGTAAGGTTAGGGACAGGTGTGCGGGTCACTCCGAGGTGTGTTTCAGTCGCCAAGCCAGTGAACAATTCTGGAGGTGGAGAGGAAGGGTGTCTTCATTTTACGAAAAACAGTGCATGCGATCGGAGTCCCATATCTAAGCCCCCCGTGTCAGATTGCCACGGGCCTCATTTGTGCATCATCCTCTTTTGAACTCAGTTCCAAGTAACACATCGGCACATTTAAATAAGACAGTCGTGACTTTCACACACTTTGAATTTCACAAGGTCAGCGGACAGCCTCCGTGAGTACAGGAGCGCTCACACAATCAGGGAACAATGGCATTGATCCCTCCCCCCCTCGCCCCGCTGGGACCGCCAGGCTTCCTCGCGGAGCTCTTTCACACGCGTCTGTGCGGTGTTTTATTCTTCTGGCAGTTCTGGTTGTCCTTTATGTGGTAGTGAAGTTGGGCAGGTTTCTACAAAAATTACAGTGCTTATTTGGGGTGGTGGTTTGCATTACAGCCAAATTTTTACAGAATCCAGAGGAGATACGTAAGAGCTAAGAATGAAGAATGCAGTTAATGTACCACAGATATGATATTCAGCATAGGTTTTACTGGAAAAAGCAAACCATGTTTGTAGTACCTGTACTGTATTTTTATAACCACTTCTTTTACTTTCATAGTCATAGAACACACCATGATACCGTGCTTTTTATTTTGTGGGCTGAACCTTTGCTTACAATTCCTTCTCTTCCCCGAAAAATTGGGATGCCCAATTTTGGTCACTCTCATCTAAATCATGTCAGATTACTGCTACAGTATTTTTTTTTAATAGGTTTATATCAAATGTCTGGCACAATATATAATTTAAAATATTGTTATAGTTTGTAATTTGTGCCAGGTATATGTGAGAAGGTTTTGGAAGGAGCTCAGTGAGAGGGGAGAAAGCTTTGTGCGTAAGGCGATTAGGGGATCTGCGGAAACCTGCACAGAGGCAGCTTCTGGAAGTTGTCACTGGCGGCCAGGTAAAAAAAAAAAAAATTAATATGATCTTCAAGGTGCTTGTGTGAAACAAATGAATTCCGTGCTGGAAAGTTGCAAGTTCAGTGATTTTAGCCTTTTCTCCATTCTCTTCCTTTTTTCTTGTTCCCCGTTGCATTTTTTTTTTCTTTATTGGGTCCAGCCAAAGACAGAGGGACCGTGTGAGACAATTACTCTTTGGGACAGATGTCGCTGCGGAGCCCGGCTCCTCATCTCATCACACTAAATGGTTTTGCTCTGCCTGCATTTATCGGAGAAACCAAACACGTCTGCGTCAGCATAAAACCCGTTGGTCGGCTGGCCATTGAATGGGCCGAGGTGACGGTGTGGGCTTGAGCCAGGGCGGGAAAGTAATTATATAATTAAGCCTGAAGATAGAGAGACTGAGTTACCTGGAAGATTATCCTATCTATGAAATCCATGGCTGGATGCTACCCTGAAACCGGACGAGGATGGTCCACCATCTGCTCAGAGAAACCAGATGCACAACTACAATTCAGCACGGAATGGTACCTCTTGGGGACCTTGCTGAAATAACTCAAACCGCAGTCATACGTACGCCCGCTATTCGCTAATATTACGGTAAAATATGTGAACGTCACGTCAGGTGGTGCACAAAATTGCAGTTTCAGTGTGGGATTTTTTTTAAATCGATTTTCGGTGAAATCAAAGGAGCATTTATGTTTCTTAAGAATAAGCGTCCATAGTTGCGATTTGTCACGCAGCGTTTTTTACCACCAATGTAGTCTGAGAACCGCAACTCCGTTAAATAAGAGCCAGTTGTGAGGATAGGAATGCGGCTTAGTGTGCCTTTAAGGCGAGTTCTCCGTGACTCCACGGTTGTCGAGGGAGCCACAATGCCGCTCAGGCGCACTGTGTCATTAGTGGCGGTGGAACGTTGGCCGCGTTCTCGGTTCCTTTGTGCCGCCAGATGGTACGCGTGGTCCGAATGATTTCGTCAGGTGGCACCAGAGTTCTGTTCATTGGAGCAGAGATGTATTCAGGGAAATGGCGAGGTTTAATGTGATCTCTGAGGATGGTCAGGTTTTGTCAACAAATAAGGCTTGGTATTCACTGATTGGCACATGGCCCTGGTCACCTGATTGGGAGTTGTTTCTTTTCTTTTTTTTGATTCAATGAGTGAAAAAGAACCAGGCAGATTATTGTGCATTTTGTGAGTGGTATTGTTGTGTTATGGACACTTTGGCATATAGGATTCAGAAGTTAGGGAAATCATGGTTTATACGACAGAAAATTAATTTATTAGAGATGGAAATTAATTTATTAGATATGGAAATCCAGTATCCAGGCTGTCATTGGTCAGATCTCATCAGTATCAGGACCGACGCGTTCAGGCAATGTGAACCGCGTTAGCAAGGCTAATGCTACCCTCGTCAGCCACACTGCTGAAATTCATTAAGACTCCATCTTTGAGGCCCGGATATGATAAACAGCAGCTAGTTAGCATAAAGGATTTGAGGGTTTTTCCTCTGCTAAATTTGTGCAATATCCTTTCAAGCTCTCTTTATAGGTTATTCTTATTGTGAAACCACGCGGTGTGTGAAGGGAAAGTAATGTAAATCAATGCATAGGAAAAAATCAGCAGAGATTGATCAAAAGTGGCACCAGCTGCCGGTGGTGTGATTGTGCTATTATTTTAAGACGTTCGGAAAACCAGGTGGTAACTGCCGGTCTTGAAAACAATGTATATAAAACAGGAACCCACCAGGGTCTCACAGTAAAAAGAATTCCAAAAATATATATATAAATGAAAGTTGTGAAGGGCTTTAGATGTGAGCTTTGATTTGGGAGCCAGGTTGTGTAATATATGGCGGCTTATCATCTAGAAATTAGGGGCAAACTGGCTTCAAGTGCTATGACCTAGACAACTAACGGATGAGAACTTACCAAACAATTTAGCGCAAAGAATGAAACCACATATTTCCACTGTTTGCATTATTCGCACAATGCAAGGTCATCGCTTTATTAATGCTCGTCTGTAACGGCTTGTAAAATCTTGTTGGTATTCCTCTGGTTTCCTGAGAAAATACGGACTGTAATGATCACCCAACTCCCTCACTCTCCGCATGATTCTGTTTTCTTGTAAAATGTGATGGATATATATTATACTATTTTAATATCCTGCATTTAAGGAATGGAGGTGGTATCTAAGCAAGGCACCAATGACTGACAGGCCCTAAGTAGGCAGGAAATGAGGCAGAACTTGTGATGTGGCTAATTTCTGCTGAGCAGAATCGTGCCTGAAATATGCCTTTGATCCCTGTAGCAAAAATGCCTTAGTTACATGAAGGACGAGCTAAGTTTGCACGCTGCTGTTTTCCGTAATGGTTTAATACGGTGGACATACGTAGAAGTCAATAGAGCTTGACAGTTAAATGTACATTGAAAAGCTACTTACCGTCACGCTGTGTATTATTTGTATTGTGTTTTTTTATTTTTTTTTTAGGACTGCTGAAGCTATCCTATAAAATGTGAATGCTCTTCGTTACCCACGTAATTTGTGTTTTGAAGTGGTCCTGTGTGTGTCATGTGGGCAGGCCAACCTCAGGGTCTAGGAAGGACGTGAAACAAGGCAGAAGGACACCAGTGACAAGGACGGACATACCTGTACCTGTTCTTGGAAAGCTGATGTTTAATTTAAATGCACCCATGACTGCAACTTAAGAGCTTAAGAAGTATTCATTTAAATATTTAGCACATAAATGCAACAGCTGAAAAGTATGTGGAGGGAGAATTCATATCAGGTGTGTTTTTTCCTGATTAGCACAATGCTAGACTATCTTCTTTAGAACTGTACAAATTCAGTAATATCAAATTTAATGGCAAGTCGTAATTCAAATAATTCCTTGATGTTTCTCATAATCCCCTTTTTATTAGGTACTCATTCCCTTTTGTGATTTCTTATGTGTCTCAGTGGCTTAGGCCCCTGTGCTTGTGATCAGAAGGTCACTGGTTCATGACAGAATAGTCTTGTTTCCGCTGGGCCCTCCAGCAAGGCCCTTAACCCCCTGAAATCCTCCAAGGGTACCAGATAAATGGCCCAACCCTGAGCTAATACCCCAAATTTCTCTTTCAACTTTACAGAACGTCAAAAGTTTGGACACGCCAAGTCACCTATAAAGGAGGCTGACAGTGTTGCTTCACATGACCTGGCCACCTGACCTGAACCCAGTAGAAATTTTAAGGATTTGTAGGCGTATGACCAGAGAGTGAAGGAAAAGCAGCCAATGAGAGCTCAGCACGTATGTGGGAGCTCCTTTAGGGCAGCCAGAAAAGCGGCCAATGAGAACTCAGCACGTATGTGGGAGCTCCTTTAGGACAGCCAGAAAAGCGGCCAATGAGAGCTCAGCACGTATGTGGGAGCTCCTTTAGGACAGCCAGAAAAGCAGCCAATGAGAGCTCAGCACGTATGTAGGAGCTCCTTCAGGGCAGCCAGAAAAGCGGCTAATGAGAACTCAGCACGTATGTGGGAGCTCCTTTAGGACAGCTGGAGAAGCATCCCAGGAGGCCACCTCATAGAACTGACATAGGGGGTCAGTAGGGTCAGCCAGTCGCTGGAGCTATTGGGCCCAATGGTTACTTAAGGGCCCAATGATGGGATCACTCTGCCGACCACAGGATTTGAAATAATTTTTTTTGTTTAATACTGTTTAATGCTTTTTTGGTAAGTGCACAGTTCCATATAAATCATTGTATAGTGCTGATGACTATAATTATTCTAAAATGTAGAGAATAGTACAAATAAATCTTTCTACGTGTATGCGTGTTCAAACTTTTGATTGGTAATATATGTGCTTGTGTGTGTTTGTCTCATGGGGGGGGAGAAAGATGGGGAGGTGAAATGAAGCATTGCAATGTACCTATATTTGTACTCATATAAATAGCAAATAAAGGTTCATTTCATATAATGAGCATAATTAATTACCACATATAATTAAACTAAATTTGAAAAGTATTTTCTGGCACAGGATACTGCTGTTTTGCCTGGACCGTTTTGCCACATGCTGAATGGCAAGTTTGTAAAGGCTGTTCTCAGAGATGTTGTTGGAGATTAGTACTTCAGCATTCTTAGAGCTTCCTCCATGGATTTTTACCTTGTTATTTCTGGGTGTCGGTTACTGTCTCTCTAGCTTGATTTTCATTAGTGGTGCTGGACCAGCTGCCTATTAGTCAAATAATAACACGAGTGAGCGCATGGGCTCAGCCACTGACCTGCTGTGCACTTTCATCTGGCTGCAGGATATGCCAGAAGCACACGGCACTTCTAACGGCAAGGGCTCCGCAGCTTCGCGGCCCTGCGATGGAGCAGGACAAAGGAACGGCATTCGGGCGATGGCTGAGATATTCAATTTACATATATTAGTGTCAGCTGTGGGAATGACTTATACCACAGATTTTGAAGTGTGCATAAATCACGGTTGCCACGGAAATATCCGTGAAAACCAAAGGTTGGTGGAATTTAGGATTCTGAGCTAAGGGAACAGATGCGACTCTGGCTTTTAACGATGCCACATGCCGCCCTGGTTGCAGGTTTAGATTTATTTACAGAGCAGTGAGAGTAAATGGTTCTATCTAATATAAGAAGGACTTCCTCTCATGTCATGTGGGTATAACCAGCAGTTTGACCATGAGATTTCCAGCCATGGTGGGAACTCTTTTGTCCTCAGGTTGAAGCGCCATCCCCTTTTTGTTAGCTTTAGTGCTTCTTTGTTTT
This sequence comes from Petrocephalus zakoni, assembly GCA_026774425.1. NCBI lineage: Eukaryota > Metazoa > Chordata > Actinopteri > Osteoglossiformes > Mormyridae > Petrocephalus > Petrocephalus zakoni. Next base: position 1,201,082 of record JAODKN010000099.1, on the reverse strand, counting down.
GTTTGATGCCTATCTCTCTTGACACCCTGTATGCGTGCGTGACTTTTCATTGTCCTGTTCGTGTAGTCCTCACGCTGGTGTTTATTTTCTAGGATTCTTACTGCGCCTCTGAAATGCTTGAATTTTCGGTATGCTCTGGGTCAGCTGATGCAGAGGGCGGGGGCCAAGAGGTGTGATGCTTAGCCACGCAGCCAGCCAATCAGGAAAGCCCATTTCGTATGAGACATGAAAAGCGAACACCTTATGTCAACACAAGCATCTGCGCTAAATTCCATCATACCATGAAGGTCACGTGATTTCAGTTCCAGAGCAGAACTTTCAAAAGTTTAATTAATGACATTTGTAAGTGCCAAGTAGTATGCTGATCGGGCCCAAAGAGAGGTCAGGTGACAGAAGTCACAGACTGATGTGGCAAAAACAAGATCATTATAAAAATGGAAATTCATTAAAAGTCTCCAAGTAACATTCACACACCTTAACTCCAGAGGCGGTACTCATTTTTCTGCTATAATTTATACAGTTCTTCTAAAACTCTGTAGATCTGTCTGTTTTCAGAATGTAAATTGGGTCCCAGGAGATGGCCAATGTGCTGTCAATTTTGTTTAAGCACTATTTCAGTCTGTATGCATTTTTCACATAAATGTAAAAGTTATATTTACAGCCAACTTTATGAATACTTAACATGATTGTCTTGAAGAGGAATTGTCTTTCAAACACTGAAAAAATACCTGTGACAAGGTTTAAAAAACATAAAAATATTAGTATTAGTCTTCTGTGTAAGGTCCACTCACGCTATTGGCCCCTGTACTAAAATAATGAAATAAGGTTTTCGGCTATGTTCATTTTTATTTTAATATCTGCATTTTCTTGTCTGTAGTAGGATTATATATTTTTTATGAGGCTTCATATCTTTTTATATCTGTGAACAGTAAAACTAGTTTTATGTATGACATGATTCGTGTGAAAAAAGATATACATATTTTTGTTAAAATTTAATGTATTGATGTGGAGACCTCGGAAATTATTCATTTTTATATGATTTTAAAGTCGGAAATAGAAGAACTGCTCTAACGAATATCTGCGAAAAAAGATTAGCACTGCGCTTCTACCAAAAATATTTACAGACATTGCGAGTAAAATGAGCTCGTAATAAATAGTAAAGGCTGGCGGTTAAAAATTAAGCACAGCCAATGTAATACTTGGGCCATTTAAACGAGGGCAGTATTAGATTATGTACGGTGCAAACTTTCCGCGCAGCCGAAGTTGTTCCGTTTGCTGACGCTAGGAGCTGACCGTGGTGCTGAAACGGCGGCGGCGGCGGCTCGCTGTCTTCAAGGGGGCAGCCCGCACTCCGGCTGAGCCGCTGAAACAAGGCGCATCCTCCGCCGATCTCACTTCGCGGACCCCGTCGGCGCCCCGAAACGGGCGCACCTGCCCTTCGTCCACCAGACCCCCGCGGCGAGCGGCCACCCCGGGGCGATCTTTCGCTTTCTCTTCCCTCCTTTTCTAAGGGAAAGTACATTATAAGGACATTATTCTGTGAGCGCAGGAGCGTACTCTCCAAGACATGTGCACGGCAAGGGACCGCCGTGCGAACGCGCTGCTCTTCATCTTCATCCTTTTCGCCCCCATGGCAGGCGGCCAAGGTAAGGTCTCCCTTTATTAATACAGTGTATTTTTAAGCACATCGCAGCTGCACATTAAATTATAAGGCATGTAAGAACTGCTTCCCCGGCTGTAAAATTCGAGTACAGTGCTATGCAGTTCCCGTAATCGGTCTGCAATGGACTGTGCGGCTGCTGTTTAACGTGGATTTTCGCTATAACCAATACAGGACCAAAACAACGTAAATCTGCGAAGATCCGTTAAATCACACAGTCGTATAAACGGTCCTCTCCACCCTCCATGTAATATGTCTACGGGCGTTTTTTAATTTTATTTTTTACGTTCCTTACTTTGACAGTATTTAGCCTAACTCGACGCTTGTGTCACTGTTCTTTTAAATATGATCTTTAGATATTACCCTATGGTTTAGAATTATACCTGCTGGTACTAGAAGTACTGTTGACGGTGACAACGAGGAAACAACTTTAGTTCAACAGGTCTACATCAGCAGTATGTACAGTAAAACCTGGAATAATAAAGTTTCTTAAGTCCAAATTCTTATTCTTATATGGAAGTTTTAAGGGAAACCAACTTTTTGCGTGAAGTACACGTTATACATCAGCTTAATAATAATAATAATAATAATAATAATAATAATAATAACAGTAATGCCCGAATAGACTGATCATCGCAGAATCCCAAAATGTAAAGCAAGTACATTGTTAAGTAGGGAGGGATGCAATTAGATTAATCATGTAATCATTTACAGCCCTACATTGATCGGGTCGGTTTAGTCGCCAGGTCGTTTTCGGAATCTCTTGAGGTTACGGAAGTCCCTCTCTGAACCTGGACCCTCTCTGAGACAGCTCTGTTTTTATTTGCCATATTCACAGGAACTGGCATTCATAGAAAACATGTGCAATCAAACCGATGAATTAACAAACGGGACAGCCGGTAGCAGCCCAGCTCCTAATGTTTTACTACTGCCTATTAAAATATAATTGGTCCCAATTCAGAGGTTACAAAACGCCTGTAATTTTATCGCGTGTAATTTCTATACGCGACGCGCACTGTTTACTTGGAGTAAACTTCATACCTTTATCCTATGAAACGACAAATGCTTTTTCGGCTCATCAGTTGGGACTGCATAAGATTACAATCACTTTGCAATTATTTATTTTCTTTGATTCTTGTTTTTAATTTTCCATGGATGAAAACTGGTGTTATTGTTTATTTCATGTCTAATAAAATGAAATTATGTTTTGTCACGAGGAGAATAATGGCAGATTTGTTTGCACCCAGGAGGTCCGAGCGCAGACAGAGTCTGAGAAACTTGCCTTATGAGGAACCGATGATAAAACAACTAAAGACTGACGTTTGTCTTGATTTCCTTTTAAACTTAGCCGCATTTTATTCTAACCATCCGACGTTAATAAAAGATTATTAACGTCGGATGTCAAGCGTTTGCTTTTAATTACTAATTAATGCGTACGGGCGTATTCACTAAGACACTTAGCCAGGAACATCAGGGCTTCCAGAAAAGAATAAGAATAAGAATAAGTATATTGTACCTTTGCTATCACATACAGCAATCCCGAGAAGATCGCCGGCGAGCAATACGGAAGTAGTATCCTGGGCAAACTTTATTATCATAATATTTGTGAATACTCAGCTTCTATTCTGTAAATTATATACGTATTATAGTTCAACAGACCAATTATTGTTGGTCTTAATTTCCACACCACCCGCAGTTTGAAAGCGACACGAAATGGTGCGTAATTCGTTTTTTTTTTTTAAACCATGCAAGTAACTTTTAAAATGTTTTACCATTTGCGTAGTAAAGCGTGGGATTCAAACTCTTGAGATGAGTAGCGTATGGAGAACTTGGGTTCAGCTGCCAGGATCTCATGTCTATTTATTTTATACATTTTCTTTTACAAGCACGATATTCATATTCATAAATACTGAAGGCGCCGGAATATTGATCATTTGTCAGTTAATATTGTAGAAAATGGATCTAATCGGCGTAATCCACATTGTTATATTACTTTAAAGGCTTTCTGTCTGTGATGCTTTCTGTAAAGGTAGCGTTTTATTTGCTGGCAGGAGAGTGTTCTAAGCAGAATGGACAGGATCGATCCTGCATTACCGTATTATTCTGACCTTTGACCCCTGGGGATTTTGGCTTCCCTGTGTTTGCCAGTCACCTTCAATCAGCACAGCTCTACCTCCAGCACTGCACTTTATTGCTGACGTGCTTTGGAAGGCACTCTAACTAATGTGCGGATCCATCAATCGGGACTGGGGGGCGGCCGCCGGCTCGGAGGCGGGAGCTGTCGCAGATTGATGACATCGTATTGCTGTGTCAGAAGCAGGGGTGAAGGTCAATAGGCTGATTTATGAATTTCCAGCCGCCTAGGAACACGTGCGGGCAGAAGGTGGCCGTCTCAAGGCTGGAGCCGGCTGGATGTAAGCGCCGTTGTGTTGCGAGCTGGCAGCCCATCCCACTTTCTAGCCAACTTTAAGGACACTTCTGTCTCCAGAAAAAGAACCTTAGTTCTCTTAAACAACTGGGATAAATGTAAATATTGAGGATATATTTGCGGCAATGGCAGTGACACACCGGAGCTGGGAGTCAATACTGGCTTTCAGAGCATGCTTGTTGTCTCCTAGGAAATGCCAGAGACAGCTACAAGTCACATTTACTAACTGAGAGAGTATCAGATGGCTGAAGGGGCCAGGTGTGTCTGCGCTTTGCTCTGTCTGTAGCAGCCAGCCTTCCACTGAGTGAGGCATTGCTTTGTGATGTGTACTGAGATTGTCACGGTCCTGTTGCAAAGGAACTCCATCCCCTCCTGGGTGTCCCCTGTGTTTCCTCTGGCCCTCCTGGGATAGACTACAGGCTCTCTGTGCCCTTGTCCAGGATAAGTGGTTGAAAGATGGATAGTATTAAGCCTGTTGATTGAATTAGAATGTATTATATAAAAAATTGATTTTAGCATTCAGGTATTGGTCTTCTCTAGTGTGTCCTCCAGTGCTGTCCCCACTGCCGCCTGTTAGAGGCCCCCCCCCCCAACACCTTGACTCTGTCCTGGATAAGTCAAGTTAAATCAAGTTAAGTCAAGTCAAGCCTATATCATCATGCCATCCATACAGGACGTGTACTGTGGCACGAGATGACAGTCCCCCATGTCTACAGCGCAGCATAAAGACTAAAAGGAAGTGAGTGTACATTGAATTAAGATAACTCTTTATTGTCATTGCACAGCCATACTTTGTACAACAGTACAACGAAATTAGGATACAGCCCCATGTCGGCACTAAACCCAACACAACTGTGTGAAAATATAAATAGTGCGGAAAATAAGTAAATAAATAATTAAGGGCGAATCACTGGACAGTGCACAACAAGGGACCGAACAGGTAATGCGTAGGCGAATGGACTAAGTGCTACAGCAGACCACACATACGTACACAGGGCATTTTCAGTGCAAACAGCATCGCAAGGCAATCATCGCATACACACTGTTCGTGTAGTCAACTGGACCATAACCCATATCAAATAATCGGATGGAGAATGTATGTATGGATGGATTTTACGTGTTAGCATTTTTAAGGAGTGATTTATATACATTTCCTTTGCTGATTAGCCCTTCCTGCCTTCCTCCTGTAATATCCGTCTGCTTCGAGGGGTCTTGCGTAACATACAGAGTCATGCTACTTATTGGCATATAAGCAAAATAAAGGCAGCAAACAAAAAAACCCGTTGACCCTGGTGCTAGAATTTCAGCAGCTTTCTTTTGCTTTAATTCTAAAAGGCTCTTTTTTCAGTTTATCAGCTTTTTCAGTTAGATGACGGGGAAAGAAATTCCGCAATGTTTCCTTAACATTATGACCTTCTTTGCTTAAAAATACCGGATTCTATTTTTGCCAAGATGATAAAACCAACAACGATTCTTCTGTTCCATCTGCAGACCTCTCCAAATACCTCTCTATTTTTAGGCATCCTTGATCACAGATAAGTTTTTTTATTCATACTGATAGTCATATCAATATGCATAAGCACATACCCCTATGTATTATATATAATATGGTAAATTGAAATGCATTTTCCAGGAATCTAGTTTACCGCTATATGGTCAGACTAAAAGGGGACAAAGGAATCTGGATTTATGATTTCCACTACACCCAGAAAAGCGCCAGTCACGGGGCAAGCCTATTTAAAACATGTTGTTTTTATACCTCTAATTTATCTCATTGGTCTAGTGCCCAAATATAAAAAACAGCAATAAATCTTAAGGAACACGCCAACCAGATAAATTTAGAAGTGTTTGCTAAATTAAAAGTAACCTAACTAGCAATCCCCACGGGCTAAGTTTCTTAAAAAAAAAAAATGAATTTTTAATTCACAAGTTATATAGAACAGCTAGATATAGAAATTTGAAATATGAAAGGCTGTGGGTTGCACAGTGCAGTTTATTTCAGACTGATGATGACTATAGGTCCCATTTGAGAAATCTCTGGTGAAATAGAGATAAATGATTGGACCGGTGTGCTTAATTTTATTCCAAGCTTGCAATATTTACTGGAAATAGATGAGGACAGTTTTATATGCAGCACTATGCAAAACACAGTGTAAGGCAGTGCAGGATTTAACCAATCAGGAGCTGTGTCAGGCTGGCTTGGTTGAAGACAATTGGTGGTATGGTGCCATAATGGGGAAAGGACTCTGGTAATGCAATACACTTAATAAATGTGCCGCGCTCTTTAGCTAGTGACGATCTACACTTAAAGGTTATTTCAGTAATAATATCACTGTCGAGCCAGAGTCACAAATTTAGCCGAATTGCACGTCTTGGGAATGGGAGATTTAAGCAAGATCCGAGCTATTGTGGCAGCTAAAACACATAGCACAAGCTCAAGGAGACCGCCGGATGACAATTTTATTCTGCTGATGGGTATGCAAAAAAAAAAAACCCAACAAATGAAAGTCGAAGGAGAACTCTTTGTCCTTATTTGTGATTGTATAAAACAGGAACGCTTCTTAGCCTATGGTGGAAGGTTTAAAGAGAGATTGCATCAAGCAAATAAGGCAGAGAATGAAATATAAAGCACAAAATGTGAAAGGAATTACTTCAAGTGTATAGAGCAAATACAAGGAAGATTAGCCTAGCGGAGCTGTCGCATCAACGTGTGGTGTTTTATTTTTACAGGTTATGTATTTTTCCATAGTATTTCTGATGCTGGAACAAGCTTGAAGGAACCTTCCTCAAAATGTATTTTTGCAAAAAAAAAAAATTGTAAAATATGTATTCAAGTAAGCAACAGTGTGTGGTTCTGCAGGTTAGGGCTCTGCAACTGTCACTGGAAGGCCAGTGGTTCAAATCCCGTGGCTGACGTCAACGCTTTGCCCTCGATCGAGACTCCTTATTGGCAGCAGAAGCTGACTGACCCTTCTCTCTGGTCCTCGCTTGTATGTCTCTTTGGAAAAAAAAAAGATAAACAAATGTAAAACAAAAAAGTGATGTTTCAGTTTTAGCCAGCAGTATCCCAGGAGGTGCCTTGCAATGGTTGGCAAGATGTTTGAGGTGCTCTGTGACATGCTGTCATCGAGGTGAGTCACAGTGACATGGTGGCAATGTCATCGAGGTAGCTTTGAGTTTGGATTGATTGTCCTTTAGACCTGGATCGGACCTTGGCAGGGCATCTGCAGGTGGAGGCTGCCCCAGTGCCTTGGCATTGCTACCCCAGCTTGCATGCAGGGATGACCTCGACCAATCAGGTTGCAGGTAGAGAACTTGGCTCCATTACGCTGTTACTAAACCTGCCCTGTCATTATATGCTGTGAGGGTAAAGAAATCCCCGAACACCAGGCCCTGACCTATACCTCCACTACACAATTTAACTGTACCTCAAACTCAGATTCCACCTCATGTCGATTTGTTCCTCTTCCCTGTACTTGTCCTGTATTATAGTATTTATGAGAACCTGTGAAAAGGGTGTCAGCAGACAGAAATGCCGAGATGAAGATGATCTGGGGAGGAGAGATTGAATGATCTATGAGCTTGGGGGTTGAGTCTACCAGCCCACCATAGTCCAGTTAAGGTCCAGATTGATGTTCTTTGTTCGTTACCCAGCACATGTCGGCCGTACTACAGTCTGGGCAGGGATGTTGACGGATGGCCTGACAGGGGTTGTCCGTTGACCAGCTGGGATGGCGGGAGGAAGTATGGGTGACTTCTTCCCTTGACGGATTGTTTCCTGCTGCTTGCAGTATGGAGCCAGCGCGAGCTGGCCAGCGATAGGACCGGGCTGGCCCCTCTCAGCATGGACAGCATGGCGCGTAGTCCCTGGAATTTAATCTGTTGGCGGGGGCGTTACGATGACATTCAGAGATTGTGAGGAGGACCCACAGGCTACGGGTAGACAATGGAAACGCATCAGCCAGATAACCAATTTTCCAGAGAGGAGAGCCACCCGGTTACTATTAAAATTCACAGTGGATTAGATGTGTTGTAAGGGGTATAGTCTGCATGGAAATTTTATGGGGGGGTGGGGGGGGGGAGAAAAAAAGCAATAAAGACTCCCGTTAGACCTTCTTAATTTTTCTGTGGTTGATATATCCTAGTCAGTGGCAATTCTAGAACAATCAATTGCTCCCCCGAGAGAGGAAACCCAGCCACTGTTCAAGAGAGGAAGTTGATGAGTGTAGCGAATTGCATGTGTGTGTGTGTGTGTGTGTGTGTGAGGGGGGTTGGTGAGTTTTTCCACAATGAACATATTGTCAATCACTTGATAGTGGAATCGATTTTGGCCAAATGAATACAGGCATAAATCTCTGGCAAATGCCAGAATGTGGCAGACCGCCTAATTGAACAAGTCTAATTTCAACACTGTTACCATTTTTCCCCCCTTGCTAGCCTGCTCTCCCCGTGTTTGCCTCTGGCCTGAAAATACTGTATAAAATGATCTTTAATAATTATTTCGGAGGTGCTTTCCATCCGGAATACCACTTAAGGTCACCTGATTTCCTTAGGAAAAGATCACTGGCAAGTTTCACATGGACATATGGGCTCTTTTGGGAACTGTTTCTTCTTCAGATCTTCCACATCACGGTCGGGATCTTCTGCATCATGCCGGTCCATCTCCGTACCACACGCGCCTTAGTCATCCATTGAACACGCCGCTGACTGCTATTTGATTCACCCTGTTCCTGCTGAGTCGACTTTATGAAACTTTAAACGTTGTCATGTAATGTTTTAGGAGACCTGCTGCGTTATGGCTAGACCTTATCTAAGCTATTTTAAAAAGAAGACTGTGCAGGAACTTGGTGCCAGGATACTGATACTGTTTAATGCATCCAGCAGCTCATTCAAAGAATCAGTTTTCTTTGCATTTGATGGTTACTTGACCTGCTGGTTAGTACACTCCACTAAAGATAATAGACACAAAGTGAAGACATGTGCTGTGGGGGGGAAAAAAGAAGGCTTTGCTTTTGTTGCAGGGTCTCCAGGGCTTGTGGATTTGGGGAGCTTTAATTTATTACTGTAATGAGTGGAATCCATTTGGACGTGCAGACATGCATTTGGATGAAAACATGGCGGAATTGATTTTAATTTTCCCGTTTGACTTGTTCTGCCTTGTAGGTCATGGCGGGTAAAATTATTTCCGTCCCAAAACAATGAGACACATGCTCAAAAAAATGAAATTGCCATCATCTGAGATTAATCTTGCATGGAAGGGCTTTACTCCCAGGGTGCAGGCCTACAGCACGAGGTCGATTCCCAAAATCCTCGCCCCTGACCGTTTATTTCTGCTTGAGCCGTTCATACACACACGCTAACCACGAAGATCCGAGAGGAATATCTGGGCCTCTCGCAGATTACGCTCATCATTACGGGGCTCTTGGGATAAGTGATAACTCGCACCCCACCTTCCAAACCCCCCCCCCCCCCCCCCCCCCCAAAAGACGTGCACTCTGGGTGCGCCTAAAAAGAGGGCCAAGACAAGACCAGGGACACAGGACCTGGAAGACAAAAGCACAAACCATCAACAAGACACCGGGAACAGGATAGACACACAGAAGGGAAGCAAT
>JAODKN010000099.1:1160448-1180390 GCA_026774425.1 Petrocephalus zakoni | reverse complement strand
TCCGCCCGGGAATTTCACCCCCCCCCGCCCTACCCGTTCGGGCCCACCCTAATGACTACCCCCCGTCGGACCCCCCCCCCCCCCCCCCCCGGTAATTAAGGCAGAGCGTTGGGGGGAGGCACCGAGAATTGGCATCTGTTTCCTTGCATTCTGACATGCGGAACCGCTCCTCTTTGTCGAGACGACAACGGGCAGAACGAAAGCGAGGCGGCGATTTCATACCAACAGAAGTATAAAATCGCTAATGAGATTAGCGGCTTCGCAGCCAGGAGTGCCGGGGCGTATTTTCACGGCAGGAAATTCGTGTGCCGGTCCCACTGAGTGGGCAGGTTGTAATCTTTTCCGGAGAGACGGAGGCGAAAGGAGGCGGAGGGAAGGGAAAAAAAAGTGCTTGGTGGCTCCATCCAGGAACAGGGTGCAGCGAGAAGAAGCGGGGGGGGGGTGTTTTATCTCGACGTGTGTCTCGAGCCGGACGCTCGCGCTGTTTGTTTTCGTGTGCGCGCGCGCGTGAGCGTGCGGCTGAGATCGAGGTGGGGGAGAGACCTTGAAGATGGGAGGGTGACCCCGGTCGCTTGGAAATGACAGCCCCATGTGTAAATAATTTCTCAGCTTAACTGGTTTGCGCTAATATATTGCGATGCCCCCCCGTCCACCCCCGCCTAGCATCTAGCGTGCTGAAACAGTGTCCGGGGTTCCTAATGGCACACTGAACTACTCCCACAGTAGGCAGCGGGTGTGCAGCTCGAAGACAATTATCTACAGTTAATTAACAGCCCTCCTACACTAGTCATTGGCTGTCACTCTATGCGGCCACTGTGAACAGCACAGACATATGCTGCTGAGTGTGTGTGTGTGTGCGCGCGCGTGTGTGTGGGTGTCACTTTAAACACAAGCCAGATTGGGGTGGAATAAAGTCCAGGGCTGCCTGCAAGGCCCACATGCTCTGTGTAACACAGGGACGATGATGTCAGTGATGCTGCCGATCTCCGACTGAGTGGCGCGTGTGAACGTCATGTGACCATAAGTTGAATCGGTGCTTTCCTAGCTATTTGCACAAGTACAATGGGAGGCTTCTTTGCGCATGTTCAGTCTTCACTTACGTTAAACATACATATACATGCAGGTACGAGTGTAGCTTGGGGTCTGAATCATGGGTAATTTGAAGTGTTATGGGGGGGCGGAGCTTATGGACTTGCTCAAGGGCCCAACGGATATGTGACTATACTATTGAGGATGGGATTCGAACTGGCAACCTTCTAATCCTAGCTTCAGGGGCCTAACCTGGAGTCTGGAGATGACAGAGTCTGTCAGGAAGATATCCGTCGCGGCTGGTGGTGGTGATATAAGTTCCCTGGAATGTTGCATGTGTGCTGCAGTTAATGCAGTTTGACTACAGCCCTGTATGTGATTTGTAGTTATAGTTCTTATCTGCTAACTAGAATGGCATGGCATAAACCGTCAGTCTATAATCTTAAACCAGAAACCTTCTTGAAATGAATGTTGGGTTTAATTGCATTTTTGCTCTCTAGCTTCCTATAAGTTTGATTGCAACTATTGCTGTGAGCATCACTCCGTAAGACCGTTTCTGCAATCTGCAGGCCACCATAATAATCAATGGCAAGACATCTGTGAATATTTCTGAATGGAATGATTCGTGCTTAGTTTTGTATTCTGCCATCAGTCAGAATGTCTAGCCAAAGAAGGTCACAAATAGGACCTTCAGCTGGAGACGGGGTGCTATGGAACATGGCTACTCAGCCTCATGTCTGCTCATTGTGCTCATTCCCAGAATCCTCCGGTTCGTGAGTGGGATGGCTGACAGTAGACCTGTTGAGTGGCCTCTTCGTGCAATACATCCCTAATACATCTTCAGTAAATACAAGGATGCATTATGTTGTATATGGGCACCAGCTTGTCCAACATCACGTTTCAGAACCTAGGGTTTCATTATAAAGTTGGGCTTTTGTTGCTATCATAGCCTTTACTCCATTGGGAAATCCCTCCCTTAGATGCTACAACCATACTGGTGGGATCTGCTGCCTTTGAGGTTGGGTATTGATGACGGGCGAGTTTGTTATCCTACTGAACTTGCTTCTGGACATTTCTGCTTCACAATCACTTCACTTGTAGTTGACCAGTGAAGCACCAGCAGCGCAGAATCTTGGTGAACTGGTTTGCCTTCCTATGATGATGCCAAGCTGAAATCACTCCATTCTTCCAATCTTCAGCTGGTTTTTCTTTTTAATCGTGCTGTCAGTCAATTCTCGTCATCCCTTCCCTGTTTGTACAAGCATTTTCATTTCTGTACCGTGATTATATTACCCTTATATATTCTCCTGATCCTGAGAGACTGGGCACAGAGGTCCTTAAAGGTTGATGTTTGTAGGAATGGTGATATATTTTAAATAAGACAGAATAAGATATAAGACATATTCCGTCTTTATCTCTTAGAGATGGGTTCATTTATGTTGCTCGTAAAGTCTTGATTTTTTTCCTCCTCTGCATCTGCCTCCTTCCACTGATATAATGGACTATGGATTACGACAAGGAGTGGCTTTCATCGCCTCAAAGTCTTCTTCAGAGGCTGATGGGTTTTTACCGGTATGTATTTCCAAGCCCACCTCCCCCCTAGCTCTTTGTTCACCAACACCTACACGTCGCGCTGAGAACATTGGACGCCTACTTACCTACTAATCTGTCAATTACGATCCTGCTCATGTTCTTGGTCAGGGGAGCCATTAAGGCTGCCTCGTCAGCGCTTAGCTCAATATGGAACCATCACCGGCAGGATACTGGATCAGAACTCCCTCGCCGTGCAGGTCGTGATTCACCCCATTCGGGAGAACGATCCGACCGGAATTTCCCCCGCTGTTTGCATCTACGCATCCTGCCCACCGTGTTCCCAAACATCCCACTGTGACACGATCTTCTCGCATCTTCTCGAGTGCAGTGTTCGACTGCCATTCCCCCAGCGGCTGCTGGACTAGAGGGAGTTTCTCAGAGACCATTATTTCCGGGTGTTAGGTATCATATTAAGTGTTATGAATCGAAGTCTCTTAATGAGTTGTCAGCCTTTTAATAACATCTGTCAATAGCTGAGTGGCACATGTACACTTTATTCTTGTGTTTAAATGTATTCATGATTTCAGCAACTGCTGAAATCAGATATCAGTAAGGTATTGTCGACATTGTTAATGGTTTGCTGGCACTGTTCTGGTTAAATGTGAGTGTATGAAACTTGGCCCAGGAGGCTTGCTTTATGCATCACTCATAAGTTTAGATCGTTGTGTGTTTTTGTAAAAATAAGTTCCAGACTTTAGGTGAATTTCTCAGTTTTTGTGGCTGACTCCCCTTTATAACAGAAATGTACTTGCGATTATAAAATCCCTGCAATGGATGGGCTCACTGTCCGGGATTTCCCCTGCCTGGTGTCCCATACTTCCTGGGAAAAGCTCCAGGCTCTCCACAGTTCTGTACTGCAAAAGCACTTGGAAATTGGGTTGATTACAATAACAAATGGGAGAAAGCTCATGTTGTTGCCTTCTACAGCGATAGGCAGAGATGTTCCTGCATCTCTCAGTAGCTGGGTGTAATTTCTGCAGGTCGGCACTCAGTGATATAGCAGCTGTGTTCTACCTGAGGCTTGACCTGGGAAGATCTTACCAACCACAGCACATGCATATGTGACCAATACAGCCTTGGCCTTCGTGACATTTATGGAAATTCACTATGAGCACAGTTTCAAAGCTGGACTGATCCATGTAGGGATCAAACTCAGGTCTAAGCCAACATGGAGATATTTTACACATTTATGAATGCATGTTCTGGGTTTCCTTGGTTACAAACCCCCCATGCATGTGAAACACCCCAAGGTAAAAACACTTGATTATTGCCCTGCTGGATAATAAACATCATGCCATGCCACTTGTCTGAACCTTGATTTTAAGCCACGTTAGAAAAGGCAGAATAGTCACCCTACCTGACACCCTACATGTTTTGTATGTGCCATCATCAGATGTGAGACTGATCGAGTGTAACAGGCGATAAGCATCCTACTGCCAGGCTGGCAAGGGGAATTTCTGTGTAGATGATTAATTCATTACTTGATGGATCTGTCCCTGCTTTAATTTTTAAGCATGTAACAGGCAACTTAAATTATGGTGGAAAGGACAAACTGGATGTCAGAGAAAATATATGTCCACAAAATAACAAAACAGACCACCAGAAGATGGACTGACAAGCCAAAGAAAAAAACACATTATTCACGCATTATCGGTTATCATGACGTTGTGTCCGTTGGAGCAGGTCGGAGTGATGTCTGCTGGAGACAGCAGGTCACACCGGAATGTTATGAATGGTCTGATTTCTGACGTCGTGTCTCTTCCGGAATGATGTGACGATCCTTCAGTAGCACGGAGACATATCGACGATCAGCCTCGTGAGCCGCAAGGCATCACTCATGCAGCGAACCCCACCTCCTCCACCTTACAATACAAATGTCCCCCACCCCCTCCCTCCACGCATTCGACAAACACATCACCTCGGCCTGCAGAACCCCAGTGACACCACCAGCATGCCGTTCTGGGGTGGGCTTTGGGGTATACTGGGTGACTGGGTGGGCGCCAGGGTTCTAATTGTGTCAGAGGTTTTGGGAGGTGGCGATTATAAAAATTGTTGACTGGGGTTGGAGGGGGGGGGGAGACAGTCAGTTTGCTGGGCTGTCTCTACAAGTAAGGGGTGCAGCTAGAGATTTTTGGCCCAAGGAAAGCATATCATATTGGGCCCCCAATACAGACCAATCCAATCATGTCCTAAAACTTTTAGGGTCCCTTTCATCCTACCTCTCAACCTCTTTACAGCACCCCTGGTGTTGGTATTTGCTGTTTTGAATGTCAGTTTGATTTCCTTGTTAGCAACCCGGAAAGGAGTAGGCGGGGCATCTCGGAGCATATATGAAAATGTAGTATAAACAAACATTAATCATTAATCCAAGTTTCTCATTAAACCAAGAGCCTACCCAGCATCTGTACACGCGGCAAAATTTCCTTAGCAAAACGGCTTTGGTAAAACTTTAATTTAAGCCGCGCCGTGAGAGGGCAGGACAGTGCGGCGGAGGGCTTCCCTGCCCTGGGGCCTGAGCAAGCCGGCCTGCAAACGAGTGCGCGGAAAGCGCTAAATAAGAGAATCGCGGATATGCGCTTGCAGCCGTGCCGGCCCTCTGCTGCTGTCCCCATAATGTCTAGCATATTAATGACTCTCTGCTGAATTAAGCCTGTGGCGTCATGAGGGATGAAGCGTTCCGGCCTAGTTTGTGCACAGGTTAGCGGCGGGGGGGGGGGGTGTTAAAGCTCCAGGGCCACTTGGCGGTGTGGACAGTCTTGCTCTTCCACCTCTTTCTGTAAGTACACATCACAGTGGGGCTGAATAAGGCATGTTTACCAGTAGGTGTTTCACATAGTGTGCTTTTTATGAAGAACTGGGAAACAGATGCAAGCAGCAAAGCTTCCGTAACGTCCTGTCCACTGGCCTGATGGTTTTGGAGAAACATATTGTGCCTGTGTGTATGTGTGCCCGGGAAATTGAAGCATAATCTTGCCTGCATCTCCTCATTTTTTGTGCGTAATGACCATGAAGGCAACTTCCCCCGATATTTTTGGTGCTGAATTTGCTTGTACGGGTCGTGGTAGCCCAAGGTCAGCACCTCGAAGAGGCTGGCGCCATCCCATGTCTGCAGCCCCACCACGGAATCAATTAGGAAAGCAGTCGGTTTAAATAGAGTCTGAATCCTAGCCCGACGCGATTAAATCCCACCCACGCGCCAGCTGGGGCTCCGGGGATGCTGCCACGCAGGAGCACTGGCGGAAATGGACGGCGTGCTCGAGGCGTGAAGGAAAACTCGTTTTTCCACCTCTGGGGTACAGGAATAGCACCTCCAGGGGGCCTCGCTGTCAGTAGAGACACAAGACCACCCACCGCAGGGGGGATCCCGGCAACCTGGTCCCTTTTCATACTCAGTGCCCCCCCGTCCCCCGTCTGCTTCCTCATACCTTTTGGGGGGGCGGGCATCTACAAAATATAAAACTGGGGTGTGAGAACTTTTTCCCTTTCTCTGAATTCAAATATGATTCTGTGCATCTGTTTTTACTGTTATTATTGTTGTTATTATTATTTTTTTTTCATTTGGAGCTTGTCCTGTGCGTCGAGGTGTAGAATTTGAAATCCTTCATTTTTTCATGTTCCGGAACAATTTATCCCGCCGCCGCCGTGACGGCATTTGTCATGCGGAGCTGATTTCTTCATAAGGCAGCTCTCGGTTATGAACCGCTTACCTCAGGTTCCCTCAAACACAGGGGCGAAAGAAAAAGTTCTTGCCGTGCCATGCTGCAGTTCTGCCTGCCTCGCTGCTCTGGTGGTGCTTTAATGGTGACGTAGCTGCTAACAATAGCCAGCGCAGTTCTAGCTGCTTTATGGTATGTAGCCAGCTGTATGTAGTACAGCTGTTAATTGTAACACTTGTGTTTGATGGTCTCAGTGCTCAGCAGAAGACTGGACTGTGGCAGAGTTGATGTTTGCCTGCTGGCCATTCTCTCGGGCAGCATGGAGTGTGAAGGGGAATCTCCACTTGACGCCCCCCCCCCCCCACCAAGCTGATAGGTGAGGCAGCCCCACTGTGTAGCCCAGCCTCGGCCAATGGAAGCCGGACAGCCTGGCTTGCAGAGGACTCCTGGAAAATAGCATTTGTAGTAGTTATAAAGGACTGAGGGGGGGACCCCCCCAATCTAGTATCACATGAGGGGGACCCAAAATACAACAGCGAAGATGACTGCTGGAAAGCCCTTATTTTGTTCCTGGTGGGGCCGCACCCTCTGGAATGGAGGTGGGCCTGGCTCAACAGGCAGGTCTGACTGATATTATTGCCAATACTAATAACAGGAGAAGGAGATGCAGCTCAGGATGCAGCTCCATGGGGGGCCTGCTGACAGCTTCCTGTCATGTCATTCAGCATTATTAAGGTCTTTGGACACATCTGTCTTGGGGGAGCGAGTCAGTTGGCCGTGATAATTGGTGATAATTCGTTTCACCTGCCCTCCATCCTGACATGTTCTTGACGTGATGTTATTTTTTTTTCCCATCCCTGCCGATCAGGACCTTGGGCCCGATGCCCGGATGGTGTAAAGACAGAACCATAGATAGCTCTGATCTGTTATGTCCTTATACTTTTGGGCTTTTGGGATCTTTTTCTAGCTTGAGGTTTTTTAGCCCATCGGTCAGCAGCTTTATTGTCCTGTTTCATAATCCCATCTCTGCTCAGTCGGCCCTATCTGCTGCCCGTACACTTCCTCCTTTGTCCCTTCAATGGTGTCTCCTAATGCAGTGGTCAGGTTGGGTGTCCCGGGACCCTCTTCCGCTATTCCCAGAGCGGGTGTGATCAATGAAAGGGCCAGCACAGATCCCACAGGGTCAATAAATAGAAAGAAAATAAAAAAAATCTATTTAGAAAGAGCTGATTTTCTCCCGCTGGGGTCAGTGTGAACGTGTCTGATGGCAGCCTGGCTCTCCACACCCACCCCGCCGCCTCGCCACCGGGTGCATGACAGTGATGTTCACACCGTTTGGCCATTCACAATCACTCGCACGCGGCCGCACCGTGGGGAAAACATGCGAGCGTTGTATTGCATTTACGCACGTCTGAGTGTTCTGCGCGGGTGGGGGGTGGGGGGGGGGGCGTTACTGTCGGTCCTGAAAGCACCACTATTCATTCCGTGGTCATGATTGTTGCTAAGAATACCATGGTTCTGCTGAGAGTACATAACTTATCTTGCCCTTTTTCTTGTGTTTGCATCATGGTTAACGGTTAACTAGGTGTGAATTACTTCCTGTGGGAAACCCTCTCCGTATCCTCGATAGCGGTTTATTAAAATTTTAATCTTTTTTATATGCATGTTTATTTAGGTTTGCATGCACCAATGCGTGGTGCCGTCTTAGTGTCGATCCCCGCAGACGCTGCCTCGCCGAGGTGTTGAGAAATCGTCTCCGGCTGCAGCAGGGAGATTTTCCGCAGTCTCTCCGACGGCGCTGTCAGTTCTTTGTTTCTTAGCAAATAGTTATGAATTGTCGTGCCGCTTCGCGAGAATGTTCCGGTTTCAAGGGCGAGCTGAAGGCCGTGTTAGCTTTCGCGTTTCATGCTACATTTCACGTCGTCTGGGAGACAGCAGTTAACACCCCCCCCCCCCATTGCAGAACTGGGGAAGTCAGGGCAGAATGACGTTCCGATACACAAGTCGCAATTAGCCCGCGTTTCACGCCACGCTGACCCTACACGCACTCTCCAAGGGGGACGGCGTCCCCAGGGTGGGCAGGAGGGGGTACAAATGAATTTCTGGGCAAAAGGTGTCTACATTTCCCTGGTTGGGTGTAACTAACTTTCATGGTGCTCTCATGAGCTCCTGTCTCAATCGCGAGCATGACGCGTCTTCAGTCATGCCGCCAGCGAGGCCTTCAAACCCAATTTATTCTCAGATGTTCTCCGCCGTACAGGCAGCCTCCCCCTGATTACACAGCCTCTCCCAGTTTGCCGTTTCTATTTTAATCCCATCATCTGTCTTCACAAAGCTCAGCTGTCACCTTAAACAAATGGAAGGGAAGCAGATTTCTTATTCCACGTCACGTTATTTAGAGGAACATGAATGCAGCAGCAGACCACAAGGTCGGGACCTACACTGTACAGTCTGTGTGCATTTTGTATGTTTCATTATTCAAAAGTGGATATTAAATAGACCCACTGGGGGCAGATGGTAAATCCAAAGAATCGTTTCCCTGGCGATTTTAGATGAAGAGTCAACCACAGGGCAGTTAACAGTATACAGTAAATAAACTCGGAAACTTCTTAAAGTTAACAATGCACAAAAGGAGTACTGTGTCTCTCACTAGTCGTTTGGTGAAATCACACTCACGGTGTCTTTGTTTATCGAGAAGCTAATGTTGACTGGTGAATTATGGGCTTTGTGATGGTTTTTATGTCTCTCTGAAACGCTTCACGTTAAACACTTATGTCTTAGATTTTTTTTATTGATTATGTTGCACAAAACAAAGAGCTTTTAGCGTGGAGCGTTGCAGTGTCATCTTGTCTTGTTACTCACGAGGTCTGCCCGAAAATCGGGACCATTGTGAATTAACGGTTTTTACTGTCAAATCATTGATAGGCCCCCGTGACCCCCAGAATAGAATTGCAAAGATTTTACAAAAGGGGGGTTGAATCCATTAATTTTAAAATGTAACAAATTTCAGCCCTATGGTCGTATGCTTTCTTGCCCCAGCCTCCCAGAACCATCACCTCCCGCCCACCCTTGGTCCATAATTTCACAGTAAATCTTTTCACTTGCCACTGCACACTGCTGGAACAGAGCTGGATCTTTTCAAGGAGCTGATGGGGGTGCATTTGTCTGCAGTGACAGCGACAGCTGGCGAGGTGGCAGGCGGACAGGTTGATGAGGGACACTTTCATTAAAGAGCCCGTCATCTTATCACGGACACCCGTGCCCTTCCACCTGTCCAAAGAGACTGGTCTGCCTCCTCCGGGTTCACAAACTTTTGCATACCACAGATTTCTACAGTAACAACTTTAAAGGGCTTGTGTTTGCGGCGACATGACGGACGTGCCCTCTAGGAATTCATCTTTTCACTTGCATGGCATCATGGGAAAATGGGGGACACAGACTCACTTACAATTTTACCATCTCCAAAGCCCTGAAGCATTTCTGTGTTCACAAAGAGCCTGGGGGCAGTGGGCTAGTTTGTTTGGGCTCTCCTGGCAGCTCTGGGGTGCCGCTTCTTCCCTGCGTGTGTCAGGGTGACGTGGTATTCCAGGGGAAATGACAGATGTCCTTGCCACGCACCTTGGGGCTGAGCAGAGCTACGGAGAATACCAAACAGCGAGTGAGACATTACTGGAGCTGTTTATTAGGCGAGTCGGCGGCTTGCAGGTTTCACTATTCCCCATGTACCTGACCTGCTGAATTATTTACTGCTCTACTATGGAAACTTTCGATGCTTTTGAACTCATTTCTGAAAAGGAAATCAATTGGCCTTGGATGTATGGGGCAGCTGACAAACAGGCACAGATCAGAAATATATTGTTCTACAGTGATCAGAAAGAGTTCAACACGCTATTTATATATTTGGGTGTCCTTGCAAGTACGAAATGATGGCTGAATCTGTCGTCTGCCCCCTGGAGGTGTGGATGTATTACTGCATATGCCTGTTCCACTGTTACTGGAGTTGAGTTGAGTGGAGTTGAGGAAGTTGGCGTTGAGGAATTGGATGGCCATTTTTATTTTGGTTATAGTTAACTGTCACTTAAAATCAATTTATTCTCTTCCACCATGTAAAACTTGTGATTTTCAGGAAACATGATGAGGGTTCTGAACAGCAATATAAAGAAGAGTAAGCTGTATTGTATTGGCTGGCATCATATCCATGTTATAGGCCACTATGATAAGTAAGTGGAAGATGGATGGTTAAGCTGCCTTATTTGATGTGTGTTGGCCTAATTTGGATTTTGTCTGGTTGGTCCCCTTCCCCCAGCAGAAATTAAATTTGGAATATTCCTGGCATTATGCCCCCCTACCCAAAAAGTACTCCCACGACCACATTTTAACACCTTTCATTTACATTTTAATAAAGTATTTAAAATTAATAAGATACAGAATTTATCAGATTAATGCTTCTCAATCCATATAATTATGATTATATGATTAATTTAATTTTTAATAAGAATATTTATTAAATTGAATAATTAATACTGTCAACAGGTACTCGTTTCTGTGGGGAAACCCGTGCGCCTGGGGGCGAACAGCACCGTGGGATGTGGATCGATTTGCAGAATTTCTTTGAGAGGAATGGACAGAGGTTGGGGAAGATTTCTGCGAGATTTGAGAAACTGGAAAAACAAAATAGACACATTATATATTATACTGGAAATGAGCGGCGAGTGGAGGGAATCAATATGAGGAATCGTCATCACTTGATGCTCCTCCTGAGACAGGCGATGCCCTTTGCCCATCTAATTGCGGTAATGGAGAATAAAATGAATCTCGATCCAATTACAGTCTCGATTGTTAAAATCGAAGCGTGTTTGCGGTTTCCCTTTAAGATGCCGCCGGCGTCGTGTAACACGAGTCAGCATAATGGGGAAAAATGACTCGGTC
The DNA here is from genome assembly GCA_026774425.1 of Petrocephalus zakoni. Classification (NCBI taxonomy): domain Eukaryota; kingdom Metazoa; phylum Chordata; class Actinopteri; order Osteoglossiformes; family Mormyridae; genus Petrocephalus; species Petrocephalus zakoni. The sequence continues at coordinate 1,169,183 of JAODKN010000099.1, read as the reverse complement.
GACACATTAAATGATAAGAGAGACAAGAAGATATGTGTTATCACAGAATAACAAGATGTGCTTCTGGAAATACCCGTGTCTACGAAGATAGGGCCGGGAATACAGTTTGTCCAGTTTCGCTGGAATATGTATGTTTCTTTAATTACCCCAGAGACCAATATCAATAATTTAACTCACTTCCTCTTAAAGTGTCCTTAGCAAGTTGTGAGCATATGATAAAGAAATTATAAAAAATAATAAAGATATTTTTATCTTCCATCGAACAAGCCAACTGGCTGGTTGAATATTTCACGATGTTTCTGACTGCTCGCACACTGGCGGACGGCAGACGCAATTCAAATTCCCACCTCCGTCTGACAGTTTTTGACTTTGTTTGCCTGAAACAGGGCAAAAGTGAATGGATTCCCATTCCCAAACTGCAGGGGCACAGTTCTGAAGTTCTAGATGTTTTTGTTAATCGTTTTCCTCCGTTATTGTGTAGCTGTTTTAAATATAGCTCAGAGCAAGAATTATTATACTTACGTGTGTGAGGAGAAAAGGAAGCGTGTGTATATTCTTACAGAGGGAAAAATTAAATAGAGATTTGGATATTGATTATGTTTTGGCTGCATGCAAAGTTAATAACTAGAGAAAACCAAATATGTGATCCACCTGTCTATCTTGCCATCCATCCATCTATCATCCATCCATCCATCCACCTATCCTCTATCTTCTATAGTTGTGTATCCAGTGCAGGGTTGCCTGGTTATGTTTCCTCCCATTGTGCCTGGAGGCTGCTCCATGAATTACAGGTCTCCAGGTAGCCTGTTGAATTTTGCAGCCGTCGAGAGGGGAATTTACACCTAGAGAACAACATTGCTGTGCATTATTGTGATGGAAACTGGCCGAGCATGGCTTCTGTTGGCCTTCAGGGTCAACAGTTTTCCTGTTCAAACCCCAAATGGGACAGCCTGGGAATATCTATGCCCACAAAACCCTTAACATTACTGTTCAGTTTGTTTCACCTCAACCCCATAGTGTTTCCAAGCAATTAAAGGCCTATGTAGCAGAGATTTATGAATAAATCGTTGGTTCTTGCATGTTTTCTCTTTATAAATGTTTCAAAATATTTTTCAACATTCGGGGATGTTCAGGTTGGGTCCTCCAAAGGTGACAACGGGGCCTATCTGCCTGAGTTGCCATTAATTAATTCCTGCACAGTCAAGCAGACGGTGTTAAGTGTGCTCTCTGGGAAAAAGAAAATGTAAATTGGGAGCCCAGGAGTTTAAGCTACTAGGGGTGGTTTGTGGCTCAGCAGGTTAGAACACTGAGGCTAGGTTCCCAAGGTACCAGCTCGAATCCCAGAGTTGGCAGGAGTGATGTCATCTTTGGGCCCTTGACTGGGACCCTTAATCCCAAATTGCTCCAGGCGTAAACCCTGCTTTCTTAATTGTAGGCCACTTTGCATAGAAGTGATGGGTTAATAATAATATCTTAGTGTTGGGTGCCAACTGGCAGCTCTGTTATCAGTGGTCACAGTGTCATCTCTTTCCGTCTTGGACAGAATCGTGCTCCACAGTCCTCTCATTGCCATGGGAGGTGCTGCTCTGGGCATAGGTCTAAGGAAAAGGGTGAAAATGAACACAGCAACTCAGACAAACAAGGAATGTAGGCACAAGGAGATATCTACATGCTCTTTGTCTACAATGAATGAAAAATCAGAGAGGTAATGAGAGATGGAGATAAAATGATGATTCAATTAACAGAAAGGAATCAAACTACAAACGGACTTCTTCCAAGCATGGAAATGTAACCGCGCTGACCGTTGCCATGGGAATTATTCTGTTCGTTTGTGCTCTTAGCAGAAATGGGCCTTTTTTTGTTTGAGTTAACAAAAGTACCCCACATTTTATTTGTACGTCACTTTCGGCATGAGGACATTTTTTATTGGAATGTTTACTACAGCGTTGGGTTACTTACTCTATTGGGACATTGTGTTTTAGCGCCAATAAGCCTTGAATATGTTTTTAATTGTCATTCACGCACTACGATTAAAGTATCAGAAAAGGCAATGGATGCTTTCGCAATAGTGTAAATTTGTAAACTTCCAGGGTAATATTTTGTGTTTTAAGTCCTTTATAGTAAGTCATTTAAGGTGAACCAGAGACAGAAATGTGCTGGCTTTGAGAGCAGACCTCTCACTGCTTTCTCTTATCCTTAGGAAATAAGAACACACACAGTGTTCATCTGCGTTACGCGCTAAATGTTGTCCCCAGAATGTGTATTGCAGAACGCAGCCAAGGCTGACAGACTGGGAGCCTGTGGCGACTCCCAGCCCGAAGCGGAGCGTATGTGTACCCTAACCCCAAAAACCTCATTCGCATCCTACAGCAACAACGCCAAAACCCACGCACATTGACAATAGCATCCTGCTCGACGAAACCTGCCCAAGCCAGAGAAACACAGAGACACACAATTGGATAATGTATTGCATATTTTTTTGCAAGCCAATCTTTTATTGCTCATCCTATTCCACAGTTGGGGGGCCAATTATTTTGGAGCACCGCTCATATAAAGATAAAAAAAATATATATATATATATATATATATATCGTGGCTATTAATTTGTTGCTAATTCACTCCCACGATGTATTGGGAGTGAATGGGCAGATTTTATTCATTTACTCCCTCCTTTTAGTTAAATTGTAAAATGTGGCCATGATATATATGATTGTTATCGTTATGTCATGAGCAGGGTTCTGTGAATTATTATGCTGCTAAAAGCACAATACTAACATCCCATATCTGTCTTAATGAGCCCTCCTATTAATTTGTAAATACTATGAATTACAGCTCTGTGAAAGCATAGAAATTAACTTCCCCTTTAATTCTTTCTTTAATTTGTCGTGTTGCCATTAGTATGAGGACACGCATGTTTGGTGAATCAATATGATGTCCATGTGGCCAGGCTGCCTGAACACCAAGGATCGCCCAGTTGACCTTGTTTTATGTCAGGGTTCCTGTTCACTCTTGGTCGACCGAAATATTTCCTGCTTTGATGAGTCGGCAGGAGGGCGCCAATTCTAACCTCCCTTTTCCCAGTCATAGTTGCCCTCAGGGACAGGCATGTGTTTCCTACCCCAAGGTCCAAAGGCCTACTGTAAGTGGGGTCTTTAAAGTCCCACTTGACCAGTGACTTTGACCCAGCATGGATGCCATCCATGGTCCTTCCGCTCAGCAGAGGTACACACCTCTTGCCTTTGCCTGGAGGGTGGACAAGACTCCTCGAGTCCCTGTCAGTGGTGATTTTGTACCCAGCTGCCTTAGGCCGCTTGCTGCCGACAGCTGTTTCTTGACCCAGGAGGAGGGAGACCGTCCTCAAGGTCTTTCAGGGGAGAAAAGCTCCTGAAAAAGCCATCTGCAAGCACAGATCGCCTCTGAAGAGAGCATTCATCATAGTGTCTGGAATGGACCATCGCAGGGACCAGAGACAGACGACGTGGCTGGGAGCAGTGTGAGCATGAGAGCAGAGACCATATTCTCCACCCATGTACACGCAGACACATTAACTAAAATCCAATGAGCTAATCCAACAGGTTTTACCTGTGAAATCCTGGGTATAGCTGGAATTTTCTTTTTTTTTCTTTCTTTCGTATGATACATTAAGAGATATGTTAGTCTCTTTAGATCTCTTTAAGCAATGATGCAATTGAACTCCGTGAGATGCCTGATTGCCGTCACCTTGTAAGAGCAACACTGGATGCTAAACGCAATTTTTTTTTTTCATCCAGGGACCTTCTCAGTTCAATTTCCCAACAGCCATTTAAGATGGAACTGTCGAAATTAATCATGCCATGCCCAATTATATTTCGACATACCGCCTCGTTATTTTTAACTGTTGCCTGAGACCTCTTAAGAGAAGGAGCAGTGCATTTTAATCAGTGACACCTTGATTAGCAGAGTCTTGCGCGAGACTTGCTTTGAGAGTAAGACGCTAGGTAACGTTGGGTTGTTGGCGCGCATTTCACAGAGAGGGAGCAAATGCCGGCCTTTGGGGGGGGTCACTCCAGCTTGTCACTTCTTTAGTTGTTTTCATAGGAGGTGCGACATAAATTAAAAAAAAAAAAATCATTCATTTAATGAATAAATCAGACAATGATTTGCACTTACTGCATAAAATCATGATTATCATAATAATGTGATAATAATGAAAACGTTAAGATGTAATTTATATATTATAATCTTGTTTATCCACTTTATATTAACTAATCTAAATAATAAAAATTAATATAATAATTTCTTTCTTTATTACAATAGCTCCTTTTAGACAATGACTTAGTCTAATATACACCCCCAGTGAAGTACTAATATTTTGCCCATAAAATAACATCCGTGAAATAACTGATTTTAAATTGGTTATCTGTGATTTTTTTTTGTGGTTGCTATTGGATTGTTAATAATAATAATATAATGCGTTTATTAAAAGCAGAGTAATTAATTGTTATATGAATGTGCTAATGTCTTATGCATTAGGAAGATCCTTTTAGAGAAGCTCTGCCCTTCAAGAAAATCAAGGTCCTTTTTTGTTAATCCTTTAATTGTGCTTCTGGTGGTGAAAGAGCCATTAACATTCATACAGGCTTTTTACTGTAGGTACCGTCTCCTCGTTCTACTTATCGTGTGACCCAGTCCGCACACTTTTAATTTTTCCTCAGCGTTTCCCACAGTACTCTGATCCAGTATTTGCTTTTTAAAGTCTGTAAGAACAAGAAAAGCTGTTAAGAGCCTTGTAGGATTTTTCCAGAAGCTCCCCAGGTTTACATGAGCGACCGGAGGGCACCGGCGTGACTTTGAGAACGTCGTATCCGACGAGCGTGTCCGAAGCCACCTGTTACTGGAAGCTAATCGAGAAGCCCAGTGCGGAAATTGCCGCGGGTGGCCGCGCAGCTCGTCGGAGGGACCGGCCCTTTGCGTTGTTACCGATTTGCTGAATCGGCCAGCCCACGGCAGGAGATTGGGGGCCGAGATCGATGCGCCTTCCCGTCCTCCAGACCATGCTGAATCTGCAACACCTCATTGCCGTCAAGGACTTAGCCTCATATTTGATTCCTACCCAGGGGCGATTCTACGAGGTGATGCTTCAGACCTCTGAAGAAATGAGGGACCACGCTACACAGTTTGCTGAGCGGGGGGGGTCCCAAAACAATAAAATTTGCCAAACTTGGTCCTCCTCAATGAAATTTGACATGAGGAGGGTACGAAATTTAGACAGAAATGCGGAGCAAATCACTAAATGGTTTTAGAATAATTATTTTTCAGGGAGGGCAGCTGAAGCTACCCTAAATTGGGTCGAGAACCTCCTATCAATTCATGTCTGGAGTCTACATTCCTGCTATTTCAAAGGGACCAGATCATAAACTTGTTTGGGATTTGACACCGGTCCATAGCTCACAGTTAGGACTTGCTCATTTAAAGACTTGTGGGGGTGTGCAAAAGGCTGCAAGATATCCCGATGTCCCCCTCCTTGCTAAGTGGTCTCTTCTTCGGTCATCCTTTTGAAGCCAGCATGTACGCAGCAGCGATCCCCGGAGACCTGCGAGCAGCTCCGGAGGTCATGTGATTAAAGGGAATAATCGCCGGCTGGATCAGCGTGGAAAGCTTCACTTAATACCTCGGAAAGACCTTGGAAGAAAGGCAGCCGTAGGGGGTCCGCGGCAACACTTCATAAAAATTGGCGTAATGCGCCATGCAACGTGCAACTTGGTGCATGCAGCATGCACGCCCCCCCACCCCCAGATCAAAAATGATTAAAGCTCCTCCCCCATCATTAGTTGCTTATATGATCAAACATCAGTGGTGGGGGTCTCTAGCTGCAGTTTACTTTCATTTGATAATCCCTGGTTTAAAAAAGGTTGAAAACCCGAACTTTAGCAAATCTGCTGCCGAGGCAGATTGGATACGCGGGGGGGAGGGGTGCCGGGGCATGGGCAGGGGGCAGCTTATGCACTGAGGGAAATCAGGTCGAAATACACTAATTAAGGGGCCTGTACACCTCAGCGGCAGCGGCAAGCCTACCCGAGCACCCGTCGTGTTTGTCCCCGCCCTGGCTCCTCGAGCATGTCACACTGAAATTGAGCCCGGCGCCCCAAGCCTGTCCATGCCACATCCCCACAAGCTGTTTTTTGAACGCGTCATGCCCCCCCGGGCACATTTTTCATAATTCTAGTTTGTTCGGATATGGTGGCACCCCCCCAGCACTCCACCACCACCAACCCCACCCCGCAATAACATTAGAAAGCCATTTAAGAAATCTGCCTCCATTGGCCACCATCTCCTGGCTGACTTCTGAAGACTCCGGCACCTTCCTAAAATAATAGTCCATTTAAAATATGAGGGAATTACCAAAAAATGTATGTGCCCAGTGGAATGTTCCAGCTTTGTTCTTGACTGGGGACTTTATGATAAATACGTGTTATTTTCCACCCGAAACGTGTTGCTGTGTGGTCCGGGGGGGGAGGGTGAGGTATCGATATGTCAGGAGGATTAAATGGCGAACGGGACACTCCCGCACCCTTTCCTTTGGAGGCTGCCTGCTCTGTGGGGCATCTCTCTCTCCTCTGGAGGACAGACGGGGCGGGGGGGATCTCGGGAATTGCAGCCGGCGTGCAATTTATCATCATTTCTGTGCTCCAGAATTACCCAAAAGAAAGGCTTTAGCTGCCAGGCTCCTGCGCTGAGGGGGCGGGGGGGGGGGTGTTCGGGGGGCATTAATGCATGGTATTTGCCAACTCTGGAGTGTGGAGCAGCCGATGTGGAAAAACAGAGGGACAGATACATCTCTGGGGGCAACTTGTGCCCGTAATGAAGCGGGCATCTGGCGGCGTATACGTGTGGGGAAATAATTAGCGTGTCCGGAGCAGAGGCTAACAAGTTACCGGGAAACAGGCGGAGCGACGTTAACGAGTGACACGCTGCGCGCCCTTTTACAGGCCCTCCTAGCTCTGGGACTCTCCGAACGGGTGTTTCTGACCTTCCTTTCTTGCAGCGAGGGGACGAACCGCAGGCGTGCGGGAATCATGGCACGACTCTTCTGATCGCCGCCTTCAGCGGTGGTGCTCGTTACGAGCAAGAAAGATGTGGCAACATAATCTGAACAAGCTGGTGACGCGTAATGGGCGCCATTACCATTACCCGTAATCAGAACTGCCCTTTTCCCATCTCTGCCATTAGGGTGAGCAAAGCAGCCTCTGGAAGAAATGGAAATGAATCATGTTAAGCCTCGCATGAAAATTTTGATACGATTTGGGACTACTGATTTGAGATAAACGGAACGAGTGCGAGCACTTGTGCCGAGAGGGCATTGTAAACACCTGAGCAGGGGCTGTTAAAGGCTTCAAGTCCTTGATTCTGAAAAGCTGTGTGTAATTTGCACTCCCGGTGCTGTTTGTGTGACTCAAGGCGGTGAAGCGGAGGGGGGAGGACGTGCTTAACAGACGCTGTACGGTTCTTGTATCCCAGTATTTCTCAACCCAGTCCTTAGGGATCCCCAGACAGTCCACAATTTTGTTCCCTTCCAGAACCAAAACCAACTGTACCTGGTATTCTGTGTTCTTGATTGTTTGGTTCAGGTATTCGGTGTTCTTGTTTGTTTGATTCAGGTTTTTGGTGTTCTTGTTTGGTTTCAGGTGTTGGGTGTTCTTGTTTGGTTTCAGGTTCTTGGTGTTCTTGATTGTTTGTTTCAGGTGTGCTGAGAGCTGGGAAGGAACAAAAATGTGGTCTTGTCTGGGGGGGTTCTCCAGGATTGGGTTAAGAAACACTGCTTTAACAGCACCAGCTAGCCCAGTACTGGCACTTGTACTACTATGGGGAGAATCATCATTTAATATTGTCAGACATTTCACATTCACTGACCTGAAGTCATAGTGAGTGTCAAGGCTACCCCACTGGGAAAAGACTGGGGTTCCTGTTAGGATCTCACTAACAGATATAAGGGCAGATGCGGGGGGGTCAATGGGAATTTCATTGAGGGTAGAATCTAATGGACCTTTAAATATATTCGGCCAATCAGGTTTGCCATTCTCAGGTATGCCAGTGATGTCAATGAAACCATAGTGTTCCTCAACATATCCTTAGTCCTAAACTAGAGGGCAAAGTCTTTAGGCTTTAGGTGTTCTGGAGTAACCCCACCCAGTCCCCCAACTTTTCCCACATCCTCTTTCTTTCCATTATGTCTGCCCCAATTAAATCCCTAAATAAAATAAATGCATGAAACGCAGATACACAGATTAATGTGGACAGGGTGTTAGCCAAACAGGGATGAGGCTGGCCCAGGGTGTCCCCGGGCAGTAACGGGTACTGCGGTCCGTCCGATCGGAGCCTGCGATGCGGCGGAGACGCGTCGAGTGCCTCGAATCAGTGTGGCATTATCATTCAAGCTGAGCCGCTGGGACACTGAAGGGATTTGCCGCGTCTGCCCCCGGTGGATAACAGTGAAATCCTATTAAGCCTCCCATATTTCCTGGGACAAAATGCTTTCCTAACGAGATGCCTTCCGCGGCGGTAGCGCGTATCTGCCACTTGCCGGAAGGTCCCAGGCGGCTCGCTCGCAGGTGTGGCCCACTCCTGTTTCGGAAATGTCGGCATCTGTTTCGGAAAGGTGTCGAAATTCCTCTCGCCTTAAAGCGCTCCTAACGACGTGCCGTCTTTAATTTCTACTTCAGCGGTTTTCCGACAGACCTCGAAGTAAGTCGGAAAAG
>JAODKN010000099.1:1142603-1155428 GCA_026774425.1 Petrocephalus zakoni | reverse complement strand
GCCCATCACAGACAATGACTATAATGTATATACACACACAGGACACCAGCCCATCACAGACAATGACTATAATGTATATACACACACAGGACACCAGCCCATCACAGACAATGACTATAATGTATATACACACACAGGACACCAGCCCATCACAGACAATGACTATAATGTATGTACACACACAGGACACCAGCCCATCACAGACAATGACTATAATGTATATACACACACAGGACACCAGTCCATCACAGGGCACTCACACACATACATCCCTTGACACGCGTCCAGGGAAATTTAACTGAAAGGTACCTCTGTCTATAGCTGTAGAATGTTTACCCCTTAAAATTTGTTTTTCCTTAAAGTAGCACTCTGAGACGTGTTATTCAAAAAAACTCTGTCTGCGTGTCAGTCAGCTGTGAAGTCATCCTCATCCTCTTTCAGCAGGAAGAAACTGCTCAGAGAATTGTGGACTGATTTGCAAAACAACCTCTTACTCTGAATCTAGTAAACAACAGCCCTGTTATAGGAGACAGAGTTTATTTGAAAAAGCAGGATCTCACATGTTGTTGATTATACAACTTTATTTCTGTGACTTATTTCTGTACATCACAGGTTGACCAGGAAGCGTATACCAGTATATAAATTAGGCCTAATTTGAGTACATTAGCAGGGCTGACTCTAGCTATAAGCAGAACAGGCAGCTGCCCAGGGCCCCTGAATTACCTGCACTGTGGAGGAAGTAAAATGATCATCAGTTTTCTTGGTAGGGGGGACCTCCCAAGTAAAGCTTTGCCTAGGGCCCATAACAAAGTAGAACTGGCTATGTACATTATGAGCATTCTATAGCCAGAACATTACCCAGTCCCTGGCTTTTTTGGGGGAAACGGTGCTCTGGGGTCAGTCAGAAGGGAAGGAAGGGAAATTACGACCCCCGGGGGCAGGTTAATATAGCGGCGAGAGTCAACAGGGGGGTTAATCCTTTGGATTCTCTGTTCCCCTGCCTGCTCAGATATTCCAAGACCATTTATCCAGAACGTGGGCAGGTTTAACCTGCAGCGTTTTACAGTAAGTATGGGGCATGGGGGGGGGGGGGGGCATCTTCCGCCCTTAAAAATCATACTAACTAGACATTGAAAATTGAACTGCGGTCCATTCATGAACCCAGCAGCACGCCGATCGATTATCTGCCATATAGGAGGACATGATAAAGCATTGGCTGTAATCTCTACATGCAGTTATTGACTCTTTGGTCAGTGGGCGGAGTCTGTCACAGGGCCTCTGCTATTGGCTGCTCAGGACCACGCTGATCCAATAGCTAGCAGAAAGCTCGGGGCAGAGCTCCACTGTCATATTTACGGTACAGGGACTCTGTAACACTTTACTGCTCTGATCCGCTAATCCCAGACACTGATTAAGTAGCAAACCTACTGAGAACATTTTTCACCCTGCGCCGTTCGGCTGGGCGGAAAGCTGCTGTTATTAATGAAGTGGGGAGGGGTTTCTGTGGGTCACCCCGGACAGGGGGCCTTGCGAAGAAGTGCAAAAAGGCCCCTCTGGGGCTTCGGACAAGACGAATGGGGTGTAATATGGCACAGAGGCGGCAAATCTTTGATATTATGTATTATTCTTTAAAATAATTTTTTGAAGATTCTGGGGAAACGTTTAGCCAATTAAAATATCCCGACGGGTCATTTAAATCTGAAACGGGAAGTAATGACAGCAATGATGCACAGGGGCAGGCTGGGACATCGCTCAGCGTAATGCCCCCATTACCTCCATGGGGACATCGCCAAGGCAGAGGACGATTCATATTTATACCACTCATCTGGACTCGTTTCCAGTGACAAGTGTCTGGGTGACAAGGGCACCTAGGACCACAACCCCATTCTGCCTGGGGGGACGGCTTTGGGCTTCCAGAAAGTTCCCGTCCTTTTAACTCTTGCTTTATTATTTTAATTTATTACCCATGTATCCCCCCCCCACCATACAAACAGTTCTTGTCAGGATGTGCAATAACGCAGCAAAACTTCTGTGATGAGTCCCAGCACGGCACCGGAATTCAGGCGCGGCACAAACATTGCAGCTGTCGCAAGTGTTAATTTTGCGCATTGTAGCAGTGTCATGCTTCTGTACTCCGCACAGCTGCACTTGCGGCCTTACAGTCTGGGGTGAAACAACTACTGCGTAGGTGAGAAGATAAAAAAAATAATGTATTATAATCTATTATTATTTACATCTGTTTTTTTTATTCGAGCAATGTGACCCCCAATTGTGAAATATTGAAATTCCTCTCTTACCTGGAAGCTTGGATAAAGTGATATTAGACTTGCACAGTCGGGCGGGCAGCGTTTTCACAGTACGGTTAAGAGCCTTTGATTGTTAAATCTTTTACAAGCATGGCCCTGAGTGTCATCACTCAGAGCTGCCAACTACTAATCACCTCGACCTGGCTACCGCGACGGTTTGGTTACGGTCGACTGACGAGCGTTACGGTCCAGTGGAAGAGGCCTGAGATGATCCAGATGCTGTGGACACTGACCTGGGATGGCGACGGGTCTTGCTGGAGCCGCCCTGCCAGCGACGCCTGTCACGGCGCTACCGAGCCAATGGCAGAAGAACTGCCCCTGTCCAGCTGAGGGTTCGAAGTCGCTAATGCCGTCCTTGGCGGGTACGGTCGGCCATCGACTGATCTTCAGCAACACTTACTGTTGTGAGATTAAGACAGGAAATCTGACATTTGCTATCAATATCACTCAACAGTATCTACTGGGCAGCGTACCAGAAAAATCAGTGCCACGCTTATTTTTTTTCCCCTAGGCAGGAAAAAAATAGATATCGACTTCCTCAGCTTTGCCAGTCCGGCCCATTTGGCTCATCTCATCTGCTTCCCATTGGTTCTGTTCGTTTTTCGTTCGCATCAGGGGAAGTGGTCACATCTCATCTTCACCCCCCCCCCACCCATTTCTAGCCTCTCTTTTATTCCCCTGGTTTATTTTAAGTCCTGACAGGGCCCCGTTTAATCGGAGGCTCCTTTAACATTGCTGCGTGTTCCGGCGTCCGCTGCAAATGAATTCCCACTGGAGCCTGCCCCGTGGAGGGGTCTCGCTGGGTTCTGCCGCCCGGATGTATTCCGGTGACTTTCCTACGTGATGGAACAATTACGATTCCTACTGAATTAATCTGGTGTGGGGTTGTGATTAAATTTGAAAGCGTCTGTTTGTTTGTCAAGGAAGCTTTCTAGAAAGCTCTCAGGAGGTTAGATAGTGCAATTAAAAGGGTGAATAGAATTAAAGCTTCCAGCTCCACCTTTGTGACAAACGTCATCGACCAAAGGGAAATAACATTGCAGTAGATCTTCGGTGTAGGAAACTGCCAAGGGTTGTGGTTGACATTTTCATAGTACTTAATCCCCCCCCCCCCCAAAAAAAAACACCACCGCCCATTTCTTCTCCAGATTCATGTGTCTTGGATTGTTCGTTGTAGTCCTTAAAATGGATCCGAGTCACTACTTATAGTAGTAAGTAGCTTCCTTGATGCCATGCCATAACCTTTAGCTAAAAACAGGGTGGCAAAATGCCATAGTAATTTCGAGAACTCTCCAGAAAACCCCAGAATGCATAATAGCTTTTCAGATGTTTTTTGTTTTTTCCAGGGGCTGTAGATATTGCTTCGCGATGGACACAATTCCGAAAAATCTGTCCTCTCCCCCTCACCTTTGGTGTGGAAAAACATGACCATCAGCTGAACCCGCTCCAAGGGTGTTTAAAACCTAAAGCGGTATAGCCCCACATAAAGCGCGCATAAAGCTCAGCCTACACCCGTTTGTCTCAATCGTCTCTGCCGTCGTTCATCGTTTCATCCTGTTGCGTGAGCGCTTTGCTGTCTGCAAGACGCATGCAAGCAGCCTTGTAACCCATAAATATGAGTTTTTGTTAGAAGCACTGAATGTCATTCATTCCCGGTCTTGCACTCAGAGGCATCGAACACGATCCCACATGCCGGTTGGAATAATCTCTACTCGAAGGGCTTGAATCAAAGGGGGATGGGAATATGGGAACCCTCTGTGCATTTTTCATACATGTTGTCTTTCTCTACTTGACGAGGCCCCTCTCTCCCTCCCCCTCTGGGCCGTGCGACAAGCACGACGACGCCACATCACAGGCAATGCGCCTGAGCCGTAGCGGCAGAAATTACCCGGCTTGCAAATGCAAATGCCGGTCCCTCTGCGCAGCAGGCTCGCAGTCCCCGGCGTCGTTAGCGTCCCCCGCAGGCCGGCGCCTCGGGTGCCGGTGTCCCCTTGGCAAGGAGAAAGAAAACCATGGCCCTCGGCCTTGTTTCCATCTACCTTCGAAATCCTCCAGAAGGATCTCTGTCAAGCAGAAATGAACAGAAACCTAACCAGTGTTTTTTCTATAGTAAATGTCCTTTGTCTTAAATAAATATTCTCACACACACACACATATATATATATATATATATATATTAATGGACAGGGTCGCAGGGTCCAGACCATAAATTACATTGATTATTGATTGAATAACTGATTATTATTATTATTATATATAGACAAACATAGTGTGTTTGGTACGGAAGTTTAGCCTGGAAGCAGAATCATTTACTTATCACTTAAGTTTGAGTAAGAAAAACAACAGTAATAATATTGATAATAATAACGTTTCCTTGTCCTGATTTATATATAGCACTAATTTATGTGTCCTTTTCTTTCTCTTCCATGTGCTGTTCCTGCTGCCCTTCGCTAACACAGGTGAGTAGGCTTTTTCAAGTTAAGCGTGTGTGTGTGTGTCTGCAAAAAAACAGATGCTAACGTCGCATTAAAGAGCTACTCTTTGCCGTTCTCCATGACAGTGAAAGGAAGGGCTTTTTAATTAATTTCCTATAATTGGTATGGGGATGGTAACCGGAGATCGCGCCCTGCCTACTCATGCGGACGTATCCCAGTCCTGCTCTCCCTGCCCTCCAAAAACTCCCACGTTTCTGCTGCGGATAACAAGCGTCAACCTGCTCGGTGTTGCCGAGGGACGGGATCTGACGAGGCCGTGCCCTGGGAGCGCAAAGTGTGAGACACGCTCAAAATGGCCGCCTGGGCCCCGCAGACCCAGGCCACGCCCACTGCCGGAGCAGAGGAGATTGGGGCTGACGGAACCTTTCCAAAAGCAGCTCATAAGCCAATTAGAATAAATGAAGGTGGGACCGTGGGACGGCCCCTCCGAGCCAAAAGAAAATATTTCGGCCGTTTCTCTTTTTTACTTTTTTTCCTGCCAGTGATTTTGTTCTCTGGCGTGTTGTCTCGCTGCTTCTAACATCCTTACCATGTGTCCTTTAAAATCTCATGAATAATTCAGGTGGCCTGAACCTTTGATACTGCTCCTGTCAGTCCACATCGTTCTAAAAACAAATGGAGATTAAAAGAGAACTAAAAAAATATATGGTTATCCAAACCCTTGTTGAAAGCCCCCTTATTGAGAGTGTTTTCGTCACAGTTTGGCTAACTAAGGTTTCTGTAACCAGTCCTGCACTATGCACCTGTAGCATGAGGTTAGAGCCTCACTGGAACATTCTTACATGGTTAACTGGCTACTGCACGGAGTGGCTGGATGTCACGCTTCTCCCAGCGGGGCTCTGCGCATCTTCTGTAAGTCTGGCTGCCGTGAAATGGCCCCAGAGCCGACTCGCAGCTCCAGGGAGAGCGTGGAGAAAAATCCTCATCTTTTTTATTCTCTATTTATTTCTAGTCACCGCAGAGGTGCTGTTCCAGGGCCGTTTAAAAAAGATACAGCCGTGCACCGCACTCCCGGCCTTCAAACACCCACCCCCGCCTCAACTGATTCCGAAAGTCCGTTTCACGATTTCCCCCCCCGTCTGTATTTTGCCAGGTTGGACCAAACAGCTCCAGCATGTGACTTTTCAAAAGAGAAAACTGGGGGTAGTATGGGTCTATCCAATTTCTTTACATTTTTCACTTGTTCCTGTGGTCCCATACAGGGGGGGGGGACTCACTGTGTGACTCTGTGGGGAGAAAAGTTGCAGTGGAGGCAACACACACCTGGAGAGGCAGGATAGCTAATTACCAGCTGTTACCATCTGAGCACAAACAGCATTATTGAATTAAGGTTAAATATGGACGAGGCGCGGAGCACGATAATTATAAATCCAGAGCAATCAGAGCTCCGTAATTGATTTTGCGACTGTGTTTGTTTTCCCAAACTGGAATCAGGGCCCGGCGGCTGGGTTTAATCAAGCCATCGTCAACGTGGCGATGCGAGACTACCGCGGCGAGACTACAGCGGTGGGGCGAGACTACCGCGATGCGAGACTACCGCGGCGTGGCGGCACGTCAAAGGGGGTGGGCTGGAGCAGAAGTCGGTTGGGGGAGAGTGTTGATCAGTCACATGGGGGACATGGAGGTGGGAGGTGGGAGGTGGGAGGTGGGGGGGGGGGCAGACCACATCATCACAAACCAATCATCAAATTTTTTAAATCTCCCAGGAGGCAAATTCCCCTGCAGTGCTTGACAAAGTACGCCACACATCATTTACCATCATTTATGCCACATTTATTATGGCAGCCCCCCTCCCTTATACTCATTTGGTCCTTCTGACTTGCATAATGCTTTCATTCTCCTTTATTTATCAGACCTTGTCCCCTGTAATGGTTTACCCCCCCGGCCTCAGGAACCCTTCTCACTGTTTATTTACACGAAGCACATCGGCATCTAATTTGCCCCCGTTGTCGGTGACTGTACGTGGCTTCTCCCCGAATGGCGGCGGCGCGGTGTCGGGGTGCCGCACATACACGTGATGCCGGGCTCGGGGCCTGGCGTCAAACACGCCGCTATTAACACATGAAAGGGAAAGAGGAACGCCACCATGTTGACTATTGTGTCAGCTTGCATGTTGGAGGCAAAGGAAGGAGAACTAACAAATCTGTATGTACAAAGTTTCCCCCTGGGGCCACTTCCTGGTGAGAGACATAATGGCTTATTCACAGCTTTCTCTTCCGTTCACAACTTTTCCAGAGTCACTGGAAGCATCTACTCAAAGTGTCTCACTACAATGTTTTAAAGCAGGCTAATTAATTTCTACAGTACTTCTCCTGCTTAGAATACAATTTGGGAGCGTTAACAAACACCTTCCATCGCCTTGAGATGTGCCTGATCTTATTTTGATGTGAGCTGAAATCACACAGTTATATAAAGCACCTCTCACTGCTAAGGTTAAAGCATAAATCATGTAAGTATTGATTTGCTACGAGGTGGTATATTCTGTTTTGTGTGAGTTTTGTTGCAGACACATTTTCTAGATACGCTTAATGAATCGACTTTAATCCCTCTGAAAAAAAGCAGAATGGATTGGGGTCAAATGGATTTGCCATTACAAACATTAAATTACCTTTTAATCTCTTTAATAGAAAGAAATTAAATTAATGCAGCGCCCCCTGCTGTTTTTCGCGGATACTTGTAAGCAGTTTAGCGCGCATAGATAACACTGGGAATATGTTCCAGGTTACTGTGAGTGTATTGCTTTTTAAATAAATGCATTAATGGTTTGGGTACACTTGAGTCATTAGACTGAAATGAATTAAGACCCTTATGACTTTTCTTTGATTATGTCACAGTTTTTGCTGGTCATATGATCACAAGGAACCACTCAGAGACTAAGGATTATGCACAGGCATGGTTTCCATGTGCTCCTGTGGCACACCTATTGGAGCATCATGATCATTTCTAGTAAATATGCAGTGAAGACCTTCTCATGCTTGTCAATAGTAAGATTGCCTTGGCACCACATGGCTTGGAGGGATTGGCCTCGAAATTTTATTTGTTTTGAATTAACAGTCCGTTCAATAAAATCTATAAGGGCTGCTGGTAATTTGCCAATGCAATTTCAAAGACAGATTTCCATCTGGGAGATGCGTAACAGTCATTTTCATGTTGGGGCGAAGTCAGAAACTCTCGCTTGATCTGCGCCCGCCGAACAGAACAGACGACGGTTGACACCATGACCTCTTTGGTTTTGTAGAACTCTGTCCCGGAGTTTCATCCTGGCGGCTGACGAGTGGATTTCGATCGCCTGCCAGACCGATCTGTCTTGCATCTTCGCTCCACGCTTTCCTCTTTTAGAGGCGGGGAGCAGCAACGTGGCAGCAGAATCCGTCGATGGCCACGGCTTGACTATCGAGAGCCTTCCGGAAGGAGGCCTTGGCACTGTCCGTGCCCCGTTCTTGCGCCAGTGCCTATGCTTCCCTCGCAACCCCGATACTCAGAGATGCCTGTCATCTGCAGGCCGCCCGAGGATGAATTGAAATGCACGCCTGTGTCTTCACATTCATAATTTGTTAACACCCTGCCCCCTCGCCAAAAGCGACGTCCTGTAGAGGCCTCACCCACCTACTCATGGCCATGGTTTGACTCATGTTTGTCAGGGGAGGGGTGGGGAAGGTCGTTTTTGTTTTGTTCAGGCTTCATCTGAGGGGAAGAATTGTAATTGAAGGAAGCATCCTGTGTATTTCGGAACACAAATGACAGCTCTCACACTGCTTACAGTTCTTTTAGGATCATTCCGGAAAACGCCACAGCCAGTACATTCGCTCGGGGCCCTGTATTCCACCTACTGCTCATTTGAATTTAATTTCTGATTTGCAGTGCATTATATGTTTTTTTCCCCCATCGAACATTAACATTTTCCCACGTCCTAATTATGCCGGCGTTATGTGAGCGTGCGGCTAATCTTTATGCCGTTACTTTGTTTCTCTGCATTTCGTCAGTCCCTGACCTCGTGCATGAAAACGTTACGAGAAATGGCGTTAACTACTCAGCGATAGGCCTCTCCCACCCCCACATAGCCTGGTCAGGGGGGGTTACCCAGACTCGAAGCCCCATAATGAATTCATTATTCTCATTAAGCTACCCCAGGTCGCCCCGACGGGTCCCGCGGGGCTGCAGATCTCTTGTTCCGTTGTGCATTTGTTAGGTCCTCATCTTGCAGGGCCCAGCCAGGTACCCACGGCTCATCTTTATGGTAATCTGAGCCTAAGAGCAGAGAAGCCGTCTGATATCTGCTGCGTTTGTGAGCATACACACCGGGCCTCCGCTGCACAGCCATGCATGAAAACGCCCTCTCGTCTGCTTCTTTACCCTTTATTGTCGTTTCCATTCTTTCCTGTTTGTCTTTCTCCCCCTCCTCTTGTCGACATCTCTACCCTAAGAGGTAGCCAGGCTTGAAAACTAATTTTGTTATAGCTTTGTGGGGGAGGGGGGGGGTGTTGGAGAAAAATGCAGCTAATAAGCTAACATGATTCTTTTCATTATGGCACAGCCTGTATAAAAATGTAATCATGATACGTCTCTATCGCCGGCTAATGCACGCAAATGTGTTTAACTGCGATTCAGCGGCTGCCGCTGGCCGGGTGCCTCCCGGAGTCGGTGGGCCGCTTTGGCGGGGAGTGTAGACGGCTGTCTCCAGTGTCCATGTGACCCATCGGCGGCTCCTTAGCTGTCAGCGGCCGCTGCTGCCGGTGACAGGCTTTGACAGCTCCGCCCGTCTGCCGTGCTCTATTACTTATCGACTCTTCACAGCTTCTCCCGGCAGCTCCTTCCCTCTCCCGCCCCCTCGCCCTACTCATGACCCTTCACCTGATACGGCTCCGTCTTATAGGTCCACAAAGACGGTTCGCACCTTGTGAACAGGGTATGGTCCATCTCACGAGGACGACGTGTCAGATGGGGCAGGACAAGTGGCGCTGTGTGGCGTGGTAAGCATAGGGGCGTATACTGTACAGGGCTAGTGTCACAAAGGCACTGAGCCGAAAGCTGATTGGCCCCGGAATGCCCCCTCCCCTGTCAATCATCGATTCAACACATATCATTGGCTAATGATAAGGTTGACCCCTCTGTATGAATTATGGCCCCTTTTATGCCTCCGCAACTTAAAAGAATCCTAGAATTGCCCCTGAGTCCATGAGGAACAGGCTTTGCCAGAACTCTGAAATGCCACAAACCTCCATTCTCCTCTATCCATCCATGCATCCATCAGTTCAGTTTCTGCTTTGTTCATCCGCCCGCCGCTTTCATGAAGGTCCGCAGGTGCGACAGGCCCTGTACTGGCTGATTCTGTGTGAAAATACGACACATTTCTACAACTTCATCTTCCTACCACCCTTTTCCAACTCACCAAGGGCACCTGACCCATCCCGTTCATCACCCCTTAGGGGCGCTACAGAGCCCTCCGCCCCATACCCGACGCCCATCTATAGACGCATCTCGCAGCGGCAGCGCGGACCAGTAAACTCTCATCTTCACACCCGTCAGGCTGCTGAAAGGCGGTAGCCATGTGTGACGGTGGCACGGGGTGGGTGCGAGCCGGCTCGCGGCTTTATGTAAGGTGCTCCCTCCTCATTGGCGACACTGTTATTCCTGCCGATGCTGCCACATATTGATTTAGCGGTTACACGGTGTGTGTGTGTGCGTGCGTGTGTGGGTCCGCGCACGTGTCTGCGCGTCTCGCTTTCCTTCTCCTTTTCGTCTGCGCTTTGAAAAATCGATTTTTGTTTTCTTCTTTCGTCCGGAGATCCAACGCGCCTCTGAGTAAGATGCCGCTTTCGCCATCAGGGAGAATGAAACTCGATTAACGGGGAACAGCAATGCACCCCTCAATTTGGGTCTTTGCTGGCAGTTTTCTCTTCTTTTTTTTTTAAAACATGAGTGTCCTTGTATCTTTTTTTGTTGCGTTTTGAGGGCTCTTTCCAGGGCGGACATGACAGTCATTTATGCAAATGTAACCTTTTTCATAGTGGACCGTGTCACCAACAGAATGAAAAAAAAAATTTAGCTAAATTTCTTGCCTAAAAAGGGTCACATTTCTCTATATCTTAATTACAGCAGTTGCTGTGGGAACCCTTTGTGGTGTTATTTGTGGTGTCCGTGCGGTATTAAGGACATCAGGCCACGGGAGGGTCACTTAGATCTGCCCTTGAAATGGATACTTATTCGGGACTGCTCAGAAGAAACGTTAAGCTTGAAATGTATTTGACTACAATTTAGGCAGGTTAGCACAACATGACCACAGATCAGGTCATTAATGGACTAGTTACTTTTTAGTAATAGTGCTGAATGAGACCCAATTCCTCTGTGAAGTTTAACAAATGTTAACACAGTAATATGTGAAAATTGAAGCGATTCTATCCACAGACATACTACTAAAAGAGCCTGTCAGACGCCATGAATAGTATAGCAGTGTTTTTAAATAAACAGTGTGTGTAAACCTCTGTGCCTGTGATCAGGAGGTTGTCCGGTCCGGGCTGGAGCCTCGGTGGAATAGTCACATCTATGATGGACCTTTGAGCATGGCTCTTAACCTCCTGAAGTGCTCTAGGGGTGCCAGATAAATATTTTATTCTGCGGTCAGACCCCAAGCTTCACTGTCAGCTGTATATACATGTGTGTGTCTCAAAGGATTATGGGATATGTGGGGAATCAGTAATTGAATTGATCATATTTAACAATATCCGAACGTTTTCACGGCTCACGTTAATCATTTTAATGAAACGAAAAAAAAATTAGAACCAAACTGTAAAGAGATGTAATAAGGCAGACCTTGTCTCTTTTCAGTGGGTACTGTCAGAAAGCTATCAGCTATCAGCTTTTTATCAGCTCTATATGTTCACTGCCTCATACTGGTCACTAGTTTGAACTGAAGACCTGAGGCAGTGTTTGTGTGTGTGTGTGTGTGTGTGTGTGTGTGTGTGTGTGAGTGGGGGGGGTTCTCATCTATATCCTGGATTTCCATAACTACAGTGAAGCCACAGAAGGACCCTTCCCCTGCCCCCACAGCTGCCAGGAGCTTGCCATATCAGGCCCTGATGCCCGCCACGCTGTCTGACGACCTCTGTCACGCTGGCTCCCAACCCTGCACCCCCCCAGCATGCATGAGTCTCCATTTCATCACCTAATGGCGCTGAGAAATTGCTTTTGGTGCTGCGGCTGATGCTGTCCCTGGGTCCGGCGTAGCCCCCCCCCCTCCCCACTGTTACCTTATTTTTTTCATTGTAAAATAATGGCTCTGGCACCGCTGTGTGATTGACTAAAGAAATGGACTCACGGCCGCATGGATCTCGCCACTGAATTTTTTCGCAAAAGAACAGAATTTGCAATTGATTTTTCTTTCCCCCAAAAGAGTAACTGTGAGATTTATGGTCTTCTGACACTCTCCTTCACCCCTCTGTGTTTTATCCTATCCCTAGTACCTTTATATCAGTTACAGATCTTCTTTTGGTGGTCCGAAACCAGGAATATGCTTTTTGAAGTATGCCGAAATGTTATAATGTATAGCGATGTCAGAAAACGAGAAAATGACTGTCTAGCCCAGGTGACTTTCTGTTCTACAGTGGGAAACCATAAACTGAATATCAATGGGTCAGAATATGTGCACTTGGGGGGTCCGCTGCATCTGGCCAATAGGGACCCGGTGCAGCGTGGTCATGAAACAACAGTAGTGATGATGTTACTGTAGTGGTAGTGAGGTGAAATCATGGCAGTATACTGTTGCTGTGGGGGGTTGGGGTGGGGTGGTGGGGGGAGGACAGATAGAGCACAGGTGCTTGATCTTCTATAAAGCTGCCAAGCAGTGATGGGTCCGGGGTCCCCATCCAGGACCCTCCATATTTCTTCATTTAATGGTATTGCAGGCTGTCAGGATCCAATTTGTATCCAGGACTCAATCTTCTGGAGGCCACCTACAGCATCTCAGACAGCCAGGCAGCATGTACCCGGGGGGGCGGGGGGGGGGCGGGGGGGGCGGGGGGGGGGGG
>JAODKN010000099.1:1123181-1135201 GCA_026774425.1 Petrocephalus zakoni | reverse complement strand
CTGATTGGTCTCCTCCCCTGTCACTAACCAATTCAAAACAAATCATTGGCTAATTATAAGGTTGGCCCCTCTGCTTTAATTATGGCTCCTTTTACCCCCCCCCCCCCACTTGTTCTCAGGTTATTAAAGGGTCTGGTATACATATGGTGTTTTGGCACCCCATCTGGCTGTTGGCACAGCGGAGGAAACAGGTCCAACCGACATGGGATCAGAGAGGGCGCCAGGGATTCGGGCTAAATCCAGACAGTAACCTGCATCCCTGGAAGATTCCTGTGCTCTAAATGGGTTTTTAGGTGCTAAGCCCAGTCTTCCCTAAAGCCCCTGTCCAGATACCTTCTCTGCGGAGCCAAAAAGAGGTGGGGAAAACGAAGAGAAAAGGGATGGAGGTAACGAACTGTGAGGGAGAACGATTAATAAAAGAATCGTGGGGGAGGCACACCAGTGTTAATCCTGATTAAAACATAAATGGCATTCTGGCGACCCCCCCAGAATAAACTCATTAAGTTTTACAGTGTAATAAATGAACCGAGCTTGGAAGTATGGCATGTGCTGATGCCCCCCGCCCACCAGCTCCCTGGCCTAGCCTGCCCAATTGGCTGTGACAGGGAGATGATTGGCCACCTGGGGGAGATGGGACGCTGGGATGCCTGGTTCTGACTGCCGAACTGATTATCGGTTTACGTGTTAATCTCCGGCACAGGGATCCGAACCGAAACTTGTGCTAATGGAGGCTACTTTCCCGTGCCGGCGTTTCCGCGGAGCCGGTCTGCTCCAGCAGCCAGGATATTCATTTTGCAGACATCCAGTCACGCAGCTTTGTTATTTTGGATCGTAATGTTTAATGAAGCTAGCTGTTATTTCACCTTTAGCTCTTTAACTTGCATACTGTACTTCCCAAGCCGTATAAACAAAATGCATAAAATGCATGCACATTTTTAAAAGCATCACCTCGGCAAAGGGGTGGGGGGGATTTTTTTTTTTTGGAAAGTTACCAGGACTTTCCAGAGCTTTCTGAAGTGGCCTTTCTAATGGGCTGGACTAAAGTGCCTTTCTGCAGTGTCATTGCACTGGCCCCTTAACAAAAAGGTCACCTTTGATGAGCACATTAAAACACATTAAGATTCAGGCCGTCCAGGAGGTTTCTAATGGAAAAGGTCCGCTGGACTAGAACTTGTAGACAGTAGTAGAGAAACGGAGCTGCTGTGGCCACAATAGGTGAGGTAAGAGAGCATAGTGTGCCTTTCTAAGTCTCCTCAGCGCCACCTACAGATCGGGGGTGTTGGGAGGTCATCGCTGTCAAATCTTACGTTTTGCCCGTGGTATTAGTTTTTCTTTGTCTTCGCCGCTATCGCTCAACCACGAGATGTAAAAGTCACAGATTGTGATGCGTTCAATCCAAACAAAAAAAGTTTATTAAGGTATTACCTTCTGCGAAGGCTTGCCAGAATGCACATAACAATATATTCTACCCTCTTTAGCCTACCTCCAGGTTCAGTAAGCCAGGGTGTCTCTGCATCAACCTGGAGTACTGAACTTTAGATTTTTGATTACAGTTATATTCCGTAGTTATATAGTAGTCATTATTGGTCAGATTGTGGTCTTTTTCAGTGTCTATTTAACTGCAAGTGTTATTTTGTAGGAATAATAATAAAATCAACATATTTGAGCATAAGGAGTGTTTTTCATGGCTTAGCCTTTTCACAGAAATGTGCAGGTTTTCCGTAGCCTTTTCAGTGCAGTTAGGTTGACATCCATGGGGAGGGGTTTGGGGTTTGAGAAACAATAGAATCCCGATTACTGGAATCAGACCTGTTTCTATACAGTCTATTTCGTGTGGAGGTGTGACACCCAGGAGGCGGTTTGTGTTTCTCGCAAGAAAAAAAAGGTTAGGTTCTGTCACAAACTGGCTATCGCTTCTGTAAGCAGTTTGGCGGCGCTTGTTAAATGCGCCGTAGACTGCAGGTGCAGTTCTAGTTAGGACAACAGTTGTGAAATAAACCCCTCAAATGCTGTCTCTCTCCTACAGAGAGCTAGCAAACATTTTATGACGCCTGTAATCATTTTTTATTATGTGGCAGATCCTTGTTTTATGTGGAGAAATATAAATTAAAGTGCAGGGTTATGGTTGGAATTGTAATTCCGCGGGGTTCCTTATGTTACTGCCTCAACGTGATTCAGAAGACCTTGCGGTAGGTGTTACGGTCGGAGGGAATGTCGTTGAGTACGTGTCACTGCCTCCTGTGCCGTTGACAGCCTTGTTGATATGCTGATGTCATGCTGGGACAGCCCGCGTACGAGATGCACAGGGATGAAGCACAGTATTGAATGTCAGGCCATCCTAGCCAGAGTAACTGGCAAAGCATGAACTTTCTGAACATCAAGTCTTGGCGTTAACATCACTCTCTCATACCCCTGTCAGTTACACAGTCAATAACTCAAGTAACAAACATCTATCCACTGGCTGAAAATTACGGATAGCATAAATGCACCACCCTCGCGTTTGTTTCAAAAACTGAAAAACTCAGCCTCAGACATCCCAAACGGAGGGGCATTCAGACAGCGGAGAACGATGTTAAGTTATCAGAAAAAAAATCATATCCACTGTAACCTGAGCTTCCTCTCCCTGATCCTCAGTGGGGGCTTGAAGGATATGGGGTCCTCTTTGTGAGTCATCCGTCTTTCAGCGTGGAAGGACTCGAGCACCGATGTGGATGGCGAGGTGCCCAAACCAGCGGCACAGCCCGTCGCCGTGGCACGACGTAGCGGGAGCTCTCCGCGCAGAGAGCGGTGCCAGGAAAACGCCTCGCAGTGAGCGTGCTGGCGCGGGAGCAAGAAAAATCAACCGGAATAAAGGCATGTCTGGATTAAGGCTCGTTAAGGGAAAGAAGAGCCTTAATCGCTCTTGTTTTGAGCGGACTCCCATGGAGCCGGAACTGCTTATCTGTTGCTCAAGGGTGGATGTATTCTCCAGCTGAACGAAATATATACGCATGTGGAAAATTCGCAATTGCTAAAAAGTGGATTTGGTAACAATAAAACGCAATTAAATAAAAGGCCGCACGTTTAAAAAGAGCCATCTATGACTAGACGTAATTATGTTGTTACTCTCCACACAACATTAATTTGTTGTCAAAACACTTCCACTGAAATGGTGACACTGTATTTTCATAAAATATTAATAATTTTGAAATGTAGAGCAGAATCCTACTGACTACTTTCCCTGTCGTAATGCTCCCCTTGGCATTCCGAACACGGCAAATTAGCTAAACACCAGTGATAGTGTTTCTCGGTATGGTACAACATAACCCGCTTAGCCCATTATTTTTACTTCCTTTACCCTGGAGAAAAGGAGAGGAATAAATAACATGTGCAAGAGCGAATGCTAGTCAACTGTCATGACTAGGTCCTGGGTGTCGTTTAAGCTCATTGGACGTGCTCATCATATAGCTATAAATGCTCAATTACTCATTTTTTAGTACTTAACGTTTAGTATTTAGCGTTTAGCATTTTTAGAGTTGAGTTCTCTAAATCGGGGTCTACAGGTGGAAAAAATGCAGCTGAGCAACAGTGAGGATCCTCTAGACTAATTTAGTGAGTCATCTGGGCGGAGGCAGAGAAGATGGTGTGGAGAACGTGGTGGAACCAAGCCGTGTGCCATGGGTTCCTGCTGGGTTAAATGGTGTTATTTTGTGTGTGAGGGCCTTTTCCATTTTCTGGTTCCTGTTTTCCCCAAAGGGGCCCATTTTGTGTGCTTGTTTATTTAATCGCTGCCGGCATGCTCTTTCATCCTGTTGCGTGGCAGTGCTCACCCTCATAACCCGCCACACTGTTACACCGGCCTTATTAAAATCTCATGCTTACCAATACTGTGACCCTTATCTGACAGGACAGGCTAGAACAGTAGCGTTAAGGACAGCGCCTCTGGTTGGTTTAATGAACCCAAAGAAGTATGAGTCATTTAAACAAAGCTGTAGAAGGGAAAAGGGTAAAACAAAATGCTTTTTTCAGCCTCCCACAAGAGAACTGAGAAAGTCTGTGTTCTTTCTGGGCACAAAAGAGTTTTTTTCTCAGTTTTTTCCAGAGCTGTTCTCCCATACCCAAAAAGGTGATTTTTTGCCTTAACTATAAAGAGAGTATTAATTCGTTAAAGGAATTGCTGCTCTGTTCTACTCCTGATTGCTCTCAGATAAGTTAATGTATAGCAGGGGAAGATTATATGACACTATAAATGGCACTGACCCAGTGTTATAGGAGTGAGATTAAGATCGTATCCTGAGAATCCTGACTGAGGCTGTGGTCTGCAGTCTGAGTTTCCACCTCAAATTGCGTTACTCACTTCAATAACGCAGATGGCTTCTTCTGCCTTTGGATGCTATATCCTAAATTAAATGCTCCACATGAAAACAGAGGTGAATTAAATTGGATGTAAGTGGCTGGGCTCTTATTCGTTTCCCGACTCAGCTGCAGCTGGGAAGAATGATGTGAGGAGGCAGGATGGAGGGGCATAATTCTAAAACCGGAAACCGAGCTTTGATACCATTGGAGCCCGGTGCAGGTGACCTCAGAAAAAGTGTCGGTTACAGAGTTACGAAGTGCCCGTTTCAGGCTCTTCTCCCAAAACAATGTGCTTTGTGGGGGATGGTGGGGTACGGTGGGTGGGGTGCTAAGCCTACCAGGAGATACAGTGTCTGAATTTTGTATTTTTCATGCTGCGGCTTTGAAAAGATGAAATTACCCTGTGCAGCTGCAGGAAGGTGTCCGGCCGGTGGATGAACGTAACATCTATAGCTTTGTAGCTGGTTAAAGGGATTAGTTAAAACTAGTTTAAAAAGGGATTAATTTGTGCCCTGTTATAGCCCTCCATTATCCTAAACTTTAAGTAAAATCTAAACAGCTGGGGAATGGGATTAAACATGTTCTTTAACAAAGGTGTGATTTTATTCATAAATAAATATGCCTTCTTATAGTTCATAAGATACTTTCATGCCCAGTAAAAGTAAAACTTTCAAACAATATTTGTATTAATTAATTATTAATTATACTAATTATGTCCCAAGGTGCTTAAGTAAGAAATCAGTGATTTAAGGGAGTCTTTGGCACACATGTTGCCTCCCACACCTCCTCCAGGGGATTCATATCCTCCTCCTGTTTGGTAGTCTGGGCCCTGTTTCCACTAGTGCGTCATTCTACCTGATGAATGACTCTCTTTCATTTAAATATCCTCTTACAATTGCATACCATTTATTCTTTTTTTTTGACCTGGTCTTTTGAACACCAGTATTTCTGGGCGACAGGGCCATGAGGCCAAAGCTTCGCTTCGGAATCAGCAGTTAGTCAGCGTGCTGGTATTCTAACCTACTTGAACACTTCGGCAGAGTTCGCCGCAGCTGCCTGACATATTTAGGTCTTGTGTTTTGCATGCTGTCACGCTGAGGTGAACACAAATATATTTTAATCGCTTCTGTTTTATTTTAGTCAACTAGAAAATATTTTGCTTACTAGCGGAATTTTTTCTTTTTTTTTGTTCCTGTTTTATAGCAGGAATACGGTAGTTTCCTGGTTGGCTACACCTCATTTTCACATAGTGTAGTGGGGAAGTCGATGAGCTAACATCCTTCCCCACCCCGGGCAAAGAGGTGGGGGCCCCTACAGCTGGGTACAGCTGTCCCTCCTCGTGTGCCAGTCCGTAGGTTGGCACCAATAGCCAGGCGGCCGCTCTTTGATCCCGCCCACCTGCGATGTGTCTGCAGTTTTTATGCAAATGAAGGGGGTAACCTTTTCAAAAGGGAGGGGAGGGGCCGGGTGCTGCATAAAGGTACAGAAGATGCACGCTAACCTCAAGGAGACTCGTGAGAGTGTGCTGGGTGGTGGATCTGGAGCCTGTTGAGATAACACAATGTTTCCAACCAGATATCCTGAAGCACCTGGGTGGGGGGGGGGTGAGGGTTCATCTCGTCAAACATCTTAATGCTTTGAAATAGTTGCATATAATTAGCATATAATTAGCATAATTAACTCTTCCTAACGTCACCTGCGCTGTGACATTACAATATTAACTGTGACATTATCGTTAGCGAACACAAGAAGCCCCCCCTTTTTTACACAGCCAAGGTGACAGTTTGCGTGTTAAAAGGGAGCAAGACGATCGCATTTTCACACAATATCTTCTGCTTCATGGTAGGTCAACAGTTGTAGGTGTATCCAGTGTGCCTAATGAAATTCTGCAACTACTCTTATGGGTGTATCTTCATTCATATTTACTTGTTAATAATTATCTTAACATAGTTTTCTTTTTTTTAATGCCACAGTGAAATTGGAGGGTTTTCTATCCTTAAATGTAAATTAATGATTTAGATGACAGTTTGATCTTAACGTACTTGTTGTGGACAGTGTTATCTATGATTGTAGGTAACTGGTGTCCCTAACTTGGTCATAGTATGTGCCCTGTAGTAGAGTGGCATCCCATAATAGGGGATGCCAAATGAGGTGGAAGGTTCGGGTCCAGAAGGTACAAATCCAGAACAAGATTTTGTATCAACCGAACAGTCGAGTACTCTATCACTGTAACTCTATCACTGTTCTGAAACAAAACCTGGATCTGTACTTTCTGAACCTGGACTTTCCACCTCCGGATGCCAGTTCCCCTGTCCTGCAGTGTATTCCTCGTGGCATAGACTCCAGGCTCTCTGTGACCCTGTATTAAGTCTAGTGTTTTAATGCAGCTGTTGTTCATATATTTATGACTACATGACTATCCTCCAGTAATTCTCTGACTCATACGTAATGCACACGTCATCTATAATCAACATAAAACATGCCGTAGTTTGTCTTAATTGCAAAAAGCAAAATATTTAGGGTATAATAAAACAGTGTATTTTAGCTTAACACCATCTTACAAAGAGGAATGGCCACTTTGTTTTGGAGAAAATACTGATATGGGGGCCTGCGCACTGGAGTCATTCCATATTTTTATAATGGCTTTTGTTAGGAAGGATATCATTTTTTTAAAATATGGGTAAGCAATGCTTAAGCAGTTTACATAACTTCTGATGGGGGGGTGTTTAATTCAGCCAGGCTGCCCTGTCTACCCGGAGCGAGCATGAATTCCTGCCCGCGGATCCTTTAGTCACCCGTGCGGCGCCGGGTTCCGGCAGTGAGAGATCCGGCCCTTTCTTGCGATTGCAGCGGGCTTCTCCCAGAGGAGCCATGTGACTCGCTTCGTAAGAAAGGGAGCAAATTGGTAGATCTGTGAATCGGAAGGCTGAGTGCCACCCGCCTTGTTTTCTGGAATGAGCTCAAAACGAGGATCTTAAAAAGAAAAAGGTCTGGTACAGAGAATGAAAGAGGGCAGAGAGATGTGTTTGTGGCCACCTGGGAAATATTTTTTAATGCTACCCTAAGTTATTATTCGTGTTTCTTTTAATTTTTTTCCTCACTGGAAATTTACAGATTTGTATGTCTGCCTGGAGCACGTGAGAGGTGGACGTCTGCCATGATCACACCGCACAGCTGTGAACGCAGCAAGCTCTCATTGGGGGTGGTGTCAATTCCTCACCCATATTATAAACACACCTGCCGATGCTCCACCTCTGGTATAAAATAGATCTATGTTTTATTTCTGGTACTTGATTCATACCAGTACTCCTCTGGACATACTGACAATTAAAGGAAAAAAAAATTACAGTTTGATATATTTTGTTTTTTTCTGCATTATACTTGTG
This sequence comes from Petrocephalus zakoni, assembly GCA_026774425.1. Classification (NCBI taxonomy): domain Eukaryota; kingdom Metazoa; phylum Chordata; class Actinopteri; order Osteoglossiformes; family Mormyridae; genus Petrocephalus; species Petrocephalus zakoni. The sequence continues at coordinate 1,127,480 of JAODKN010000099.1, read as the reverse complement.
CTATAAATTATTCCCCTACCCAAAAGGAATCATTTATATTGTCTTTTGTCTCCCCCCCCCCAAACTCATTTTTTTGGGCTTTGAAAAGGTCCTGAGAAATTGTGCACGGGCTTTGTGTTTTTTTTTTTTTGCGCGTGTCGCAAATTACCTTTGTTGTCTTTCATCAATGGGAGAAGTGTCAGATGAATTGGGTTTGCTTTTCAGAAAGGCTGGGACAGCTCTCGCCGTGACAGAATAAGGCTGTGGGAGAATGCATTGTTCCCTGTCTGGGAGTTTCAAAGGGCCCAGCATTGCATCAGTCAGTGTGAGGGATAATGAAGAGAGCTCGTCTGTGCGATATAACACGCCGTGTCACTCGTGTGTCACTCTTAAAGTTTCGTGTAAATTGTTTGTTTACTTTGGTATTTCAGTCGTGGAAACAAAAGTTTCTTTTGTGGATTTTTTTTTTAGTTTACTTTCTCTTAAAAAAAAGTTCAAACAGGAAAAAATATCATTGGTTATGTTTTTGAGGAACTTTGCAGATTTTGGGGTTGCTGTGATCACGTCGCGAGTCGTTAGTGGGGTGGTCACATGATCACATGGTCACATGATTTACAAATAGAGGGCAGCATGATGGCGCAGTGGTCACTTCAGAACTCTGGGTTTGGGAGGTCACATGGTGACATTATTTGCATGATGGTGTTGTAGTCACTTTACACTTCTGGGGTTGGGAGGTCACGTTCTCCACATGCTGCACAGGTTTCTATCATCCATCCATCCATTCATCTATCTATCTATCTATCTATCTATCTATCTGTCCATTTCTTTAGATATGTGTCTATTTTATTAACATATAGTTTATGTTTGGTATTTTGATTCAAAAACTCTGCAAATTATTCTTCCCTGTTTATAAATCAGCACTGAAATTTTAACGATTTGTCAGTTCCAGGCCAACCCCCAACCAGGAATATATCAGGAATATATCAGCATTTCGGTGAAGCCTTGACTTCCTGTTGATAAGTCTTACATGAAATGACACATTTATCCCTAACTCATGTTAATGAATGCTCATTGTCAGCCGGCTTGCATTAAATTTACTTTATTATTAACTTTATTTATTATATTTTTCCAAAACCGCCCACGTACATCAAGGCGTCTAGCACGAGCAATACTTGTTGATGGCCTCTATTATTGTCAGCTACGAAGGTAATTTACTGCTTCAGCTGTACTTTCTGTTGAACAATCTCAAAATATCAAAGCAATCTATGCATTGAGAAGGAATAGATTCATTTTTTTTTCAGTGTCAGTCAATAAGAACTATAATCCGAGTTAAAAAGAGGAAAATGTAGATGTAATAGCCTACATTCTCAGTTGGCTGTTTGCATTCATTCTTGTTCTGCTCTTTCTCCCATATTCCTTCTACAATTGGGGCACTAGAGGATTTGCTGTACCCTTTTATGGGTTTATGGAGCTTCTCATGTGAAGCATTTGTAGAGTAATGGTGATCTAAATATATATATATCTCCACATGTAATATCCGTTATAACCAAAGATTGCTATCGCTGTGGAGGTCATGCTGTGCGTACATTTATCTGTAACCAAGGATATTAGGAGTTCTTACCTGCTTTGATCTGACCGCAATGGTGGGTCTGCAGCAAGGGACGTGTTTTCTCTATGGCACATGGCAACAGCCGTTACGATTTATTGTCGAGCGTCTCTGTTGGAGCGTTCTTTGGAGTCATGTGGTGAATAAGGAACTGGCCCAAGTGCAGCGTCCCCGGGCTGGGACCGCTGCAGCCAAGCTACCGCCGATGTCATAAACATGTTTCACTACACCGCCTTTCTGAAGGTAAGGATGTGGGCAGGAAGACTGAGGGTCATGTCCCGTGGGAATTACAGCCATGCGCTGCATAACGACGTTCCGGACGACGGCAGAATGCGTATACGACGGCGGTCCCATCCAGATTATAACCGAGCTGAAACCTACAGCACTGCCAGTCGTATAAAAGTACAGCAAATATCTATTAACAGATAATGTTAATAAACAAATGTGTTTGTGGTTTATGTATTTGCTATGTTATGTATTTACTCCATTGTATTGTTTAATGGGGGTGGCATGGTGGTGCAGTGGTTAGCACTGTTGCCTCAAACCACTGGGACTAAGGTTCAAGTCTCCACCCAGGTTTCTTATGCGTGGAGTTTGCATGTTCTCCCCATGCCACTGTGGGGTTTCCTCCAAGTACTCCAGTCCCAAAACATGCTGAGGCTAATTGCAATTACTGAATTGCCCATGAGTGTGCCCTGTGATGGACTGGCCCCCCATCCCTGCCTTGTGCTCATAGCTTCCAGGATAGGGTCCTAACCCCCCACAACCTGGAAGGATAAGCAGTTTCACAAATGGGATGGGCAGATATTTTGCTTAATCATTACTAGGCTATGCCTAGCAACACATTTCTCATATCCACATCGTTAAACAACGCATGCCTATTTTGTGATTGCTAGAGTACAGCCATAGCTAAGAGCACAGATTGAACCACCAACAGAATATGCACTTCATATCATTCAGCTTTTATCAACCTTCAAGAGTTTATGAGCTGTCAGTTGGTCCGAGATTTGAGGTGATGAGTGGCCCCTTTAACCCAGGCTTTCAAGGAGAGCGTTGGGTGCTTGCCAACCGTGAGGGCTGTCATTGTATGTCTCTTCCTCTACATCTTCAATTGCTTCATGTGAACTTGAGAATCAATAATCACTTGTCTATTACAAGGACAGGGTGTCTTAAAAACCAGTTTAACCTTTTCAACTTGCATTACAGCTACAGGATGAGTGAGAGTCATACTGTACAGTAGATGCTCATTTGAGTAATGTGACATGTAGCTAATAATGCAGAGTATCATTTTAATATGCTAAATCCATATTCTTTGTGTCGCACGTGCGAATAGGCTTAGTGGATCAGTCACTTCTCTGGTCCCCGAAGCTTTAGATGCTTCTGTAGAAACGACATCCGTTGCTGACTCCGTTTCTTGTCTCATCTAATGTTGCAGGTCAGAAATATCAGCCATATTTGCTAAACACAGCACCCTGCATGCAGCTGCTGCCGGAAAACGCCGCTGTTCCACCGCAGGGAACGAGAGAAGGGCTTTTGTCCCTCTTTTGATGGCCCCAGTCTGACAGTTCCTGCTCGCTCTCTCTCGCCAGAGAGATGCTTGAGAGCGGGAGAATGTTTTTCCTTTTTTTTCCCACCCCCCTCCCGATGCCAGCAAACATTGTTACATCGGTGTTATGATTTCACGGCAGGTGCAGCGTGGGCTCGTTATGGCGAAGTGGGAGCGCGGGAACGCGGAGACGGCCGAAGGCGGGCACGTGCGAAAGCCTGTGCGCTGTGAGATAATCCGCCGCCATGGAAATGATTAGGTTGGCAGCGATGCCCCTCGCCGCTGCTTTCGCCAGTTTAATTGGAATCAGCGAGGGGCATGTAGCCAATGCAGCACCATCCAAACCCAACTAATTATGGGGCCTTGTAACATACCGAACGTGAGCGCGTGGCTGCACAGCTAAGCAAACAAGTCAGATCAAAGGAAATCAATCTGTTCTCCTTTTCTCTATCTCCTTTCATTTCATGCCGTACATTTTTACCGCCTTCACCCTACTGGGAATATCACTTGTCAAGAAGCTAAGTGCTGGTCCTCATTATAAAAAAGCCGCCATGGAGCGGGAAGGAGGGACTACGTCTGTCTTTGTTTCGGTGGGGACCCTAATCGTTCCTGTGGAATTATTTTGTGGGAAATCTCCTGACTGGCCGCAATCGATGAGCAGCCTGAGCGGGTGCCTCTTTTGGAAGGAGGAATCGTCGCACATAAATCGGCCACGGTGTTGGTCCCGACGCAAAGGGCGGGCTCTGATTCATGAGCCGGACAGCCGTCCAGCACTAAAACACGCGGCCCAGAGCCTGTCTGGTTGAAAATATGATAGTGGTGTGGTCAGTAATTCATGGGGTACACTTCAGATAATAGGGCCTTAGCTACTTGGCCTCGTGTTTGTTGCTGTGTAGAAAATTAGCTTCTTATCTCTGCTGAAAGAGATAAGTCTTGTTTCTTGATTTTTTTCTTCCCCCTTTTTTCTGGAAATTTTCTGAGCTGTTTTCTCAAAAATGAGCTTTTTGCAGCCATGACCCTGGACCCAGTGCAGAGGTTCATGGAAGTTTCATCAGTGGATATTTGCATTGAAATTGGGGGTGGGGAACGGGGGGGGGGGGGGGGGGGGGAGAAACACCCATTTTATGGAAACAGGGTTTGAAAACACAAAGATAAAAAAACAAACGGG
>JAODKN010000099.1:1105259-1123081 GCA_026774425.1 Petrocephalus zakoni | reverse complement strand
CCCCCCCCCCCCCCCCCCCCCCCCCCCCCCCCCCCCCCCCCCCCCCCCCCCCCCCCCCCCCCCCCCCCCCCGTTCATGATAAGCCAATTTTCTGTAACGAGCTTTGAAAAAGCAAATGATAAACATCAAAGCGGTCCCGGAAGCAGTTTGGTGTCTGAGATTCTTCCCTTGTGTCTTTCAACATGTCAGCTGTTAGTGGAAATGAGGGGGGTGTGGCAAGTGAAGAGGAGTGTCTGGGAGTGGCATCGCGGGCGAGCCGTCGCTGTTCTCACTGCTCTGCCATGTGTTGTGCCATCCACCTTGCGGTGCCCTGTTGTGTGCATGGCCTCCTCAGTGTATGTAGAAGGGGGTGGGATCGGGTCCTGAAAGAACATTTCCAGTGGTTCTTTATCTGAGTTGTGTGCTTATGGGATTTTGAAACCCTGCTCTTGCCTGCTTTGTGGCCTCTGTGGAGCCCAAGTCTTGGCCTTAAAGGGAGGGACCGTGTTTCTGCAGAATGGGCCACAGCAGGACAGGGAGAGGGCGTCTCTTACAAAGGGGCTCAGGCGAGGCAGGCAGTGTGCCACGTCAACAAACTGTCTGCCGCATCCTGCCCCCCTAAATTCCCCCTACCCTGCCCTCCTGTTTGCCCTCCACCATTCCAGGAGTGCCCTCCTGCTTGCCCTCCACCATTCCAGGAGTGCCCTCCTGCTTGCCCTCCACCATTCCAGGAGTGCCCTCCTGATCAGTAAACTCCAAGGGGCAGGACGGTGGGGTAGAGGCAGCCTAAAACATATACAGCTCCTGATTCCCATTTTTGGTTATTGTTTCTAAGTGGAAATTAAATCCTCCCCGTGTTCTGGCTGCGAAGCTGCGGGCGCTCTCTTTTTAGCCTGGCGCGTGCATGCATGCGGCGGCGCAGCATGCGCTCTGCATGTTGCGGAGCTGCATGGGCCTTGGCGGGGTGTAGCACATTCCCGGGCATGTGCCAGGGGCGTCCCGATGTTTCTTTAAATGTAGGCGGGGCTCATTGTGACACTTAGCTTAGGAGAGGGGAGAATGAAATCGAACATGCAGCTTCTCGGCACGGCAGCATCGATTAAGACATTGTGACATCATGCTTACTGCTTCTGGTGAGCGGCTAAGCAGGATGAATGGCCGGCCCTCTCCATCCCACGGCCAGCTTCCTGTCCTTCGCGAGAAGCAGCCCGTGTGAGCAACCTTGTAGAGCCAGAAGAAACCCGCCCCCCCACCTTTCAATCCCCCCCCTCCCAGACTCTCCACCGATGAGGAGAGTTAAAATTCCAGCTGTATATCATTTTTATGCAGTTGCAATGAGGCTCCCCGGCGCTGAAATGAGTGTCCCGGGATGCAGCGTACGATAAGCAAACAGCCGGTCGTGTCCTGGTCTATTTCATGGTGTGACTTTGCCTCAGAGCCGTCATAAAGCACGGCTTTTCTTACCCCCAAAAGGAAACAGAAAGACTCATAGAAAAGGAAATTATTATAATCTAGCAATGCATGAATAATTTCCAGACAAAGGCAGGCTAGCTATCTCATACCTGGAGGGGGCGCCGTAGGACCCCCTCCCCACCCCCTATTTTATTTCAAGCTACAAACTGACAGAATGTTAGAGGTCAGACCTGTTACTTTACATTCATTTCATTCCTGCCTAACAGCTCCAGTCCAGGCCACTTCTGATAAGTGCCAGGGCCAAATGAGACGATGTAATATGCTCACATTAAGCGACGACTTTCCGACTTGCCGACGGGGCGCGTTCACACGGCTGCACGTGCGCTAACCTGTGAGGAGCCCCTAGAAACAGCGCTCGGCCCTCCCTCCCTCACACGACTCCAGGAACCCCCCCCCTCGGTGGACTTCACAGGTGGGGGATCCTCCCGCTACGCTCTTCGTCAGGCCCTTAATGAGGGCACCAGCCCTCCAGACGTCAACCTGGAGCCGGTCTCCCTCCGTGGTGGCATCCGAACCTCGCGAGAGAGTGGGAGTCAAGCACATTTGTTCTTTTCAGTATGATTGGTTCCCAGGGGCTCTGGAGGTGTTTGATCTGAAAATAACTTTGGAGACAAAAAGGGGGCTTTGTTTGCCTGGGTCTTTGAAGGGAAGTCAGCCTTGAGCTCACTGACAAAGTCAATGTGTCCATTTTGAAAAGCAGGCGCTGGGCTGAAAATACAGAACTTCGCAGAGTAATTACTCAGCCCCACGGTGGCCCGTAAAATACTGCCATTGTGGGTTTTCTTTAAGCTATGGCCATTAATAAGTAAATAAAGATCCTGATTCAGTGTTCAGACCTCTATTAGTTGTCTTAGGTTAACAGACTTGTACTGACATGATTTTCCAATTAGGGATGACAACATACATATTTTTTTTGACTGAAGTGGACATAGCTCATTATGACATCATTCAGGATTCTGCACATGACCAGTGAATGTTGTAACAACACGGATTGAGAATGTGTCCAAAATCGCATACTTGGTCGCTATGTAGAAATATAGTATGTAACATGAGCAGTATGTCCAAGTCCTCAGTATGGATGAGACAGTAGGTGAATGGAACCCGGATGGCGTGCTACATTCTGTGAAATTCCGAAGTGTGCAAACGATGGACGCTACACTATCCCACAAGGCTACTGCTGTTACATAAGTTGACTCACATCTGTATTTAATTCATTGAAATTTTTTTAACAGGGGCAAGCTACACCATTGGTAAACATCCAGGTCAAACAATATGCAAGATGGCAAATATAGTGTGTCTGGGTGCTTGCACACTGTTCTCATTAATACATGCAATACATACTACGAGCGCGCCCTAAGTGTCACCGGTGAAACTATGGTTTTCTAAGAAAGAGGCCCTCAAAAACTGATCTGCTTAACAGCACATGGCGCTTTTGCTGCAGTCAGAGTCCGTATTTGGACACTGCATCATCTGTTTGCCTGGCACCATGGAATATGTAGGTCCCTGTAGTTCTGCGCTTTTCCCCAGCGGAGTCAACTTTTTAGAGCAACCCCTGACTCTTGTGGAGGAGAAGAAAGGTTTGTTATACTCCTATTCAGCTCGATCCACCAAAATCACTGATTAATTCTGAGCGCAGTAATGAGATTTATATCACACGTCTTGACTTGTGAGCCAGAGGAATACCAGTTTTTTTATGCTGTGCGCAGTTTGATGAAGTTTGAGGTTCAGTGCCGGAAGAAAAGTTAAATAGTGATCAAGACTCAGGGTGTTTGATAAAGCAGATGTAAATGTAGGTCATTTTTTCACAGTAAGAGGTCTACTGCTGATGAGAACCAACCATCTCCCAGAAGGCTTAGCGGAGTGATGGATTTGCGGTGATGATATCACTGAACTTCCAGCCCTTTAACGTAATCAGAGGTGGGGTCAGGTCACCGCAGAAGTGAGAATGACCACACTGCGGTCCTTGGTGGAGCCGCACCCCATCGAGCCGAGTCTGCTTTTCTCAAACCTTCATAAATGAAGCATGACGTGCCCTGTGTAAAATGTTTGTGGAACCATAAATATAGCATGCATAGTTTATTCATGCTTATGTAGGCATGGCTGATTGCATTGAAATGCATTATGAAAAACCTAAGTAAAGCCTTTCCCTGAATCTATTAACATTTATTGACATAAGAATTTATTAATGTTGATGTATTGCTTATTTAGGCACAAGACATATTGTAGATTATAAAGGCGGTAAAGATAAGCGGAACTAGTATCTGCAAATCCCAAGATTGCTTCGCTGCTTTTTCTCCTGTAATGGCTGAAATCGGTCACGCATTTTACTCACATCACACAAAGTCTGCTTCTAAGAGCTGCTTTCCTCAGATGTCCTTTCCACTTTCTGGATGATCAATCTTTGGGTCCTGCTTTTGCAGATTAATAAGGAAAACTGACAACAGCTATCAGGAAGCTGTAATCGGAGGCTAACTGGTTCTGGCATAAACACTGTCACCTCAGTGCCTGTCAAAAGAAGTAATAAAACCTTAAAAAGAGGCCGAGGGTGCGATTGCTCTGTGCCTGTTGAGTTTGATTAGGGAACTTTAACTCCGTGCCCCAAATGTTAATGTGGTGAGGCACTAGTTTTACAGCCCTGTAACCTGTCTTATGAAATCTTTGACCTTGTCGAGACTGAATATTGTCCACATAGAGAAGGCAAAGCATTAAGCTACATCTCTCTCTCCTTCAGGCTACACCCCAAGCCCCTCAGTGGAGTGGCTTAAAACTCAGATCATGTCGATGGTTTGTGAAGAACTGACTTCCTGCTTTCCAAATGGGCTGAAGAGCAATATGTAAATATTCCTGAGGCTCTAACAGAAGACGTCAGAAGCAGATTTTTCTGGAAGCAGTGGTCTGTGGACCCATCGTCTCAGAGCGGTTCTGTGACTGTCATTCAAAACCGGCTTTAGCTTCAGCGGTGCCGTTAGACCCGAAACTGGGACATCGCTGCCATGGTGCGGGGTATTTGAAAAGACTTTTTTCTTAGTTTGAAACCCTTTGTCACAATGTTTTCTTTATTAGTTTTTTTTCCGTACTTTTCCCATCTGCACACTTCAGAAGTGCTGTTATGTTCAAGGTCAGAATAAATTAGAGATGCGCTTGAATGTCATCGCGTCCTTTAAGACTCGCATCCCGGGAAACCGTCCTTTATCAGCCTTGGATACCGCCGGCATTTCAGAGCTCGACTCGCCGGCCTATCGTTTTCCGAGGATGCAAGCTCACGCTGCACAGCAGACGTTTTTCCGAGGATATTTCGCAGGTGCCTTTTACTTCCATTGTTGACTGGCTGATTCGTCAAGAAAATGTGTTCCGAAGCATTTTGTGCTTGTTTTTCGGAATTGGACCCAGCAACCCAGAAAAACTTGGATAGCTGGAATGCTCCAGTTCTCACTGACAGGCCCAACAGACGGAGCTCCTCCATACCAGTTGGTTTTCTGCACTGAAATCTTAATTATAGCAAATGATGATCCACCATCTATGGTTGCCTGCTCGAAATGATGGTGATGACTGATGCCTGGGGCCCCTGGGGACTTCAGAAAGGCGTAGTTTTTCGCATTTGCATGACTGGCGCTGTCAAACGTAGATTCAAATTAATCCCAGTCAAAGAGGTAATTTTTCCAAAGCTCTCCAGGGAGCAAAACCCATGTTTGGAGATCACACCTTGTGTTGCACGGGGGGGTGGCTCCATATTCCTATAAGAACATTTAGGGAGTGGCAGGCAGAAACCAGCCAATGCCGTTCCGAGTGGCTTGAGCTATCATCTTTTCCTTTGCAGGGATTTTTTTTTTTTCGAAGGACTAACCAATTTGCTGCCTTCTGCAAGAGACGCCTGTCGAAGAGTGTGTTTGTACTGTGAGCGCTGTTGTTTGAAGCAGATTGCTATTAACGCCAAGAGACTGCCATTAGAGCAGAAATGAGGCATTGTGGGGGAAATCAGCACTTCCCCTGCCAAGACGTACACTCCTGAAGGGCTTCTGATTTTAATCTTACCAGGTGCAGGTGGAGATATTTATGTTCCTGTACCGCTATCATATTTGCTAATTAAGGCAGTTCTATGCTAAATCTTTACTTTTAATAACTGGCAAGGGGGAGGAGAAGATGTATTGAAATGAGCAATTATCTTGGGGCAGGTTATCTGTTTGGCTTCACGCGCTGGCCGGCTTTTTCAAAGGGCCTCTCGCGCTAATCCATCTACTGTGGCATTATGGTTTTCTTTTGTTCATTTGCTAAGGTGCTTAACCTCGCGTTTAAATTGCTTTATAATCACAGTGGGATTGAGAGCTTGTGTATTTGAACAGGGGTTTCCGATCGATGCTCACCCACTTTACGGGGGAAAGAGACATCCAACACAAAACCACAAGGTGAACGCTGTACAGAAGTTGTCCTGAGTCCTAAGTGGCACAGAGTTCAGAGTTTCTAGGTTTAAGGTTCTGAAACGGTTCTTAAAAGATTGAATGAGAATTAGTCAAACGTTTTATTTCGGCTGTGAATGTAGACTGCTTGGGGATGTCAGGCGGTCACGATTATCACTGTATCTTTCGGCAGGTTCCTTCCCTGAGGAGGGGGATGCCGTCACTCTTGATGCCGGTGTCATGGAAAAAGAGGGGGGGCATGGCCTGGTGCCCACCACCCACGACACGGACAGAGAGGTCCACGTGGTCACGACCGCCCCTCCCCTCAACATTCCCAACCACCACCCCCTCATGAAAGAGTACCTGCTTCCCGAGGCCCTGCTGGCGAGGGATTTCCGGGGCCAGCAGCACTTTTTCGGGGGCGATGGGACGTCAGAAAGGGACTCCGCCATGCTTTCCTCCAGCTCCCATTTTGTCAAAGAGCCCCCTACCCACATGGCCCTACCCGAGGCACGAGACTTCTCTGACATAGCCTATGGTTTGGCTGGCAGGGTGGACCCCAGTGCCCCGGCTCTGCCTGGGTTCGCTGCCCAAGCTGCACTCCTGGACCATGCTGGGGGAACCATCAACAGGCTGGAGGAGGGATGGACCACCGACTCTCTCACCACACCTGTCCTGCACACCTCTGGTGCCCCTCATCCCAGCACCAGTGGTGCCACCCAGGCCGCTCCCAGCCAGCAGCCGGTTTCCGTGACGACCAGCCTCACTCCCTCAGCCCTGACCACCTCGGCGGTAAAGGTTGCCACGGCAGCACAGGAGCCCAGCACAGGCCCGCGGCGTGAGGTCACCCCGATGACGTCGTCCTCCACGGGAGATGTGGATTACGAAACAATTTCTAGTACCATCATCACCACCACCATCATCACAACTGCACAGACCCCAGGTTCGTCTGTCCAAAGCACAACAATGCACTTATGTGCCTCTGCTAAAATGATTTTAATCTCATTTTAAGATTCAAAGATTCTGAGGCTTTATTATCATTGGGTTACACCCAATGAGATTACGCTGGTGGTTTCGGAAGCCAGTGCAATACAAATACGAAGTAATTAATATATGAAAGATGTAAATGACATCCAAAAAAGTAAACTATATATAAAAGTAAATATATATTGAGTAATATTTAATTGTTAAATTATGAGATTTATTTATGCTAAAATAATGAAGGATACAGCTTGGTTGATTTTCTTATATGCCTATAAAATGTTGCTTTAAAATAACAAGAAAAACACCTGTAGCCTTGGAAAGTGAAGGGGGGGTGCATGGGTGGAGTCGTCAAGTCACAGAAAGCTAAAGATGTGTTATTTATGCTTGCACAATATAGCAAAATTGTTCTAATAGTGCTCATTACTGGGGGGCACATAGGCTGCCTGATACTGTGAATCAACAGAAATAGTTAGCATATTGTTATGGGAGAGTGTGAAAGGTCACAGCTGTGTGTCATGTCTGCAGGTCCACACTGGCTGAGTAGGGATTCGCAGTGATTGTGGGTCCACAATAGCTATGTGGAGAGTTGGGATTCGCAATCACTCTGGGTCCGCACTGGCTGTGTGGGGACCCGCAGTCACCCTGGGTCCGCACTGGCTGTGTGGGGATCCGCAGTCACTCTGGGTCTGCACTGGCTGTGTGGGGATCCGCAGTCACCCTGGGCCCGCACTGGTTGTGTGGGGATCCGCAGTCACCCTGGGTCCGCACTGGCTGTGTGGGGATCCGCAGTCACCCTGGGTCCGCACTGGCTGTGTGGGGATCCGCAGTCACCCTGGGTCTGCACTGGTTGTGTGGGGATCCGCAGTCACCCTGGGTCTGCACTGGTTGTGTGGGGATCCACAGTGACTGGAGGTAATTGCCGATATTGTGCCGGTCCTTTGTTTGTGCAGACGTTGTAATAAATTCAAGCCTGCATGCCGAGTGAAGTGGGGCGGGCTTGGCGTTCCCGAGCGCCGCCGCACTTCCGATAGGCTGCTTCCCGTTCCGTCTGTTTATACCCCTTCATATCTAAACAGCCACGGGCCCGAAATTAATTATTACATCAGTATTCCTGCTCCGCTCACACTCAATCAAGTGCTCCTGGAACGGAGCGGGGGATGCGAGATTGGAAGCCTGTGATCTTCAGTCACCTTTTGTTAGGGGAAATAAAAGTGGCATTTCTGAGCGCGCCAAGCCCAGAAGGAGGCTGTGTCCCGACTTAATTTGTAGTTTACCCACCAGGCCCCTTCTGAGAGCGAGGATGGAAAATTCGCCGCACCTTCCGGAGGCGACGTCGGGGCAGAATGGAGTGGATGAGCGGCTCTGGTCCCTCTTTGGAATGGAGCGCACGTCCGCGTCCGGGCGCCTGCCTGCCGTACCCCGTGACTCACACCTCCCGCTCCCCTACACCCTTCCTGACCCCAATCAAGGAAGTGGTGGAGACTGAAGCTGGCAAGCTGGCTGTAAAGACTGCCAGGCCAGGGACGAGCTGGGGCAGATGGCAGGGGGGGGGTCCGGGATTGAGGCATGACTGCATATGGGGCAACGTCCAGGACCACTGGATTAGCTAAGGGGCCTGTTGAGCGGAAAGATCTCAAGGCAACCGTAAAATAACAAGTAGCTACAGGGGCGCCACTGGATACTTTGGGCCCCATGAAAGCGAATTGGGCCCCAACCCAGACTAATCTGTCCCAGATCAATTATGGCTGACCTGGGATTGAGAAAGCCTGCTGATACAGATCCAAAACAAAAAGGGTGTCAGAGTGAATTACAGGAGCCCGGGGGGTTCACCATCCTGACAACAGCTTTTCTCTTTCCAGCACCATGCAGCACCAACTTCACTGCCCCGGAGGGCCACATACAGGTGCCGGCGCCCCCTGACGCGTGGTCCTATCCCGGCGTGGACTGCACCTACACTGTATCCGTCTACATGGGCTATGGAGTGGAGATTCAGGTCAGTGCCTCTCCCTCGACGTGTCCCTTCAGAATGAGTCACAGGGACGTTGAAGGCACAGGCTTCATTCAGGCAAAACTTGTATGTAGCCTGGGGCAATTCTAGGACTTTTAAACATGGGGTATCATAAGAGGGGCCATAATTCATACAGATGGGCCAACCTTATCATTGGCCAATGATATGTTTTGAAACTGTGAGTGACGGGGAGAAGGCACTCTGGGGACCAATCAGCATTCAGCTGGAACCAGTGCCCCGGTGGCCCCGCCCCCATATGAAGCCCAAGTTACTGTATATATCTTATCCACTTCGGTTTCTTGCCCTAAAGTTTGAGGCCATGTCCCATATCGGTTCAGTAACCACATGCAGCTTGAGACACAACCTCGCCCAGTATTAGAAAAGGCACTAGGAGCCACAACCAAGGGGCACCACTTCCCTCCCCTGGATCCCCAAGCACCGTAGCTGGTACTTTTACTGAAGTGTTTAGAAGTACTTTTAGACTGTGAAGATGTTCTTGAGTACTTTCCAAAAGAGAATGCCCAGAGGTTTATCATTCATGCTTCTAATTGTTCTGTCTTCTAATTTTCTCCTTTGTTGGAGGTCACCCTTAAAAATATGACACACTGGTTTTATGTAAGGAAAACCAGCAGTTACTGGCTGCCGGCTTCAAATGTTAATATTTTTTGCCCGTTACGGATTCATTGGGAAACAGGCTTTGGAAAACAAATTTAATCTGCATCTATTAAAGGATTTTCACTTTAAGTACCAAGCCGGGAAAATGTAAATGTGTTTACCGCCCAGGTGCATGGCTCTCGGCATCAGAATAATACCAGTGACGACGCGGCGCCAGGCAGCGGTGTGATGGCGGCTGAAATGAAAAAAAATAAAATAAACAGATTTCAAGGGATCACCAAATTAATACAGAGTACCAGGTGGTGGGAATGCTTGTACAATCCCAGCCTTCCTTGGAATAAACAGGACGCCGGGGTTTCCTGATGGTGCCATCCTGCACAGACAAATGTCTTTATTTAATGTATTGCCCAGAAAATCAGGTGTTTAATGACTATCAATCCAAAGAAAAAAAACACGTGCTTGTGGTTTTGTGACGGTAACTTGAGACAGAGTAAGTGTTCGTACGCGGGTGTGTATGTGTGCGGGGTCAGCGGGGGAACCCGCCATCGGTCCCGCATGCAGACACGCGTCCCCGGCGCGTCTGAAATAGAGGCGCGCCTCGCCAGCGCTTATCTATCGGAGCAGGTGCCTCCGTCATTATTTTACACGCACGGCGCCGCAGCAGGTTTGTGCCCCGGATAAAGCGGCCAGTGGGACGTGCTGGCAGCGTGGGAGATACCATAGCCGCTAGCTTCCAAAGCAAAGTGGTCTTTTTCTCCCTATCCCCGATGAATCAGTGCCCCACCCCCCCTTCCAGCAGCTGAATAACTCGGATCAGACGGTTCTCGCCCTCGCAGGAGCCCCGGCGCCTGCAGGTACGCGTCCCAACCAGGCAGCGGACACTGCTCTCCAAAAAAGAGGATCCCTTTCCGCACGCAATGACCGCTCCTGGCTCTGGGGCGCTAGTAATATACCAAAAATACCCGTTGCCCCTATAACTATCCAGAAATGGCTGGCCTAATATATTTAGAATAATAAAAAAATTACATAAATGTACTTCGGATTGTTGTCAAAGATGAATCCCAGTTACTGTCGGCTTCCAACTGAGGGAGAACTTGTTCTTTGCCAACGGCTTGTTAACACAGAGGACAACATAAATATCTCCATTCTCCGCTTTATTTTAATAATTTAAAGTGGCTGATATTTAAAGAATCCCCTGCATTCGTCTCTTAATTAATTGTGTATGGATTAGCTGTCCACTCCTCTTTGTTTGTTTACGAGTCCTTAGTGCCCTCCCATTAAAATGTCTTTCAGGCAACTCTTAAGTTAATTAAAGGCAGCTCAACTTCAGGCAGAGAGACTGCAGAAAAAGTTTAATTGGCAGATAATATGATGGTCCCAGTTGTATTAACGATGCTTTTATGATCTGCATTATCCAGTCCCATGTCTCATTTTCCATTGGGGGGGGCGATTATAACATTAAATAAAGCAATGTTTGATCTCCTTCACCGCTTTCAAACCCTTGTCCTGCAGTGTATTTGCTACAAATAATCCCTCCTACATGCTCATAAGTTCTATTGTATAGATGTGTATTCTGTTTACAGTATGTTCACCTGTAATACCTGTCTGCAAACGCCCAAGAACACGAGTGTATGACACCTTTGGCAGTAAAGTGAGCAGAATGGGTGTGAAGGGAGGGTGGAATCGGGATTTTATCTGGATATAGCAGTGGAGATGGGTGTCACAGCAGACAGCCGTGTCAGCACACAGGAAACACGAGGAAACAAACAGATCTGGCTTCAGAGTCCCGATAGGTGCTCTGGGGCTGACAGAACAAAGCAGAACATCTTATGTGGGCGGGGAGAAATAATTTTATGTGACTAGTAATAAGGCACCGATGTAACTGAATGAATTGAAATCACCCCCCGGTGTTAATGATCCGTATGACAGGCAGGGGTCTCGTGACAGTACACGGGCAGTTATGGCCACTGGCTGCCTTATGAGCACCTCAGCAGGGGCACACTTTGTGCTGTGTGCCTCCCGGCTGCCCCTCGGCTGACCCCTAGCCGTTTCCCCGTCTGTAATTGTCCACCAGACAGTCCCATTCCCGCGAAGTGACCTCTGTGTTTAAGGCCACCGCGGCACTGCATCCTCCACTTAGCGGAGATGTGGCATCTAACCCGACCGCTTTACCCAGCGGGCCTCTGGACGCACTGCCTTTCCAGGCCATGAGCGTGTTTGCGTGAATGGGCGCCCGGCAGTTGCTGGAGCAACAGTTATCCAGCTGCAGAATTGTTCCAAATGAGTGTTTCCCTTTAATCTCCAAAAAAAACAGCAGCCATTAAGGAACAAACACGGAGGCTTTTAGCGAGCATCGGTCTCTCGCAGGCCAACGGTGTAATGCGGTCACTCCCCCCGAGGCGTGGAGAATAAACGCCTATCAAACCAATCTGGTTTGGTCTTGGGCAGATGTAATTGCCTGCTACTCTTCTTCCAGAACACATGGGTGGAGGGACAAATTTCTCACATTACCCAAGCCCCGACGAGAGGTCAGTCTGGGGCAGTTATATCAAAGGTACGGATTTGCAACCTGTCAGGCGCTTGCTGGTGATGCTAGCTGGGTATGGTCTGAGAGCAAACATAGTAACTGCGTTAGTACATTTCTATTCCCTAAGCGTGGGCTCGAACCCTATCCATCCATTGCCAACCACACACACACCAGAATCATGGGTGGCATTTTGGCAAGGGCGTAAAAACATCCCCAAGGGGCGGCAGGCGGTAACGCTGCCACTCGGGAACGGTGCCAGCCGAAAACGGCAGGGTTCATATTCTGTACCTGGAACCGCGCTAGGCTGAGGGGGAAGAGCAGCCACGGAGCAAATATCCTCTATCCCGTCTCCCAAGCACCCCTGTCTGCTGTGAGCAATCTGTGCAGATTACATGCCGGCTTAAAATGGCAATAACTCCCCGGTGTCACCTCTATTCAGCTCCCTCCTGAAACAGAGCAGGCCCAACAGATGTTCCAGCTGTTATTTGCAGGCGCGCCAGCCTATAGATGTCTGAGAGTCAGTAGTCGCTTTGATTCATTATCCTTACAAAGACTGCAGATTTCCTGTGAAGCAGTATGGAGTTGGAGGCTAAATCCTGAAGCTTAAGCTTTTTCTGTAAAAGTAAGCAGACGTGAGACTTAAACTGTGTTGGTGAGCAGGATACAGATTATTAAGTCTGCTAATTGTCTCCATTCCATGTTACTCACTAGAATGCTCGTGAAATACATAATGTGACTGTCTCGGTGCTTTTTGTGAGTACAGTACTTATTGATAGGTCGACAGTGGTGGAGTTTATGCCGCTGCGAGATCCGCCTTGCCATGACAGTTACCACAGCTATGTGCATTACCACGTCCAGTACACAATTTGGTTGCCCATAAGTTCGCTTGGGAGGCAGGGCTCCAGGGCAATCCACAGGCCATTCAGCCACCCCCAGCAGGTTTCCCACGACATCACCAGGAACACAACTGCCGGCAGATGTTTCCACTGTCTGGAATCATGGGAATCACCATTAATTCATGTCAGCTGAGCCACCCGCTCATGGCTGGTTATTTGCCTTCCTGTCCAAGCGTACCTGGTCTTTTAGGCCTGTGAGTCTGGTAGATCACATCGCTGCCTACACTGACGGCACCACAGCCAGACACCAGCGTCGATGACTGATAAGAGCAGGACAGGGGGGAGTTGTGATATGGGCACTGCGCTGTGTGGGCAGCCTGTTAGAGACGGAGAGGCAGAAAGAGAGAGATCTGCTTATGCGTGTGATATTTTCTGTGTGCCATGCATATATGGGTGAGGGACCAAATTGAGCGATGAATGAAGGCAAAGCTTTGTTTTGGTTATCTCTAAACCAGGCCCTCTCCTTACAACGAGACCCTCTCTGCAGGCAAATGGGAATCTTTAGGGAAGGATGACAGACAAGTGACTGTGATAAGTTTGTTTGGAAATTTCCTTTTATGCCACTACCAAACGTGCGGGTGGGAATCGATTGTTCCCCTCGCCTTTCAGCCCCGCTGCAAAACCGCGGCGAAAATTAATTGCGGCCCCGCGATTTCCGGAGTCCGGAAATTTGGAGAGTGCCCTATTTACTGCGAGTGACTTTGAAAATGGTTGGGGCTGTTCGGCTTGCGTTCTGGAAAAGCAAGATAAGTCCGGTACGCTTGTTTGTTCAAATGTGGATGCCTCTCTGGTCTGCCCCTTAGGGTCTCAGCCAAGACCGGGGGATGGGGGGGGAGAGTGTGCTTCTATCTGGAGCAGCTACTTCACTGTCTCAGTGCACACTGGTAATAAATACGTAAGGGGGGGTCTCTTTGCGGATCTTATGAGGTTTTGCCAATATTTAAGTGAACATATCCTGAGAAAATGCACCAAAACCGTTCGTTATGAGTTTATTTCCAGTGCGGTGACAGTCAGCGGAATGATTGAGAGATCACAAGCTATCAATCAGAGTTTATTACAAGGACGTGACTTTATTATGACTCCGGCGTTGAGAAAGTAGGTTGTTAGTAAGCACACGCAAAGTTTGATGCATAATCAGATCTCCGGCACAAGGAGAAGACCGCAGAGGTCATAGATGGCAGAAGCAGTCGGGTGCTTTGGACAAACTGGACATGTGCCCTGGAGTCAGAGGTGAGGCGGGCCGTGATATACAGCTGTTGGAGACGCAGGCTGACAGAGCCACCAGCTGTACTGGGCACCGGCCATGTGCGGAATTAAATAAACGCCGACAGACCTGAGTGCAGCACAGCTCTGTCTTTGTCGACGAGATGGATGGGGGTGCGTCCGCTGAGCTGGGATGGTCTGGATGGAGGGAAGAGGGCCTCTGAAGTGTAAAAAAAATAGATGAAATATTTGGCATCTGCAACTGATTACTTCTAACTTTCTGTCTTTCCTAAAAAAATATCACTATTTAAATTAGTGTGTCGTGGTTTGGCCCCTGGTGAACTAAACTGTGCTTTAGACCAGTCTTTTCTAACCTGGTTCTCAGGGACCTGCAGACAGTCCCGGGAGCTGAAGGGAGCAAAAACATGGCAGGCTGTGGGCCCCCAAGGACCGGGTTGGGAAATACTGGATTAGACATCAGCACCCATGCATATGTGTATTAATTTAGTGCACAACTTTCCTGTTCGCCTGCTTATTCTCTCCATGTGGTTTCATACCCCCTGCCTCATAAACCCCATAAGTGAAAAGCCCACGCCCTAATAAAGAGTGACTCTTCCTCCAATTGTCATGTTGTGTGGTTACATTTGCCATCAACCAAAGGAATTTTCACAGCAAGCTGCTTCTTGCTGTGACACAGTCCTTCCAAAGACACACTACTAGTCCCTAGGTGGTCGTTTTTGTGCCTATAACAGTAGGCATCTACCCTCAGCTGAACCTTGTGCTTTTATCTAATACCAGAACGTAGCTGTGAGCAGCCAAAGGGCACCCGAGAGGCTGTATTTTAGGGCAGAGCTGGGGCTTTGCAAAGAGCGTTGGTACAATTGTTCAAAATTGTACAAAACAGTGCAAAGCTAAGCATAGCACTGTACTTGCTGAAAGCTACACAAAACCGGGACATAGTCACTCCTTTGACAGTTTGTCCAGGAGATGCTCCTCTACTGGACAGGTGTACAGTTATCAGCCATAATACCAGCTTAGTGACAAATATGAACTGAAGCATACAAGACTAAGCATAGCTCTGCACTTACTTACAGCTCTCCAAAACCAGGACACACTGTGTGTTTCTCAATATGCGTACTTGGTCATATTTGTATTCTCGTGTACCCGTTTTACGGCATTTTCCATTGCCAAAGACCAGTTCCAATACTAAGGACAGAAGTATAGGGGAAGGTAAATACCCCCGGATGTTGTTTTTGCCCTGGCCCAAATATCAAGGATACCTCACTCGCATCCTTGCCAAATGAAACCAATCCCATGTTTCATAGCAACCCAAGTTCATTCCTGAGAGGCATTTTAGCAGGACCAATCTTGCCAAGACCACAAGTACAACCTTTGTTTGCCTGATATGGAGAAACACCCACTCAGTCCTTTGAGGGTTGGTGCTGGGAGACAGCCCTCTAGTGGACAGGTGTGCTCCTGTCAGCCATTATACAAAGCATCAGCTTAGTGACATACAGATATGCACTTATCCATGATTGGCTTTGCAATGTGTAGATCAATGCTGATTGCACTCAGTGCCAGTAGCGTTTAATGCTGAAACTGTTGATTAGTGGGTGGAGCTGTTGGAAAGCACCTAAAGCCTGGCTGGAACCACTGAAATTGAACATGGCTATACATTTGGGCCCGGGAAGGCCTACAGAGTGTGATCCTGAATGTGGTTTAGTCATTTTAGGTAAACACGCAGGAAGATTGCATGTCCTCTCCCCTGCCTTGTTTTGTCAGCCCCGGACCTTCTCAGAGTAGGGAGTTAGATATCCCGTCCACACTCCCGGTCCAAAGATTAAGTTTGAAGGCGGTGCAGGCCAAAAGGTGCATCTGTCGACTGCATAATGCACGCCTGAGGTCTGAAGGTCGCCTGAATTATTCAGGAGTCGTAAAGCAACTATTTATTTGAAGGAGGGCAGCTCCTTTCGGGCTGAATCCACGTCTCGGGGGATCACCGCCGCGGCCACAAAGGATGGAGCGCGTGGTGCACCTTTAGGCTAAAATTCTACGCTCTAAAACCTGCCACAAACGCAGCTCCCGCCAACGCCTGCTCGAGATTCCCGCCACCATCCCTGTCGCGTCCGGCCTGCCCCCCACCCCCCCGCACCTGTTCACGCCGCGGTTCTAATCCGCGGGAGTGTGCGGAGGCCCGATGTCACCCGACGGAAATATAAAGAAACGACTTTGCGAGATTGAGTTGGAGGCTGCCAAGTTTATTTTTTTAAATATATTTTTGTTAGCGCAGCTGCTGCTCGGCAGGGGGGCGTTTCTGCCCAGAGTTACTGAAAGCCTCGGTGTTGGATGAGTCGGAATGGTAATTACCATTTCCACAAGTGGCATTACAAATACGTTATACAGCAGTGCTTTTGTCATGCATATGCTGAATATTTAGCACATATGCCTGCATTGTATAAACTGCTGTTTTGTGTAGTTTAATATCTCACATGGCATCAATCCATAGAAAAAAATATATATATACATATATATATCTATGCTTTCCTGCAAAGAGCTTTTTATTGTTCCGTTTATTTCAGTATGAGAGCTAAATGCGGATTTATGGTGAGCACCGAGCCACGTGACCCGTGGATTTTTGGGAAAGGCAGTCGCGGTTTATTTTCGGCATTTCCCCTTGTAAGAGTTGCTATGGGTTGGCCGCTGAACAAATGAGGAAAATAATAGGGACCTTATTTGGGGACAGGAGTGGAAATGGGGTGAACAATACCTCTGGCATTCCGGTGTTTGCGTCGGGGGGAACCTTTATATAACCGAAACGGGCACTGGGCCGGACATTGGGTCTTGGGCACTAGAGGAAACTCATATAATACAAAATATGAGAAAATTCTACATGAGGAATGCAACATACCATGGCTGAGCTCAGTGAGTGGGATTGTGTTCTGACAGACTCGTGTGGTCACATGACTCACCTTCTACATAGACAGTGCCCCCCCCGCCCCCCACACAGTGTTACACCAGCTCCAGTAAATGAGGAAGTGAAACAGGAATGTCAGGGAAGTGTCAAAAAAAAAAACTTTACACAAACATATTCTGCATGTGTAAGAGTGAGAAGTAAGAGTGAGAGTGGAAGGCAGGGGGTGGCCATTAAAGGAGGGGCGGTAGAGGTTCTGGGGTAGCGAATCACCCCCGGGGAACAGTGCATGGCAAGTGTGGCAGTGTGAAGGGGTCGGAAGGCGTTTCTGATAACAGCTCTGCTCAACGATAATCCATAACGATAATAATAAGCTTCATCTCAGCAAGACCCCTTCCCAGGTCGCTCTTCTGCCAGCCGCGCCGCACGGGCTGAGGAGGCCTGGCCCTGTAAGGCAGGGAGACTCGAAGGCTTTCACTCAGCCTGGCGTGTTGTTCCTCTCCCCTGCTGCACTCCACTCCGCGCTCAGGGGCTTTAATGCACTGCAGAACCTCTTTATCCTGAAAGCTGGCCATTACGGCCATCCTATCAATTTTTAATGTGTCATTAGCTGTTTGAGTTTGCGCTGCCGTTGTTAAAATAGGGGCAGAGGACTTATGGAGACAGTGTGTTGCGCGGGGGCTCTTTTTGTTTTTACCAGACCAGTGCGGAAGGCGTAACCCCCCCCCCCCCCCCCCCCCCCCACCCCCCCACACCCCCCCCCCCCCCCCCCAGAGGGGGGGAGAGGAAAGAGGGGGAAAAGCGGAGGAGGGACCGAGAGGTTGATCGCACG
>JAODKN010000099.1:1085350-1105159 GCA_026774425.1 Petrocephalus zakoni | reverse complement strand
AAGGCGTAACCACCCCCCCCCCCCCCACCATCCCCCTATCCCACCCCACCCACGGGAACATTGTGTAGCAATTGCAGGACTGTAATACCGCCTAGAGACAAGATGTAATTACTCCTCCCTGCAGCCAAAATCAATAATCCCGAACACATCCTGATCACCCACCGTTCAATCATATCTGGAGACCCAAAGTAAGTAAAAGGTGGGCCTGTTAATTACCTGTCACAAGTTGTAAGTGAAGTTTGCAGGGCCTCCAAGGAGCCTCACAGTGCCCCCTGATGTTGAGCCTTGAGAATGCAAGAAAGGCATCTGACACGCAGCCTTTTTTAAACTAATGTTTGATTTATGACGGATAGTGGTTTAAATATTAATTGCCAATTTATGTGCTATAGGCTGGACTGAGTATGTAGTTGAACTGTGACATTATCAGAATACCAGCTGCTCAGGGCAACCCCCCTCTCCCCCCAAAGGAATTGCAGGACGTCGTTGAGCTGTTTTAAGACTGAGAGGGATACTTTAGCAGCTTATCCTGGCTCTGGGGATTTGTGGGTACATGAGGTTGCGATGAACAGGATACTGGTGCAGATAAAAGGTCAGTGATTTAGCTCGGGCCCAGCCACAGCCACCCCTATGGGGGTCCTCTCTCCTCCATTGTAGCCTGACGAAATCAGACACATGGTAGCGGGCCTGTGGGGCCCTGTGAAAGGACAGGACCGCAGGCAGCCGCATTTAAAGGTGAGAAGGCTGAGAGACTGTACCCTGTCTTAAGGCTTCTTAGCCCGTAAAGTTTTTAAGTTCACTTTCCTCAGTAGAACATTCAGAGGTATAAAAAGGTAGATAAATAAATAGATGAATATACTATTCTGTATACCTGAGTATTTTGAAATATACAGGATTGTTGTACATTTTTTGATAACGAACATGATGACGTTGATTTTTATATAGCTAAAACCAAAAATACAATATTATTGTTAATAGTATAGTACTGTTCATTTTATTGTGTTGATTTAGTACTGTTAAAACCAATGGGAATTAGCCTTTAGTTTTCTGTTTTAAGGGTCGTAAATGGGAGACTTGAGTACAATGTTGTGGGGAATGTAATTAAAACTAAACTGAAATCAATATTAATACATAATTAAAAAGGTGGTTTTCATGAAATAAATATAAATGGTATAATAACAAATATAAGAAAATAACAAATATAATTTAAAAAAATCAAAAATTAAGTAATTAAAAATAAAAATCTCCCCATTCATCTTGTCACACCCTGGCCTGCGGGCTGGTATCGCCCAGTGGCCAGTGTTCCAGCAGCCCGTGTAACACTGGGCCTCCCTGCTCTATGGCATGGGCTTCCAAGCTCTGGTTCAGCATTCCAGTTGGCTGCAGAACCCTGGGGGGTTTTCCAAATGTGCCAGTAAAAACAAGAAACCTATTATCACTGTATAATCCTCTTACACTGTGTTTAATATAGTGGCCACTCCTGTTCTGTGGTGGATTGCGTGCTGACAGGAGCTTAATTGCATGACATGTTTTTCGCCCGACGTTTGCCTTCCTCGGACTGTGGTCACACCTATCAAACACGCGCGCAGTTCAGATGAGGCGGCACTGGGACAGGTCGCGTGGGTTGACCCCGCACCGCATCTTCCGGCTATTGAGTATAAATGCTCATCTCCCAAGCACCTCTGCGTTAGTGGCTGTTTGCCCTAGCGGTCGGCCAATAAGCAGGCTGCTTTTGGAAAGGAGGTGGGTCCTGTGTCCATGTACCCAATGTGAAAAGAACCTTCCTGTCGATTAGCTGCATAAAACTAACGAGATACCCTATGGGCCACTGTTGGGTGGCCTCCGTCGAATAATTAGGTTAGTCCCAGCGATATTCTTCTTTAACGGCATTATTACGAGTGCCCCGCTCTCCATGACAGATTGACTCTGTCATTGCCGTCTCTCTAGACAGCATTGTACGCCTCACTGGATTCCTTAATGTCTCTTTTTGAAAAAAAAAATATATATACTGTCTCGTTTGGTAATTCCGTGTACCTCTTTTGTCACTGTATGTCTGCAGTGCTGCTCCGTGGTAGCTCTCAGAATACTGACCCCCTCTTAGGAGCTTTCCTCCTGTGGGGGGGGACCTGTGCTCAGCCTGTATTCTTTAACGCCCACATCTTGAGGCCCCGTTCTCTGACTCAGTGGATTGTGTCAGGGCGTGACTGGACACTTTTCATCCACCTGCTGTATGTTGGTGGTTTGAGGGTTTATCCTGCCAAGGTCCCAGGTCTTCTTAGTTACTCTTTTTTGTTTAGCGTGTATGGACGCAGGAGCTGGTCTCCGTCGAGTCACATGGCCACTTCGCCAGCCAATCGGATGCCAGGTTCTTCCTCCTGCTACACTAGCCTCTCAGTCACCATTCCTCCGTACCCTCACCCTGACAGCAGCAGCCAAGCTAAAGTGGCTTATGGTCACCAAGTCGGTATCTTTCGGAATGCAGTTGGGGGATTCTCGCTTGTATCCCTCTCAAAACAATTGGACCCTGTTGTCCTTTTAATAGCGGAAGCAAACGGAGGGAATAGAAGCGTAGAATGACCACAGATGGAGGGATTTGGTTTTCTGTTTGGACTGAAAGCCGGCGTTTTTCAGGCAGACTGGACAACTGCTCATGTCTGCCACTGGCTGTGTGCTGAGAAATACTGCTTAATGAAAAACAAGCACCGATGATCTATTCTGCCTTCTAGCAATTTTTTCCCAAATGCCTATTAAAAACTCATTTTTTTTTTACTTGGTGACTGCTTCCCCACACCACAGCAGCAGTAGTCAAAAGTGCGCAGAATTATATTGCATACACTCAGTGAGATATGAATAAAAAAGGAAATTAGGGCCAATCAATTCAATTCAATTACGGGTAAAAACAGTCATATGCTCTCAAATGCCCTAACCTGGCATATCAGTAGCTAAGATAAGATGATGAGTTCAATGGAGTAGCGAATTCTCTGAAAGCTCTGTCTTGTTTGGCTACGGTTGAAAAAGAGAGAATAACTCCTAGCGAAGGGAAGGAAATGAGTAAATCGTGTGTGACAGCGTCTCGCCTTAAAGCATGTACTCCGTTCGCAGCGTTTGTCGTTTGCTACATTAAGTATGCTCACTAAGTGCTCGCTAACGTGTAGCTAATTACTATGGCTGCAGTTCTTCTTTTCTTTCCGTGCCGCGTTTCTACTTCTCTAAACGGGACGAAAAAATGGGGCGCGGCCACTGACTTGAGGAGCACTAAGGAAGCCGGCTTGCTAGTTGAGGGGCACCACGGTTATGGTATGTTTCTTCTAAGTGGAGTAAGGTAGCTCAAAGCACATAAACAAGCCCCCCCCCGCCCCCCGACACACACACCTTCCCCTGCAGCCACCGATGGCTCACACACATGTCCAACCGCCAAAATCTGCCGCCAGAGCACCTGGCTCTCCAGTATCTCCTTGTTTTCCTTCAGCTCCTTGCCACCATACCCTAATCTCTCTTTGACAGTGTACCCGAAAAGAAGCCCGGGAATTAGCTTCACAAATCTCTGATGTGTTTCACTGGGCGAAAAACCTACGCCGAAAAACAGCATAACAGCATAGGTATCTCTACGAGCACTGCCACCTACAGCACCCTTTAGACAACCTCGGAACGCATTGTGCTGTTTCTAGCCTTTCTGCCCAAGTGTTTCCGCCAAATAAGGAAAAATGTGTGGGGGTGATGCTATTTCTGTCAAATATTCGACGCCCAGCAGCAGTGATGTTCCCTGCTGTGGGGTCCTACTGGTACAGTAGTCCTGAGCATCGATTAGTCAGACATAACACGTTTGAACTCTGTCCAAATTTAGCTAGGCTAGTTCCATAAAGCTTATGAGAAAATTCCAGTAGATGGCTTATCCGCTCTCTTATAATGCTGCTGACTCCCATTCCACCCCCCTTGCCTGTATTTTAATCTCAGCCCTAACTCAAGTGTTTGACTGTTTAGCGTAAATCCCTAATAGATTCAGGAAGAAAGGGGCGCAGAGGGTAGTGAAACAGACAGAATTTTCTGCCTTGCAGATCTGCTGTCTTCTGTCCGATAACCCATTAAGGATAAGCCTATTAGGCATAAACAGTCATTAACTGCTCTGCTGAAATGAGTATGCAAAATACATACAGGAGATATTCCTAATTCCCCATACTTATAAGTCCTGTTTTTTTTCAGTGTGCCTCCTCAGACATTTATCCAACGCTGCATATTTTTCTTAACCCAAATATAGGTTTATCTTCCCAGTATTTATGAGACTTGGCGTCTCCGGTCGGAAACGAAAGGTTAATTCCCTCTTCAAGCAGCTTCTACTGTAAATTGTGCAAATTGAGGGTAGCCTTTGATCGGCATGCCATAAACAAATTTATTAGTAAATTTCTTTCGCTGTTTCTATGGTGAGATATCTTTCATGGGTTTTACAGTTGTCTGTAGGGAACGGATGTAATTGGTGGTGCAGTGGTTCGCACTGTCACCTCATACCTTTGGGACCTGGGTTCGAGTCACATGGCTCCTTGTGTGTGGAAGTTCTCCCTGTATTGTAAAGGGGTTTCTTTTGAGTGCTCCGATTTCCCCCCACAGTCCAAAAATATGCTGAGGCTAATTGGAGTTGGACCAAATTGCCCATAGGAGTGAACAGTGTATGAGTGTGCCCTGTGATCGGTTGGTGCACCATCCTGGGTTATTCCCTGCCTTGCACCCATAGTGCCCCCACCCGCCCCCCCAATGACCCTCAACAGGACAAGCGGTTACAGAAATTGGATGGATGTAATTGCCTGTGATACATGCATTGGCCGGCAAACTAAATGTGAAGTCATCACCTTCCCAGAAACCCCTGCTGTGGCTGTCAGCTGGCCTGCATCCTAATGGCGCTCCAAAGCGGAGAGGCCCACGTGATGGATCGTTGCTGTGGGCTTTGGGTCATTTTGTTTGGAGAATGTCTTTGACCAGGGAGGGGAAGAAAACTCCATGAAAATGGAATATGCAGCCTTCCTCGTGGTTCATCTCTCATAGATTTTTTTTTGGCTCCAATCATTGTCCCTGCTGTGTCTCCAGGTGCCCCAGCCAGTCCCTGACGCCGGCCGGCTGTGGTGGCAAAGCAAGCGAGACAATCAAGGGCACAAAATCAATCAGCCTGTGCTCCCTTCCTCCCCCCCACCCTTTCTCTTCTCAATCCTTTTCCAAGAAGCGGGGCTGATGCGAGAGCGAGGCTTATCGCCTTGTCCAACTCACTTCTCTCTGCAATCGCTTCTGTTTCGCGCCGATGTTAAAGAAAGCGAAAAGCCCATGGAGATGGGCCACTGGCCGCGTCGGGCTCTGTGGGGATTTGAATCTCTTGGTTTCGCTATACAGCCCAGCACCTTTCCCACCAAAACACAGTTGTCACTGTAACTCCTTGAGGGTATTTGCCCCTCCCCATCTGGAGATGGACACAATATTTGGCCAGTGAGCCAAACCGCAATATCAAATTTCCAGACATGAAAGAGCTGGAGGAGAAACAACATATTGTTCAGTGTCTCTTGTATTTTGTTATTGTTCTGGGGGCTGTAAGTTGCTGTGTGTGGCCAAGGTTGAGCTTTTAAGAGCTGGAGAGTGCCTTTCAGATGCACCCCACACCCCCACCCGCCCCTTCTTGGCAGAGGTGAGTCGGCTTGGGCAGGTCAGCTATCAGCTCTGTGCAGCCTTCTCCCCTGCCTTTGATTTGAGTCAGCCCCCACCTCGCCACACTACTCTCCTGGACTCTCATGCTTGGGTAGCCTTTCTTGAAGTTAGGAGAACGCAATTTTCTTTGGGGGGGGTTCTTCTGACAGAGAGACCCCCTCTCCAGCTCCAAGTGCTCAGGGCGAATGACAGTGTGTTTGCTGGAGGCCATAATGAGTGAGATTGAGGCTTTAGTGGAAATTAGATAGCGGCGATTTTTTAATGTAAGTCATGGGGGTATGCGGTTTCACTAGAGGCAGCTTCGGAAGTTCACTTATCCGGGAGTCTTGGAGCAATCCTTGAAGCTTCTGCAAGCTGAGAGTCAGAATGACCAGAAGTGAGAGGCTTGAACGGAGCAAGACGGAACTACTGCAGGGTGCTGATTTTCAGGTCAATCGGCTCACAGTCAGATCGTGATAAGATCCTGCTCGCCTTTCTCTGATTTCAGCTCTGCGCCATACTGGGACCATCTCTCCAATGCTCTCCCTTCCCTCCCTCCGTCTTCCTCCGCTAACCGCTATCCACAGCTTTCACACAAGATCAATGGCATCATTGATTCCCCGGACCTTCCTCGACTAACAGCCAGGGATTTATCGCTGGAAAGCAGAGGGCAATTAAAAGCCAGGCTTATTGGCCGCTGCTTATGACTCCCCATGCTTGGAGTCTGATATGAAATCACGAGGCCCAGGAATGGTTTGCTTCGTTATTTTGTATAGAATCAATGAGGCAGCAAAAAATGGGAATCCACCGCAAATGAGAAACTTAACTGTCGGTGACCGAAATGCTGTGGCAGCTTCCTGCTCCGTGCCTATTTGCAGACATATGTTGCTTACTCTAACTTTGGTGCCTCTCGTTCTCGCTCCTTTGTACATTTTCCATTTTATTTGCGTGCACAAAGACAAAGACTGCTCCCCCTACGGAGCGTTAAATTGAATTGCCGTTCAACCCAAGAAACGACACCGGGTAGCATCTTCGCGAAAGTGCACAGTGACCTTTGTCTGAACTGAGGACTGCTGTTTTCCATAGATTTTCTTGTGAGATTTTACAGGTTTTACACTTTAGGCTTCCCAGGTTTTTTTTTTTTATCGAAGGTTGTTTTTCATGGTGCATTTTCTATAACTCGACAGACCCAGAGCTTTCTGCTGCCCAAAGCTGAATTTTGGATCGGTACATTCTCACCCTATCCGATAGTTACATTAGTCCAGGGTTTCTCAACCCAGTCCTGGGAGACCCCCAGACAGTCCATGTTTTTGCTTCCTCTCAGCTCCCAGCACACCTGAACAAAGCAGTTACGCAATCAAAAACAAAGATGTGGTTCAGGTATGCTGGGAGCCTGAAGGGAGCATAAACGTGGTCTGTCTGGGGCTCCACGAAGACTGGGATGAGAACCACTGTATCAGTCCTTTTGATCCTTAAAAATTAACACTTTACACTACAGATCCTGATGACATCGGTTTAACAAATGCCATCTTCATTTGAATAGACAAGCTCAAAATATTTCTTACTTATGAGTCAATGTAAAATACTGCTGTCACACTTTCATATATAATGATAGCAACAAGCAGATATGGGGCCAATAAAAGTAACCACGTATAGGTAATTCTATAATAACAATAATCGCAGTTATTCAAAGCGAACCTAACTCCAGCTATCACCAATCCCTTTTATATAACTCCCAAGTGAAGCTAAGTCCCATTTTATTGAACAGCCCATCATTCGTCCAAATCCAAAGCACATACTGTAAGAGAAAAACTCTCAAAACCTCTTCAATATGATATATCTAATATAAAAGTTGACAATAAATGCAATGAGGCACTTAACACATTTTATGCAAAGGGGTTTCAGTGCAACATGTCATCATTCATGATGACACATTTAATAATATTTTAACATTTGCTGGCTAGCTAATATTGGGGTCAACAGGTACCCCAGCTTGCACTGAATAGTTTTTCAATTGTTGGGCCATACAAGTGCTTTTGAGAAAGGTTTGTTTTTGAATTGCCACCGTCTAGCCCTGTCCCATTCCAGGAACCATCACTCTTTTGTGGAGCTCTTGTGTTACATACCAGTGTTGTTTCTCAATATGCGTACTTGGTCATACTTGTTCTCGTGTACCTGTTTTACGTCATCTTCCATTTCCAAAGGCCAATACTCAAGAACAGAAGTACAGAGGACAATAAAAATCCCCGGATGTTATTCGTGCCCCACCCCAAATATCAAGGATACATCGGTTGCATCATCGCCGAACGAGACCAAACCCAAGTTCGTTCTTGGAAGATTGGTTAGATTGGTCTTGCCAAAACCACAAGTATAGTCTTGCCATTCTTGGTATTGAGAAACACCCCATGGCTGGTTAAATGCTGTGTATGTTGAACAGGACGTTATATATCAGACATAAGGACCTAGAGCTATCTGAAATAAATGAAAAGTGTTATGTGTTAGTTCATTCATCCATGCATTTTCTGTAACTGCTTGTCCCATTCAGGGTCATGGGGGTTCTGGAGCCGGACGCAGAGACTATGGGCACGAAGGCAGGGAACTACCTAGGATGGGGCACCAGCCCATCGTACGTTGTGTGTTAGTAGCCTAATTAATATTCCACATTTATGTAGCTAGCAGTATTTTGTGAATTAAAAATTCGGTTCATCCCGGATGAGAATTTTGGATTTTCATTCCGATTTGGTTCTACTTGCTGGAAGCGTGACGGTGTTCTGCCTCTTACTCTGCCAGTGCCACCAGCTGGCCCTGGGTTAAGCAGACTTCTTCCCAGAAGTGTGCTTGGATCAAGAGTTTTCCATTTGCAGCCCTGTGATCCTTTGTGGGAGCCGTCTCGTGTTGGTCGGCCTGCTGTGCTGAGTGTGGCACTTAACGGTTAACCTGATGCAACCCACTGCAATCCCCGTCCGTCTTTGTCGAGCGGGCCCAAGGCCACGGCGACTTTGCGTTACCGTGTCCGTACGTCGTCAGCAAATACCTCCTGTAGCCCTTCAAAAAAGAAGGAGAGTTAATTTGAATGCAAAACAAATAGCCGTATTGATCTGACATACCTTTGAAATCATTTAGCCCTTTGTCGGAAAAAGAAACTGAATATACATTGGCATTGATCTCCATAGATGCTGGCGGCATGGAAACATGCATTGCTGTTGTCCAGCGACGTGCTGTTTTGCATGCTGCAAACAGATTAATAGGGCATGATTGCAAAATAGAGCCTTTTACACTTGAGTGCTGCTATATGGAAGCTTGTGGATTCTGTCTATCTGCAAAAGTGTTCCTTCCTTCAGGATAGCGGAGGGCAAAGCACTGATTGGGTTTTGCACATTATTATCCCTCCTGGAAGTCCCCAGTATTGTCCATGCATAGCAAATGAGACAGTTAAACAGAGTCTCCTTGAGGCAGGATAAGTTCTTCTAGTTCCGCAGCCTTGTGCTAAAAAGAATAGTTTGATTTAAATTTTATGCCATAAGGGTATTCTCTTAGTTCTCATTTGTTATTTGTTATCAACCGCGTACGTATAGTCACGTAAGACCCCAATTTTATTTAGTCGAAGTTGGTTCGAAGTGACAGGATCGATATTGTGGGAACGCTGCGCGTTATCGAATTTGCCCGAGATTCATTTCCGCGTCTTTTCCAATTTACTTTGGCCGCCCGAGACACCAGACGTATAAATAAGAGCCATCGGTCAAGAGCGCGGTGTAGGAGAAACATCTTTGTTTTGCGGAGCCGCGTGCGCACGTACACCAGCTAGTGAGGACAGCTGGCGAAGCATATGCAACAGTTGGTGTGATCAAGAGTGAATAATCCCCCAGCATTGTGGTTTGCATGCGCATGTGTGCACGCGGGACAGTATATGCGCCGCGCGCTGCAGCTCCCGTGTGAATTCCCCCTTCCTTTGTGGTTCTGCTTCCAGTTGGATCTTGCCAGTCCTCATTCTGACACAAATGCCTAAACACTGCGTGTCAGGCTTGTTCCGTGCTGCATTAAGCAAGTACATTAATCTATCCTGATTATCTCCCTTTCTCCTTTCTCAGAGCACCCGGAGCATTGACTAATGTTCTGAAAAGCAGGTACCAAACAAACTAGAGAAAAAGGTCTTTTAGTTTATTCACGCTTTTTGCAGGGTCCTGCCGTAACACCCTCTAAGTGCTTTATCGTATCGTATGAATGATTTAAAAAATGCCCGGCTAAACAAAGTAAAAAAATAATCAGACAGCAGCGGTCGGTATCGTAATGTTTAATGAGCAGGGCATAAGACAGAAAGCTGTTCCATGTCTTAGCTTCAGAGGCGTAAGAGAGGCGTTACGCAAACAGCTAGAAAGTGGACTGTTACATCAAGAAATGTTTTTGGAGATATACTGGCCAAAAAAGGCAGTCAAGGGCCCTGTCTGGCCATTTGTGTCGCCGTGTTGAACCGCATATAACCGCATAATAAGGAAAAGAACGTGTTAAACTAGGGTTTAGGGAAAGGTTAGCTGATGATCAAATAGCTTATTTGGAGCTGGCCCTGAATGCAGGGTGTTTAACTTTGTATCTTACCCACTCACAAGCTTTTCTCTCACAGAGTCTGATACCTGATTGTTAGAGTCAGATGAGTTTTATCTCACAGTAATTTTCAGCAGTTCTCCTTTTCTGAAAGCATAACCTCTAAATGTGTAATCAGTAATTATTTCACGAAAGGAACGGCTCAAGAAATAGCCGAGTCAGCGGTGTCCATTTCTTGTGCTTGAGAGCGTGTGATTTTACATAATCCTGGGCTTGTTTTCGCATTGCTGGATTTTCCATCCTCTGCACTTGCCATGTTTTACCCGGCCGTGTCGTATGAAAACCAATTCGCTGAGCCCCGCGCGGGGATCCTGGGCTGAATCACAATGCGGCAGGCAGGGCGGAACGGCGGCAGAGGAGGTAACGGTAACCCGCCCCGAGTGCTTGGACGCGTCGGTCAGCTCAGGCGTCCAAGGTGTTTGCCCCTGTGCCCTCCAACGTAGTGATAATAATAATTATGATAACTAATAAACAGCAAGGTAGGAAGCTTGAGAGATCTTTGGTATAGTCACCATATAATACGACGTACTTTACTGTGGATTTGCAGTATCGCTGTTAATTACTTATCAGTTTTGCTATATCTAACAATAATATTTGTGCCGTGTGGTGGGATGGCATGCCCTGCAAGGTCTTCTTCCTCACAGCTGTGGTTATTGAGTTATTTTTGGGTATCTCCAACTCCATGCGGGGGTCACAGTGAGCTGGGTAAATGCCAACCCAATCCCAAATGCCAAGCAAGCCAAAGATATTTTCCAAGACTTTTCACACCCTTGCCCCCTATACCTTAGCACAGAGGCGGCGGCAGTCTGACACCATCTCTGTAATTCGGCACTTCCCTGTCCTCCTCCGCTAATCTCAGGCCCCTGGGCTCGTTTCGGGGACTGCGTGAAACAAGACATATAGCTGTGGGCACCTCTGCTTCTACACTCCTCATATTGTTAATTCAGCAGAAATAGGGTTCAGCCAGGGGCCCACAGAGGCATGGATACCCTCACAGGTTCAGGGGGCCCCGCACATACCTGGGGCCCCAGAATACATAAAAGTATAAAATTACATAATATGGTGGGGAGCAGGGGGGCCCAAGGTGACAGTGTGCCAGGGGGCCCAGAATTTCGAGTTACGCCCCCGGGCACGACACTAGTATCTGTTCTTCTCATCGGCATGAAGAAAGCTCGCCCCCCCCACCCAATCTTGCTCTGCCCATTAGCCATATGGATGGATGGCTGATTGATTGAATGAAGCTGTTTCACAGTATTGTAATTCTATCTTCTCCAACTGTGTGAAGCTCTGCTCACACATATAGCCGTGAGGCGGTAAAGGAGTTTTGGAGGGACAGATTCGATGACCTTGACTGAGCCGCAGGTGCCTGGGGGGGCCCTGGCCCTCACATCTCACAGGCCCCTTCAGGTGTGGCCCCTTCCAGGTATCCCAGGGTCCTCTGCAGTGTGCATGACTGAGTGGTTTTCACTGCAGGCAATAGTGCCGGGGGGCTGGCACTATCCCTACCGGGATGCAGCATGGCGCCCAAACATGAACGGCGACTGCCTCTGTGCTGTTAATGTCCCACAGCGCAGAGAGAGCGGTTTGTGGCAGGTCCTTCTTCATGGTGTCCCCACCATGGAGAGAGGGCGTGCCAATAGGATGGTTCCAGGCAGGGCGGGGGTGCTCTGCTTCTGCTGGGACGTGTCTTCTTAGAGCCTTTGGCCCACAGGTCTGCGCAGAACTGCACTATATATAATGAAATATATATATAATGAAAAGCTGAGAGGGGAGATCTGGAAGCTTCACATCTCCAAGCAGAAATTTACATACAGAGGCAGGGTCAACACTCATGGTTTGCCTTTGGGAAATGTGCCTCTGGGATTTGGGAAAGGAAATGAGTGGTGAGTCCTGTTCAAATAGCTCAATGCTCAACATCCAGGTGAAGAGAAAAAAAAAATCTTCCAAAACTAGCTTATGTTTGAGTCATGAGTCACATGTGCTGGGCAGCCAATCAGCATTCAGAGCTGTCCCAGACTCTGCAGCACAGTGTGGCATGTGCGATAGTATCTCCATATATTGGAATCGTGCATTACTACATCTGCCATTTAACATTTCCGTCTGTCACATTTTTAGAAGACAATGATTCACCGCATCTAAGATCTCTTTTTTTTTTTTAGTTTTAAACGTGGCGGTAGTAACAGGATATTTCAGGGGCTTCTGCAATGACTGCCATCAAAAAGCTTTCCCAGCGAGTGCGGTTATTGTTTTCCAAATTGCCTAAAGTGCCCTGAAGAGTGTTTGTCTGAGCTGCAGTGATTGGAGCGATCGCGACTTCACACGCTCGCCGCGCTTTGGCGCCTGCCACGCGCTTTTCTCGGATGGGCGGGGCTGTCCCGTCAGTCACGTTCCGTGGGTTGTTAGAGCTGATACGTGGGGGCTGAGGCTGACGGATACTCGTGCTGAGCTTCTGACCACCACAGTCCCACTCCTTTCTTGCCTTCCTCCAGCAAGCCTCCACCCAGACACCGAATGCCTATATTTAGACCTTCCATCCTTTCAGCTTTGTGCCCTGTGCAGCCTGGATAGGCTCCAGGCTCCCTCTGTTACCCTGTCTCTGTATCTGGGAGAATTCCTTCTGCCCCTGGGAAGGCGCTCCTCACATACTGACATTATTAACTGTCACTGGTTGTGGATATATATTTTTGTTATGTTTAAATCTTAAGTAATACAATCAGTCTGTGTTTACAGCTTTGGTGCATGTTTGTGTGTGCGCATGTGCATGAGTTTGTGTTCGTCTGAATACGCTTGAAAGAAATTCTGAACATGATTGCGAATTAGCTTCATAATAATGTCTAATGGCACACGTTGGCAGTGAGTCTGCAGCAGCCTGTAAGCTCATTGTAGCCCTAGCGCTCCAAGGACACGGAAAACAGTATAGAATTTGGCACGCATGAGACGGTGTGGAGCTGATTCGCCAGCCATGGGCTGGTTCTCCTGTTTGCCAGAGGCTGACAATTCCGGCCCTCTGTGAAATGTAAATGGATGCGGCTCAGCTGGCCCCAGTCAATGAGGAGGTGTAGATTTGTTAAAAGCAAGTCAGCTCAGCTGAAAGAAGAGAAACCGGATAGTAGGAACTGTTTGTCTATTACTCTGTTTCGGTAAGTGCTTTAAGTTCAGCTTTGGCTCTGGCAAAAGTCTCGTCTTAATATGCATTATCCGTTTGTATTTCAGATTTCGGGTTCTCATTAGCTTCTTTCGCTCATTGGGACCCTCTCGATTGCCCCGGGGGTTTCTTTCAGCTGTGGACCTCCTGGTATCGCATTCCTGTCTGTAGCTGCCACCTTTGTCGTTCATAACTATACCTTGCTGCTGTAATAGATTTAGCCAAAATTTAACGGCACGGCGCGGTCTGCAGAACACGTATGGCATCTCCAGAGTCACATTTGATCCCTGCATAGAACCTTCCTTGTGAGCCAATGGATCTCAGCACCATACTGCATTCATATATCAGTCGCACCACCTTATTCCACCCACAGACCAATCCCATCCCATGATTCTCCTGCCACAGACCTGTTATAGTCTCAGCGCCTTGCCCCACCTACAGTACATGGACATGCCTACATGATATTAGGAAAAACGTCACTGGACAAGAGCCACTGTTATGTTGCTATTGTCTTTTATTGTAGGCGGCAACAGAACGTGAGGATTATCGCGCCATCATTTCATTGTTCGTGATAATCTCTCAAATGTGCAACTTTCACACGTACATCTGCCACGCCAGCCGTTCCCCGGTCCCCTTGCAGTGGGCACCTTCTGTTGCACATCTCAGAAGGAAATCTCAGAGGATGACATTTCCCTGGTATGCCAAGCCCGCAGAATGGGGGCTAAACTGGGGTTTTGGCACCACTGACCAGTTGGGGGAACTCTACAGTGACAGCAAAGCAGGAAATGACGATACTTAACATTGAAAGGGACCACACCCTGTGCAGCATCATGCCTGAGAGTCACCTGAGCAGACTTAACGCTGTCTCCAAACACCCTGTGCCTTTAATTGGAACCCGAGCTATTTTAGTTTTTTTATTATAGTTTTTTGATTGCAGTCGCAGATTTGTTTGAAACTGAGTCATCCCTTGTAGGGATTGGAAAAAAGGTCAAAATAATAGGTTTCCGTCACACTGTGGGGACATTTGGTCTATATTCATTATCACGCGCGCACACACACACACACACACACACACATAAATACCACATACTTCTGAAAGTCAGAAACCAAAATGACCTTTATGTTCTGATCAGGGTCCTATAAGTTATTGCAGACTGCTGTTACATGTAATGTATGCATTCTGCCAGGTAGCTACCGGAACTGAGTTGTATTCTGCAGGACAGACGTGTGTGAGGTTAGAGGAAAGTCATAAGGATGCCGGGTTTATCTTGGAGGTGTGCATAATAATAGTCAATTTGGCACATCAAATACTAGATGGAAGGGGGGGCGGGTGAGAGAGTCACCAAAGTCATTTCTTCCCCTTTGTGTTTGAAAGAAAAGATTTGGAGTGATTTAAAAAGTGAATGCAGTGCCCAGACAGCCCCTTCCATATCTTGGGAGCCGGCTCATCACAAAAAGGTTTAGAGATGCATCCCTGGGGGCTTCTGGGCATCTAGATTAGAGATGTCCGCTGCCGCAACCCCGCTGTCAGAGGGCAACATTCCGTCACGCAACTCTTCCCGAACGATGCCGGCACCCCCCACGCAAGCATAATTCCAAGCCATGTCATCAGCAGTTATGGCTGGGAAACTCCACCCCCACCCCACGTGAAGGACATTTCTGAGGTCCTTTACATCGTCCCCCAGCTGAGTTTTCCTTTCGCCCCTGAGCAGCATGGCTCAGTGCATTATGCTGTAATGACTGGCATGTCAAAACATCAGTCAAGCAAAAAAAAAAATACATAAAGATTGTATTGCAAAGCCTATTTATTGAAACTTAACACACAGGGAATTAAATGTGGGATTATGTAGGGAACTTCATCCGTCATACCCACTTAATTACATTATCATACGTGACATGGGAGTTTATAAGAGGGAGGCAAACATACGGGATCACAAGTTTTTATCGCGTGGAAATTTTTTACTTTGGTAATGTTCGTAGCCTCGACAACAGTATGTCTAATACTCTGGGGTTTACCACTAGTTTGTTAAGGCTGTTAGAAACGCATGCAGTGGTCAAAATCTGTTAATTAAGTCGTTGTATGTAAGATGGTTTGGTTCTTCCTATTCCAAGTTACACGTCCCACCTTGGATATTATTGATAGAGGCTGGGAGCTCCTGCAAGATCGATATTCTTTTGTTTCATTCACCAAGGGCCACAATATTGTTCTTTGTTGACACGGCCCAATGTAAGGTTCACGTGCAGAGCTGGCTGTCCGTGAAGCATTATGGGTAAAAGGGAGAGTGAAAGCCTTAGGCAGCAATCTGGGCATCTCCAAGAGAAAAACTGTAACCTCTCTGCTCTGAGGAATGGCCCATCCCCAGTCCCTCCCCCACGCCTTGTGACAGACAGTCAGCATTTCCTACTTCTACTATGTCACCGTCTCACCCGGTGATCGTTTAGGTCACGCTTTCAGCCATTTTAATTTGCCACTGCCAGGCTGGAGACACTTTCATTACCCTTGAGCAATTGGCCCCAGTCACTCCACTCCTAGCTCACATACCAGTAAGGGGATCATCCATTTTTATGAGCCTCATTGCGAGACTGTTGCAGTGGATGTGTCACGTGACTTTCCCTAACAGACCACTCAGATTTTATTTTTGTTTTCCAGTAAAAGGACGAACACCCATCCATCCGACAACCTCTTCTCCAGTACAGGGTGATGGGGTAAAAGAGAAATCTTATTGGCATAATCATGCATGGAGCATTGAGTGAACGTGGGTGAGACGAACGGAAGATCGATGTCACGAGGCCAACGTGCAATAGAGCAGTGAAGGTCATCTTCTGGTTAAGGTGATGCCCTGCCACCGGTCGGCTCAGAAACCCCCACGACCTCATCAATGGCGATACTTCCTAAACCGATGACTCCGCTAAGCCGTTTGCTGCTCCTTCGAGCTTAATGTGCTTTTAAAGCCCTTTTCTCTGCTATGATCTTTGATGTGTCCAGCCCAGTGTGTGGCCAGCGGGGCGTCAATGAAGATCAGAGTGAAGCTTAAATGTCTCCATGGCAGGAAGCTGACCCCGGAGAGCTCATAGGCCTTCCAGGCCCATACTCCCCTTTAAAGGGCTTGCTATCATCCTTCACAATCCCTTTAAGAACACTTACTTCTTTTTGCTTCTAAATCGGTATTCATTACAGACCTGTAATGAAGTACTATTTACCTGGAAGATTAGCAGTACCTTAATCATTGCATTTCCCTCTCACTATACCATAGCAATCAGAGGTATGGCTCTTCATTCCATACCTGCGTGTCTTTCTCTGCGGGTGGTCTATCTGGTTGAAATTCAGCGGAAAGCTCTTGCTGTAAAGCCTGCAGGCTGGATGTAGCGTAGGTGTAATAGGGAGGTGGCAGACAGAATAAACAGTCTGTACATGAGCAGGAGGTTCCTGAACCATTAGTCTCTTTTAGTCCGTTTTAATAATGAAGACCAACTGAGCAGGCTTTCTTTCTTAAATTACTCCCTCCCAAAATGTAAATGAGTGCCTTTTTTCGCCAGCAATCTGCAAATGGGACGCATGGCAGCTGAACCACGGCACTAGACGCACAGTGTGAAGCGTTACTGGATTAATTCCGCACGAGTGCTGAGCTGTGGCAGCTCGCGGCTCGAGGGAGGTGAAAGCGAATGGTGTGCCGCCCCCATTTCCCCCGAACCAGCAGTTGGCACCGTGGCAGAGCAGGAGGGAAGGTGCTGGGGCTGACGGGTTGGGTGCTTATGGATCCACATGCGGGCCGGCCGCGGATACCTCCTCAATCATCTGAGCAGCGTGAGCCTGTACTTAGCACCTGGTGGGAGACAGAGACGGATAGCTATGGAGTGGTCGAGATGTCTTTGGGGTTGAAAATAGAAGCAAGACTTGCTGTTGGAACAGATTATTTTACCAGGCTATTACACCAGGTTGTGGGCCAAGTGATGCAGGGTGATCTAGTCTTGCTGATCCTTGAAACACCTGGTCAGACTGATCCTTGAATCACTTGGCCTGGCTGATCCTTGAATCACTTGGCCTGGCTGATCCTTGAATCACTTGGTCCGGCTGATCCTTGAATCACTTGGTCCGGCTTATCCTCGAATCACTTGGTCCGGCTGATCCTTGAATCACCTGGTTTGGCTGATCCTTGAATCACTTGGCCTGGCTGATCCTTGAATAACTTTGTCTGGCTGATCCTTGAATCACCTGGTTTGGCTGATCCTTGAATCACTTGGTCCGGCTGATCCTTGAATCACTTGGTCCGGCTGATCCTTGAATCACCTGGTTTAGCTGATCCTCGAATCACTTGGTCCAGCTGATCCTCGAATCACTTGGTCCGGCTGATCCTCGAATCACTTGGTCCGGCTGATCCTTGAATCACCTGGTTTGGCTGATCCTTGAATCACTTGGTCTGGCTGATCCTTGAATCACTTGGTCTGGCTGATCCTTGAATGACCTGATTTGGCTGATCCTTGAATCACTTGGTGGCCTTTCTTGAACATCCCTGGTCTTACATGGTCTGGTCTGGTCCATCTTGGTTTCCCCTCTCTTAGTATGTCATAACCCGTCTTCCTCCCTTCCTCTTCTTACCTGGCCCCCGCTGTTCCCTTATGTAGGTACTGAACGTGAGCCTGTCGGAGGCCGAGACGGTGACGCTGGAGGACCTGGGGTGCCGGGAGCCCTTGGTGCTGGCCAACGAGTCCATTCTGATGAAGGGGCTGGTGGTGCGCAGCCAGAGCAACCACATCGCCATCCGCTTCCGGAGCGAGCAGCGGCCTCAGCCAGGCTTCTTCCTGCTGAAGTACCAGGGTAAGACCCCTTGGAGGCGGGACTCAGGACTCTCTGACAGGCGTGCCAGGACCAGAGGCCTGTGTGGTTTCATTTAGGAGGTGACTTTATATTTAGACTGGGCGAGGAGGCAGGTACCTCTCCAAATAACGGCGAGATGAAACACAGTGGAGCCTGAAGCCCTGGGGGCTGGAGTCTCCGAAGCCAAAGTAAATAGTGGAGTGTCTTTTTTTATAAACCTGCAGCTTTCTGTACATTGCCTTTGACCTGTAATAAATCCATACAGTGGCTATGAAAATGAGCAGTTGAAGGTGCCGTGTCGAGGCACTGCAGATGCTCAGTGGATCTACGTGACACGCCACCCCCCCGTCCATGTCTAGTACCCAATCTCTTGTTTTCCCCTTTTTGGTAATAGGCAGAAATCAAGACTTCACCACAGATAATCTAGGAGTGTGCATCTGGACCCACATGCAGATTCTTAGGCTAGTCAAAGTTTCCAGATATCGTAAGAAAGGTCGCTGGCGCTGATGGACATTTTACAGAGACGTCAAGAAACAGTGCAACATCTGCCATTTCCAGTCGCGGCGTGGTCACATGACGATGGCTAGAAAAATAGCCCAAACAAAGCCGAAGCCCAGCCAGATCCTTCCGTTTCCGTAGGCTAATGAACTATGACAGCTTGTGGGCTCCGTCAGACAGCCATTTCTCTCTCTCCTTCCTTTTAACACTCTCCCTTTCTTTACCTGCCGGGTGGGTGTGGATTATCAGTATTCCACACAGTCTTTTTGTGTGTGTGTGTGGGGGGGGGGAGATTTTCACCCCTTTGTTGAGCATGTGACCATCAGACAGGACTTGGAAGCGCACGCTTCTTCTTCCCTTTACAAAATGCCCAATTACCCCACGCCACAGGGGACGCCACTTCCCCCTGCCCTACTCAAAAGCAGCATGATGCCGCCACCCCCCCCCACCCCATGCAAGCGAGGTGGGTGACCATCACAGCAGGGATTATACCGCCTCGCCTCTGACGTGCAGCGGGATGAAAGGCAAACAGCCAGACGCGGGGTTGTGCTTACCTGGGGGGGCGTGCAAAAAGAGTAATAATAGTACCCTTCACAATACCCGCTTTTTATTTTCCTTTTCAGACGCAGGCAGGCTCCCTTTGTGTATAACGCTGAACGGCCTTTTAAGCCGAAATAACGCTTTCCAGTCAAGTCCTGACAGTTCCCACCAAAGTCCTGTTGATAAGACTGTTCTCGTTCTATTGACTTCATTCACCTCCGTGCACGCTTGCCCTTGTTTTTTTCTGTACTGAGCTTCAGAGCTTTCGTAAGGCATTGACCCACACCTGTGAAATCTCGGACAAAGTCTGGCCACCCCGCAGCATCCCCGCGGCGCCCCCGGGGCTGCCTGTCGCCGGGCGTGGGCGGCCCACTCCTCTTTTCCCCCAGACGAAGACGGATCTGTCTGAGCGACGTGGAGGCCGCCTGGATGACACCCACTGATTTGGCTCGGGAGTTAATTATTCCTGCCTTTGGCCATAGTCGCAGGAAGGTCAGAGTCAATGATAGCGTTAATCAGGCCATGGGGTGGGGGGGGGAGGGGGGGTGCAGGT
>JAODKN010000099.1:1072295-1084024 GCA_026774425.1 Petrocephalus zakoni | reverse complement strand
CTCCCTCTAAACCACTGTCCTGTCTCTCTCTCCCTCTAAGCCAGTGTCCTCTCTCTCTCTCTCTCTCTCTCCCTCTAAGCCACTGTCCTCCCTCTCTCTCTCTCTCTCTCCCTCTAAACCACTGTCCTCTCTCTCTCCCTCTAAGCCTCTGTCCTCTCTTTCCCTCTAAGCCTCTGTCCTCTCTCTCTCCCTCTAAGCCTCTGTCCTCTCTCTCCCTCTAAGCCACTATCCTCTCGCTCTCTCTGTACTTTTAAACCACTGTCCTCTCTCTCTTTAAACCACTGTCCTCTCTCTCCCTCTAAAACACTGTCCTGTCTCTCCCGCCATGT
Source organism: Petrocephalus zakoni (assembly GCA_026774425.1). NCBI lineage: Eukaryota > Metazoa > Chordata > Actinopteri > Osteoglossiformes > Mormyridae > Petrocephalus > Petrocephalus zakoni. The sequence continues at coordinate 1,083,695 of JAODKN010000099.1, read as the reverse complement.
CATCATTTGTCTGCTTTACAGAACAGTAAACTGAGAGTCATCTCTGTACCACCTCAATTATTGTGTTTTCAATGACATCATATATGTGTGAGTACCCATGATCGGAAGGTTGCTGGTCTGAACAATGTTAGCAGTGGGGTAATTTCCCTGTTGGATCCCTGAGAATTGCTCTAGGGACTGACTGACCCTACTGTCTCTACTGTAAGCCACTGGATGAAGTAAATATGAAAAGTATTTAAATAGCATAATATGCAAAGTACATCTGACTCCAGATTGATTTATGTCCTATGAATTTGTGCTATGGCATCCATGCAGATCAAAATCCCAATACTGAGACACGAGGAGAGTAAAAAAAACGTTTTCTGACTGGAGGGAATTCACATAAACTTCAGAGACATGCATTTTTGGTTGATATTTTTTTGTTAATTAGGCAGTAACGAGGTCATCTTAATTACCAGCACATTAGATCTTAGTGAAAAACCTGCCTGGAAACAAATTTACTTCTCATTAGACTTAGACATATTAAAGTTAAGGATCCATTAATAAGTAAGCTAAGCCTCTTCCGCCCACTGGAAATAGGTAGGCAGGGGGTCGGCGTGCCTTCTCCTCATTCAGCATAGCACACTCGAGTATGCTAGCCTTCCCACCCAGAGGACCCATCGGAGAGGAATTCAGACACCAACACACCAGAATGGATGGAATGTTACTAATGGTGTCTGCTTGTGATCAAAAGGTTGTCAGTTCAAATCCCAAGGTCAGTGGAGTGGTTTCACCACTGGACTCCCGAGCAGGACCCCCAATAACCTAGGGGACTCACTGACCACCCCCCCCACCCCCGTATGGCACTTATGAAAAAAGTGTCTGCTAAATAAATCAAGTGGAATGTAATGGAGTGGAGATGGTCACCTGCAGATAAAACATGTGGAGGTAGGAAACAAGAAAGCGAGAGTGCTAGTGACCAGTCAGGGTGTGTTTGTGTCAGCAAGAGCCACCGTGTCAGGTTAGCGCCCCCCCTACCTCCCACCCCCTCCCATGGCCTTAATCCTTTTACGCAATGACATCAAGCAGCTCTCTATCTGTCAGTACCCCCCATCGCCGGTGTTTTCCCTCCCGGCCGTCCCGGCAAGCTGACCCACATTAGCTCAGCTCAGCATTTTCAAACCCCCATTACCGTAAAGTTTTCCATGAACTGTGAGCGACCGGTTTTATGATCAATCTGCTGGCATTAATGCAACCATAAAGGTCTGTCAGGGATGGAGAAATGCGGGGTGAATTAATGAGCAATTTAGTTATATTGACTGAAATGTCCATCAGAGTCTCATTATTTTGACTAAGTGAGACATGCCAGCGCTCCGGGGAGAATTTAAGTTTATTTTGTTGTTCTTCCTCATCTGTCAAGTCAAATTAGGTTGATTTCGTGTGACGGCCGAGACTCATAAAGGTCATGACTGTAGAAGGTTTACTTTCAATCAGCTCCTCGCCTGTGTCCTTATGTCAGAAGCGGAAGATCTTTGGCGGGCGTTAAGATGAGAGCGGGGGGTGTTTTAATTTGTGCTCTGATTTGTGTTCGTCTCTTGGTGCTGTGAGATCACCTTGTCTGGCATAATGGGGTATGAAAAATCTGAACAGACAAGCATTGAAAGAGTGGCAGATTCACGTGAGATGGACACCGTGTGATTTCTGGTCCGGGTGATTAATGCGCCTAACCACTCGCTCGTTTGCTGAGACGGTAGGAAGATAGATCCTCACTCTGGAGCTGCTCCATGACCCTGACCCCCTTGAACTGTGGATGCCCTGTGGGGAAGAGTCCCAGGTCAGAGAGAAGGGAAGTGGATCCTGCTGGATTAGGATTGAGCCGTGGGCGGGATCTTCCTGTCGATGTTGGTGTGCATTTCCCGGTGTTGTGTGTATTTGCAGAGTCAAGATTGTTACAGTATACTGAAATAAAACTTAATTGCATTCACTAAAAACTATATAAAAACTAATTAAAAACTTATAGCCGAAACGCCATGGAGGCAACAGATGAATTCAGCATGGTTGTCTCACCGCTGCAGGGTTGGCGGATGAAATCCTGCCTCCCCTCTGGGTGTGTGTGGCATTTGCTGGGTCACCCTGTGTTGTACTGGCTTCCTTTGAATACTCCAGTTCCCTCCCAAAGACATGCATTTAGTCTAATTGGTGTGTGTGCCCTGCTATGGCTTGGCATCCCATCCAGGGATATGCTCCAAGCTCAGTGACACCGCCCCCCCCCCCCCCACACACACACACACACACAACCTTCACCGGGATAAGTGTTTGGAGATGTATGCATAGTGACCAAGAAATACATGTATTGCAAAGGGAAGAGACATAAATTAACTAACACTATGCTACAATGGAGATAGATCTAAAAATGAAAAAGTGCATTAAAATTAGCCAGAAACTAAAACAAAAAAACATTTAAATATAACAGAAAAAAAATTGAATCAAAAATATGAAAACTAAAATAACATTGGCACACATGGTTGGATTTGGAGGGACAGGGAGGTGGGTGTATGTCTGTGTGTGCGTGCTTGTGGGTGTGCATTTCTGCTTTTGTGTGTCTGTGTGATTGCTGTCTCTGGCACAGGCGTCCGCTCTCTTGCGTGTGTTTTGCTGTGTACGAGGGCTGCTCTGTGTGTGTATTTCCATGTGTGTGTGTGTGTGTGTGTGTGTGTGTCTATACGTAAGAGCATCGAGATCTGCATTCGCAAAACACAGGCAATTAGACGCCATGCTGCTTTTTTATACTCCTTCTGTGAGCCTTTACAATGCGGAGGAAGCATGTAAGAGAGAGAGGGAGGCAGGTAGCGTACGGAGTGGCTTGGCCTACGCTGATTCTGGTTTGGAAAAAGCAGGGGATTGAAGTGAATTTGTGACTTGAGCTGGAAAGGTCTATCCAGGTTGGCACGGAATAGCCAGACAGCCCTCCCCTCCCCAAGACTAAAATCCTGCAATGAACCAAAAAGGTGCTGGTGCTCTCTGGCCGCGTCCCAGCCTGCCGGCACCCTGCGGGGACATGCATGTCTCTCAGCGCATTCCGGGTCACGAGAGTGGCCCCGTCTTGATCACGGACCCAGCAGAGCTCGGCTTCTGGCCCGTGATAAATAGCAGACAGAGGTGCTGGCTGTCGGGGGGTGGGGTGGGGTGGGGGGGTTGACATTTTGTTGGGACGTCCCTCTGTACTGCCCGGCTGTCAGGTCGGCTTAGCGAGCACAGTCTTTTCCACGCTTCACCTTTCCTGAAGATTAACCTCCAGCTCCAGCGGCCCGCCTGCTGGGACATTCATTGTTAAACTCCGCGTCCTGAGAGTGCTTTTGTCGCTAACAAAGCCTCTTTCATTGCCATTTTTGACGTTAGCTCACAGACATTAGCTAGTACTAGGATACTAACTCACAGATTTTAGCTAGTACGAGGACATTAACTCAGACTTTAGCTAGTACTGGGATATTAACTCACAGAATTTAGTTAATACGAGGACATTAACTCACAGACGTTAACTAGTACTACGATATTAACTCACAGACTTTAGCTAGTACGACGACATTAACTCACAGACTTTAACTAGTACTAGGATATTAACTCAGATTTTAGCTATTACTAGGATGTTAACTCACAGGCTTTAGCTAGTACTAGGACGTTAGCCCGCAGACTTTAACTAGAACTTCGACGTTAGCTTGCAGAATTTAGCTAGTACTAGGGCATTAGCTTGCAGACTTCAGCTAGTACTCAGACGTTAGCTTGCGGACTTTAGCTAGTACTCAGACCTTAGCTTGCAGACTTCAGCTAGGATTAGGATGTTAGCTTGCACACTTTAGCTATTACTTGAATGTTAGCTCAAAGACTATAGATAGTACTTGGACGTTAGCTTGCAGACTTTAGCTAGTACTAGTGGTGGGAACATGAATTTGATCTTGACCTTCCCTCCTTGATCAATAAATACACCTGATTATATTATGTGGTGCCCCTGTACATTATGTGTAGTACACAAGTATACAAGTGAAATATAATACTCCAACGAATCAAAACTGCTAGAGGAGCACAACAGTGTGGTTAATCAGCAAAGTGTATTTACAGCTTGCATTTGGCAAATGAAATTGAAATAGACTTTGAACTACTGAACCAGCACCTCATACTGGGTGTTATTTACCTAGCAGTCTCCTGTCAAATAAGTTAATAGCAAATATGAAGTGCTCAGTATTTGGCTTGTTGAATACAGTTAGCTATGCTAATTTGTACTTTTGTCTCCCCCTAGTGGCATCTGTCTGTAACTGCAGTCTGGTATTGCATTTGGACCATGCTAGGGCCAGGGCTCCTGTGGTGCTGGGTAATCAGGGAGGAGCCTGACAGATGCGTGGGTGGCATGGGGCTGATGTGGCAGGGATGAGCACCCGCTCCCCACAGGGTCCATTGCCTGTCACTCACTCTGACAACCGTATCCTGACAGGCACATCTGTCTGTGTTGCCACCCCCCCCCCAGGACTCTGGGCCCCGCCACTGGCCCGGTCTCCTGCGTGAGTTTTGGGGAGCGAAGGACCAGGATTAAAATTATTTCGATAGCTTGAGAATATCACTCTGCATCCTGTTCTCCCATTGACCTTCTCCCCCTCAGTGTCTCCCCCTCTCAGCCGCCACTGTTGATAAACACACCAGAAAGATTGCCGAAACCTGCAGTGTGCAGCCGGCTATATTGTTTACAGAAACAGCCGGCCATGACTTCGTTTGACTAAAAAGCTCCAGACATGCAAAAAAACGCTCATTTTCCCCTACGGCTCAGTGCGCCCTTGTCTGTGTGGATCTTGGCGGCAAATAGCTACAGCACTCCCATTCAGGTTAAATAAATCACGGAGAGCTTTCGGTTGGTTAACAAAGACCCTCCTTCCCTGCACTTCCAGTATAATTCACTAAAGATCCCTAGACGTTCTGTTCCCTGAGCCGCACTTTGAAATAAATTCATTATACAAACTTTGCACGGAACCGTCGGCCTGTCGCGGCACTCCTGGCTGTTCGTTTCGGGGAGATGGAGACTTATTACCGTGGCTGAGAGGTTTTCTCTGAGGCCGTACCGCGCTCGGAATTTCAGCTGCCGTTCATTTCCTTAACGGGTCTGTCGTTTGTTTCGGCTCTAAATCAATAAAGAAGAAAGATAAGAGGTAGTTAAGGGGGGGGGGGTCACACAGGAAGGCAGACAAGACAGCTGATGGGCACAGCGGCGATCCTTCAATTAAAAATGAATGGCTGCAGGTACGAACCGAATCTATAAAGACAATGATTACCCCAAGGATGTAGACATAAATAGCAGGACGTGGCAACACATGCCTGGTGCTGAATGGGGTGGCAAGATAATGGGAATTTAAAGAGCTTTGGATCCACTTACCTTTGCTGTGACACATAGAGAAGAGGGACCTGTGAATCTACGGAGTTGGCCTTAAAGGCACTAATAAATGCACCCCTGCTTTTTTCCTTCTTTGTGCCGAGGCACTGTGGACCATTAATGTGCTTAACCTTATCCGCAGATGAGGGGTGTTCAAAACAGGAGAGGAGCCTATATATAAAGCTGACGTAGATTTGATCACCTACTCAGCTTAGCTCCTCTGTTCCTCTTAGGGATAACGTCGATGGCTGTTAAAATGGGCACTGTGTGGGGGTAGCTGGAACACATTCAGCCCGAGGGGAGGTGGGGTGGAGGGATAGTGGGGGGATTTGGCACTTTACTGGCGAGAGAGTGACAGGAATTCAGGGGCATCAAAGCCATAACCAACCCCCTCGATGGAGTGGAGGGTCCTAGGCTGACTGTGACCTATCACGTTGACTCTAGGGGTTTGATTGACAGGATGGATGTACAGTAGGAGTGAAAACCATGCGGGGTGGTTTTCAGACAGAGAAGGTGTGGCCCACAGTAGGAGGGATTATCTTGCGTTTGTCTGTCACATGCCAATTTGACATGCTTCCTGTCAGGGTAAATCAGGCAGCGTCTTACAGTAAATAGTTTGTGTTTAACCCCCCCCCCTTCACATTGGTGGTGTTTTGGCACGTTTTGAGTCCCTGTAATTCACACATAGGCAGACAAGAGACAAATGTGTTTGCACGCATGATACGTTTTCGATAATCCTTCTAATCACTAAACCTCACATTCTGTTGCTCATATTCACACCGGAAAAGATGGTGAGAGCAGGCAAACACACAGACACAGTCACACTCAGACACTCCTTTAGTGCGTAATGCTGAGACATGACAGATCAGCGTTCCCTATCTCCATGCTGTAGGACAGTGCTTTCCAGCCCAGTCCTCTCGGAGCCCCAGTCAGTCCACATTTTTGCTCCCTCCCAGCTCCCAGCCAATCAAGAACAAGGAATTCCTGGTACACGCGCCCTGGCAGCTGGGCGGGAGCAAAAATGTGGACTGTCTGGAGGTCCTCAGGGACGGAGTTGGGATAGGAGATCCTAGTTGTACGAGGGTGGAACGGGATTTCCAGAAACAATGGGTCAAACAATATTAGAGGAAGGCAATTCTCAGTCTGAGAAAAAAAGTATGTACCTGCAGATGAGGAAGAGGTGAACTAAGCGTACCCCAGCAGTCACCTGACCTTCCCTTCCTCTGAGACAGCCTCTCCCCCGCCACCTCACTGACACATGCGCATATTTTCAATTTCAGCACACTTTAATTACAGAGCAATAACGCTTCCTGAAAATTGATCATTTGCTCGGGAAAATCCATGTGATTTCACGTACCGTCGCTCTGATTTGATATATCTGAGCCTGGCTGCGCTGTTTACACCTGAAACGAAATATCTGTCCTGCAGCAGTTCCTTACGTGCCGGGAGCAGTGACTCTGTATAATTTATAGCACCATGCCGGCATATCCTCCCCTGTTGGGCGAGTATTTAACCCAGGCAGGAAAGAGGGAGCGAGAGGAAAGGGAAGGCCATGTTCTCAGAGATGGAGGGAGTGATGCCTTTTCATGGAATCAGCCAGGGAGCCATGGGGCCATGTGTCAGCTGTGTGGTGGTCATGTGACGGTGACAGGGTGACTTAGGGGACTCTCACTAGCAGCTAATTCTCTGACAGAGTATCTGCCCCCCCACCCCTCGACCTGCACCATCCAGCACCATCCAGAAGCTATCCATGGTCTTTTGGGGTTACACATTACCCAAGGGATTACTCCCTGCCCTGCACCAGTACCATCCAGGCTCCAGACCTCTGTAACCCTGCATAGGGTAGTCTAGTATGGATGGATGAATTATCCAAGGGACTGCAGCAGGACGTCCCACAGTGAGGACCAGCTAATCTAGATCAATTAGAGGGAGAGGAGTGACCTTGCTTAGGAATGTAATTGATAAAAATAACAATATTACAGGCTTTTATGTTCCTGCATGAAGCAAGGTTTTTTTTTTTACTTTTTCACCCTAAGCAGCTCATGGGGGGGGGGGGTCCCAGGCACAGGTCTCCACAGACTGACACAAAGCCGAAAACATGGGCAGATCACTAAACAGAGCAATACTGTTCATGTACTCATAGCTCAATAGCGGAAAGGATTCCGTTAATATTTCGTTTTTTCACCCCATGCATTGTAGCCATCACGTATCTATGTGTTTGACACAGAGAGTGCTGGGCTGGCACTGTCCCGGTGGGCTGATGGGTATGTGGGGTACCCCCCCCTCCCAGTCTGATTTACCATGGGGCCACGGGGAACCCCAAAGCTATCCCAAAGGGCCGATGTTCAATCCCACTCGCTGAATTTAAAACAAACCAGCTGGACAGAATGTTCCGGGTAATTTATTAAACTGTGCAAGCAGCAAGCAGGTAAAACCTATTCCTGTGAGTTATTACCCACTAGGAATAGCACTTTTATTTTCGCGTTTTCAGGGTGTGTTTAAATTAATTTCCTTTGCTTGCTTAATAAGAGTGGAGACCCCTTTTTGAGGATTACGTTGAAGCTTGACTGAAATCCTAACTCAGAACAGCTTTAAGTTTACTGAATGGCGTGCCAGATTTGCCCGTTCCGCTTAATCCTTTTAATTAAAGCGTAATAAGTGCTGGTAAATTAATCGTAAACTTCCAAGAAATTAATGATCCTATTAATTTTTTTTCCCTTGTCAGGTAGAACAAGTTATATTGTCCTCTACTCAGTTAATAGTTATCCATTTGTCATTAGTAATGAATTATTAAACTATTATTGGAAAGTAATGACTTAAAGAGCACATCTCTCTTATTAACATGGGAGAACGGACTGCGCCAATTTCTGCTTAATTAACGGAAGACCGAATCAGTTTTTAATGGAACTGAAATGGTACAGAATGTGAATGACGTAAATGTAATGATCCACAAGGTATTCGAGTCAGCTGGTGGCACATAAATATGACTGGGATTGATTAACTACCCAGCCAAAGTCGCTGAAATATTTCTGTTGCCACGGAAATGGCGCCACGCATGCTGAAAATGAGCTTCCTCGAGTTTCTGTGTTTGCATCACGGCTGACTTATCTTTAACAGACGTGGCTGGAATTGGATCTTCAGGGCGGTCACAGAAAAGCACGGTACTCACTTTGCTCAACTACATGATTTCAGTCTGCTTACCAGAGTATTCAGTGTTCCAGCATGTGATTTTGGTCTTCTTGCTGGAGTTTTGAGCACTCAAGAGTGTGATTTTGGTCTGCTTACTGGAGTTTTGAATGCTCAAGTATGTAATTGTGGTCTGCATACCAGAGTACTTGGGAACTCAAGAGTGTGATTTTGTCCTGCATACCAGAGTATTGAGTACTTAATGGCCAATAATTGACTTTTCTGTGGGTTTATAATGCTTATATGGATGACCTCTGCTATCTGTAAGGTGTACTATGAAAATAGTCATGGACCATGATTGATTACCTCATCAGTGTGGCCCCCTTTGAATCCTTACAGGAAACCTCTGGCGAGATCTCTTGTGCTAATCTGATTGGTTTTCACACAATAACTATGTATATAAATCATAACCAGGGATGCAGAAGACATCCAGCTATCACTGCCTGGATATACATTAGATAGCCAAATTATGTGTATGTCAACCACGCATGTCAATCGCAAGGTATGCATATGACATACCAGGGGCTTTGTGGGGGGGCCGTTTGGATGCTTCCAAGTGCCTGGGGCCTTAAAAAGGTTTGAAACATTATTAGATTGGTCTGTTATGCTTTCTTAGGGCTCAAAATTTCTTGCTGCACCCCAGTGATACACATGTGCACGGGACAAGCTGGCATGCTATGAAGAGAGTAGTTGGATTGCCAGGCCATTAACCTCCCGCAAATACGTCCACTTTGTTTAGACATCAGCTCTGTTAATTAGAGTAGACAATCACCTCTGCGTGGCCTCTGTAATCTCCATCTAAATCTCAGCACGTCACCTTCAGGAGCTCCTGCTCTCCTGTTTGCACTAAAATCTAGGGAACTCCTTTTTCGGGGAACACGGGTGGGATCCTGAGCCGCTGTTGCCAGGCGTTGATCTCTGTGTGGACTCCTTTCGGGAACTCCTAAGTATCTGCTGAGTCTTATTTGAACTCACTGCACTGGCTAAATTGGCCCAATTATCCATGATATTTTGCAACAATATGTTTTCCAAAAAAAAAAAGGAAATAGACCATTTAGATATTGTATTTCCCGAAAACCCAGTAAAAAGGGCACACAATGTTTGACCATGCATTTTTTTTTTCAAAAATGTCAAACTTATCAAAACTATGGTGCTAATTAGCTAACAGAGGAGTCTGTAGCAAATGCCTGCATGTAGCAGCCCGGTGGGGTGTGAGATCTGCCAGCATAAGGGATGGGAGTCTCGGAGGGCTAATTCATCATACCAGAAGAAAAGAACACACACCCACACTGGGCGCAGATTAACACATTCACTGCTAATCAGAGGCAAACAGCTGGCCCTTCCTTCAGCTCCACGGAGCCGCATTAATAGTCGCCAGGTCTTCCGTACTTTTATGCTGGGGCTGACTAGGCCCCAGCGGCATAGTAACAGGACCAGCAAAGCAAGCTATTGCTTAGGGCCCCAAGCTGGGCGGGGGCCCTCGGGGACGCCTGATAACACAATACATTGCGATGACAAAAGTGAAAATGAAGGACTTGCGGTTATTAAATTCTCTTACCTGATATTATTAATTAATTTAGACTTCTTGCTAAAATAATGGTCATAAATTTCACCATGTTGGGAAAGAGTGAGTTGGAGGGCCCCATGGAGTTCTTTCTTGACTGGGGCCCCCAGAGTTTCTTGAATGGCCTCTGTAAGGCCCCTTTCTAGCTCACCCGCCATCAGTCAGAAAGCGGGCATAATCTTGCTGGCCCCCTGTCACCACTGTTCGGTTGCATTTCTCTCAAGCCACAGCTCAGTAGCGGTGAAGGTCACTGATGTGGCACGGCAGGTTTTATTCTCTAACCCATCCGAACCTACTACCTCCAGTTCCTCCATGTGATTAGGTCTCACTTAGGTGATGTGTAGTTTTATCGACGCCCCCCCCCCCTAATTTGGGACTTTTTTTTTATTTCTATTAGTTTAATAGTTTGTTGACGAGTCAAATTGATGGATTGCCTCATTTGCTTGGGTATGTTTATTGCACAGGATTGGCTGAGCGTTGTTAAATCTGTTACTTCAGATTGTCCATTAAGGACAGAAATGGTTTGGCTGTATCTTTAATGGAGTAAAATATTTCATGTAATCATTTAATTTTGAGATGTTGGCTAGAACCTGATTTAGAAATGGAGAAGCTGTATGTTAATACCCTCAGAAAAATCCCCATCTGATAAAGGCAACAGCAAATGCCTCGTCACCCATCGATTTCTCAAGTTTTCAAATTAATCTTGAAACAAATCATTCAAAGTCAAGACTGTAACAGCTTTAAGAGAAAACACAGAATGTGAAAATAACACAAATTAAATTCTTAAGTGTTTATTTGGTTGGGTAGATCTGTAGATTCCTCAGTGGTAGAATAGAGCTCCCACAGACTGAATGTCACACATTAACTTTTAAATCAATCAGATAATTCCATAAATGAAATCCCTGCCAAATTACTAATAAAATGCTGCTGCCTAAAACCCAACTCCAAGAGCAATGTGACGCAAGTGTTACTCCTCTGACTGTAAGGGGCGCTGTCTGTAGCGCTAGTGTTACTCCTCTGACTGTAAGGGGCGCTGTCTGTGGCGCTAGTGTTACTCCTCTGACTGTAAGGGGCGCTGTCTGTAGCGCTAGTGTTACTCCTCTGACTGTAAGGGGCGCTGTCTGTGGCGCTAGTGTTACTCCTCTGACTGTAAGGGGCGCTGTCTGTAGCGCTAGTGTTACTCCTCTGACTGTAAGGGGCGCTGTCTGTGGCGCTAGTGTTACTCCTCTGACTGTAAGGGGCGCTGTCTGTGGCGCTA
>JAODKN010000099.1:1058208-1072195 GCA_026774425.1 Petrocephalus zakoni | reverse complement strand
TCCTCTGACTGTAAGGGGCGCTGTCTGTGGCGCTAGTGTTACTCCTCTGACTGTAAGGGGCGCTGTCTGTGGCGCTACTGTCCTCAGGGTCTCTTAAGAGTCCAGTGACTCATCTGTTGAATAATTTCTACATTCCTCTGCTCTTGCTGCATTGGGGTTGGGGGGGGGGGTAAATGTGAGGTGGCATGAAATCCGATCGCAAATTGAAAGCGATTTCCCGCACGCCTGTGTCCTTGCCGTGCGAGCCCCCCGTCATACACAATTATTTCCAGCGGGGTCTGACGAGTCGGCCACGAACGAATCCCCTCTGTGCTGCATAATGAATACGTGCGGAAAGGGGGGGATGTATTTTTCATCAGGTCATGTAAAATACAGCGGGTTTAATAGCCAATTCATCTCCCTTAGTACGACAGGACTCTGCTGTGTTTTGGCCCTTAAGGAGCACTTAGCCCACGAGTGGCTTGCTAGCTTAGCTACGCTTGGCTTAGGGCTGTGGATTCAGGACCTGGGGGTATGCGGGAGTCCTCCATGCCCATGCTGCATCCGGGAGAAGTTTCAGTCATCCCTGCAGCCTCATCGTGCCATTCCGAAGAGCGGAACGCATTCCATTCAGATGCACGATCTGCTACAAAGTGCGCTAACTATTGCCACAAAGGACCAGTTGAATTGCTAGCGTAGTAGCATGTTTAAGCTAATTTACAGTACCTGGAAGTCTGGTCCACTTGCCAACAAAACATTACCCATAAACAAAGATCAATACTGTTGTCCTTGGGAAAAGAAAATTAAATGGAGGGAGCTTTACTACCTACACAATGTGAGCTATTGATATTTTGTATGGTTGGGTTAAACACTCAATTGAAATGGTCGACTGCTCAATAAATGCTATCAGAGCGACTAGTTGTGGACTGCTAGCATGGTCATTAATGAGGACTACTCCCCTCCAACAAAGGAGGGGGCGGGGTGGTGGAGAAGATGGGCCCCCATGTTGAGATGCCCCCCTGCTAGCCTATTCATCGATTGAGAGCAGGGAAAATCTAGGGCCAGGCATTTCTGCCATTGCTTGTTCCTCCTTGGCCTGGGGCGGTCATTTTGTCCCCTGCCTGTTTTGCTTAATGGACCGGGACATCCCTGATGGGCTTAGCTGGACCAGAACAGGAGAACAGCTGGTAGTCGCTCATTCTGAATTGCAGGGAAAGGCGGCCAGCAGCCAGGCCGTCCTCCCCTGACTTCCTGCGAAGTTCAAAGCTCGTCACCTGGCTTTCTTCCTGTTCCGTTCAAGTAAAATACTCTTTGCTCACCTGTGGCGTCACTGAAACGAAGGTCTGAGGATTTTCTGCCCCAGGGAAATTCCACCCAATGTCTGTATGCTACCCAGACAGGGAGCCCCCCAGATCCCGATTGCATCTTGTTCTACCTGCTGGCAGAAAGCTGAAAGAAGAATATTTCCGGCTCCTTCCCCATGGCATCCCATCCCAGGAAGCTATCCTGGGTCTCCTGATACGCTCTGTGGACATGGCAGATATTCGCAGTATCTCATCCCAACCTCGCCACGAATCCAAGAGTCACCGAGGGACAATTAATGGGGGACATTAAATTAGCATCTGCCACCCCAACCCCCCCTCCCCCAAACCTTCAGCCACCATGGCATCATTAGTCGCAACACCAAAACAATTGCTCTTTATGGCCTATTAAGCTACAAGGCTGCAGTGGAATGGGCCCTGATTTAACACTCGGGAGACCGGGTCAGAATTTAAGCTGGACTGAAGCACCCCTCCGTATTAGACTAATTGAAAAGGAAACTGTGTGGTAATAATGCCGTAACAACAATCACGGCGAGCTGTGGCCCCCACTGCGCCGATATTTCAGTAATAAACCATAAATGTAATGGATGGCTATGGGAGAGTCTGTGAGCTGGCTTGCTGGCTCATTGATTCCATAAAGGAGCCCTTTTCCCTCTAGATAGGCTATGGGAACAGACCACCCCCCCATCGTATGCTGCCCTCCCCCCCTGTGTACCATTAAAGGCTCATATCCGGCCAGTTGCTCCCTCTGGATGACTAATACAAGCATGGCACTCCTGTTCATTTTAATGCCCCCCCCAGCAGCAGTCAGCACCCCCACCTGTCCGGCTTGGTGGGGTGTGTGTGTGTGGGGGTGGGGTACCCTTCATAATATGCCGCCCTGGCCAATTGCCACTATTGTCCTGATCCGCCACTGTGCTAATAGGATAAGTTGAGTCTGCCTCATATCACAGTGAAGCCACTGGGATGGCAGGCCAGGCTGAAATGAATTTGTCAGAGTAGAAAAACCACCCTACTGCCCATAATTCACCTGTCCCCCGATAAACGGAAGTGGGATGTCAATGAGCGGCTGCCCGGCGTCTGACATGGGGGCAGAGCCGGTTCATTAAAACCCAGCAGAATGATGTACGGCGGCCGCGTACGCAGACACACCGCGCGGCCGCCCACCGTCTTTCAGGGGAAAACAAACGCAAACATTAACACCAGTTGTGACACAGTGACACATTTCCGCTGCTTTAAACCATCTTTCGCAAATATGGTGACGGATGACGCTCGCGAGACCTGGTCATTTACAACGAGGTAACCTTCCGGCGACCGCTCTCATGTCTGGTCTGTTAAAGAACACGCTGACAGATTCTTCCATGCTGGATTTGTGACGACTGCTGGTCCGTGATTAAAAACGTTTTCCTACATGTCTACTTTTTTGATTTTTGACGTGAGGCACAGTGAGATTGTGTGGCCTGAATCATGCATTAAACTCCATAAGTAAACATCTCAGTTTCGACAAATAAGGCAGTTTATAATCCGTCAAAACCACAAGCCGACTAAATCCATAGCTGGTACTATAGGAGGTTAATGTTGAGTTTGCCTATTCTGAATTTTATATCCTGTGTTAAGTTTTAACTTGAAACTTTAGTCTTTAACTTTGATAACATTTTTAACTTGATGTTGTTGTTTGTTTTTAAGTATCCATTTCACTCTGTATCCAGCACAGGCCTTGTATAGTGAAGCCATGAATAAACTCTGAGGTGTCATAGGGAGTGCATACAGGGGCGGGGCAATACCCCAAGCTGAAAGCTGATTGGCCCAGAGTGCCCTCTCCCCTTTCACCCACCAATTCAAAGCATATTGTTGGCTAAAGAAAAGGTTGGTGTATAAATTATGGCCCCTCTTATGCCCTCCCACTTTAAAAAGATGCTACAATCGCCCCTGGATTCCATATCACAGCACCTACACCCTGGGGGCGGGACCTGTAGCATTTTTGCGGCACCTGTCACTTTAATACCACTGTGTGTGGGTGGAGAGCTGAAAAAAGACGGCAGGCTTTAACGTCAGTTTTTATACGCATCAGCGGTATTTGGGAGGCTGCGGCAGTGCGGCCCGGACCGGCTGCTTGGTAACTTCTGACCGTTTCCGCGGACGGGTAGCGCTAACAAACTAACACCGACACATCAGTGCTGGTGCTGCCCATCCTGCGGCACACTTTCATAGGGCTGCATGTGGGTCTATTAGCCAGGACCGGGGGTTTGAGCTGCGAGAAGGCTTTGGAGCACCTCGGTGGGGGGGGGGGGGGGGGTTAGTGAGCTCCTGTCTCCCCTCATGCCATTGACAGAGGGTAGATTTACCAGTTTCTCTTTCGCTGACATTTAACCATATTATGCAAATTTGAAGTGAAATAAAGATCAAACGCGCCCCCACCCACCCAGTGGCACAGCTGTCAAAGGCAGGTGCGTCCTGCAGCGGGGATCCAGGTTTCTGTGGCAGAGCAGCCCGCAGACTGGCTGACGCTCCCGTCAGCTGGGTCAGCTCTATCTCGGCACTCTGCAGGAATATCTGGAGAGCTGGAGGAGCAATTATGTGAATAGCCCTCTTCTGTAAGTGCGTTAGATCTCCCGATGAAGCTGGCAGCCCAAACGGTGAAAATCAGTGTGTGGCAGAAGAAGAGTTGTGCCCCCCCAGCCCCGGCAATGTGCATCAAGGCGGAGACCTGGGGCAGGACCAGTCTATCAGTCTTGGGGGGGGGGGGAGGGGGGAGATTTATGAAAATTAACATTTCAAGGTAAAAATAAAGGGTGTAGAACTGGAGTTCCCAAATAAAACAGATGCAGATTTATTGATTGTAACATATGGAGAGGTCTGGATGCACCAAGGTCTTTAGTCAGGTGTCTCTGTCGATAGCTGCGCTATCAGCCCCCGCAGACCCACCTCCCCAGGATACTCGGTCACCATGACAGCTCCTCTGTCAGCACCCAGTCTCACAGCACTTGAGTCCAGCTTAAGTGTGCGGCATCAGTGAAGGGTTTGCACCCAAGGAGTCTCCTCCATCAGTCAGCATAGATGCCTGAAATGAAGAACTTGCCTCTGAGACACACGGGCATGCACGGTGAGCCCAGGGCAAGGAAGATCCCACTGCCAAGTAAATAAATGCCCTACGGTCCACTGGATTCAATGGACATCTGTCCTCACCAGGCCTTACTCTTTGACATGGAGCCACCCAGGTTACAACAAAGTATCATGCATCCTCACTGCGAGGAAAACAGAAACAGCTGGGCTGTAAAAATCTGGGAAAACGAAAAATAGAGAAATTTTTGTGCGACTTTATCCTGCAGGTTCTGTGGTACAAAATAAATTGGCTCCCCTTCTTGTTATGAGCCTAATAGAGTCTTCATACATTCTTGCCCTCTTTCTCTGCCTCTCCTCTCCTATCTCTCTCCAGCTTTCGAGCTGAGCTGCCCTTTCCCCCGGCGGCCAGCCTACGGTGATGTGTCTGTCACCAGCCTTCATGCGGGTGGGGAGGCCTATTTCTACTGCCTCAACGGCTACCAGCTTCAGGGTCCTTCTGCGCTCACCTGCCGTAATGCCACCACGCCCTACTGGAGCGGCAGGGAGCCTCGTTGCCAGGGTGAGGAGATCCACAGAGCCTGGGCATCCAAGGACAGTTAATGGTCACAGGTTTTGTCAGAATATTCAGAAGACTCAGAATATTATTTCCCTCTCCATCTTGCCTGTGTTTAGAACTCGCTCTCATGTGACAATAAGCAGTACATCATTTTAATTAAATCGCTTAATATAACTCATTAAATGTTAAAGTTTTCACTTTGATCACATGGGAATTCCACTGAACTCGCCTCAACTTAAGAGGCTGCACTTGAAAGCAATTCTGTGCCAAACCATCAATAACTCCGCAGAGTCTATAGAGAAGCTGATAACTAAATAAACACTTTCACTAGCGTAGGAGTAATTAAACTTGATTACAATTCCGCCTGATATATGTGGCTTCCTTTTCCGTAAAAGTGAACTGGGGCTTAATCATCGATTTTGGCTTTAAGTGTGTCAGCTGCAACATTCGTTTCGTAGGGTTGTGAATTTTAAATGCCCCCCTCCTTTCTGAAGTGGAAAACCTAAGAGACTTAGATGGGGGGGTAGAGACAACTGCCTGTCCACATTTCTGTAAAAACATTGTGAGAAATGTACCTCTTCATGCTTGAAAGCCTCTTGGTTGACAGCTTTGATTACGAACTAGACACATTCCCCGAAGGTGATGTCATTTGCATTCAGGATCTCATTAGTTTGTTAGGCCGAGCTTCGGGTACGTATAGAAAAGCGGCCATCTTTGCCTGGGGCTGTAGATGGTAAAGAGGATGGGAGGACTTGTGATTTTCTAGAGTTGTTGAGCGGATATAAACGAAGCAATTTAAAGGGCCAGCATGACTCTGAATGCTGATGCACCCGGTTCCGAAAAGCTGACCGGCCCAGAATCACACTGCCACAGTGCCACAGGCACCCCCCCTCTGGGTAATCTCCACAACCACCATAATTAGGCTCAAACCCTTGCTCCCACCCGCTCCATCATCACACACGGCCTCCCTGCACCCCCTTCTTTTCACACATCTATCGATCACCTGTTGGCTTGTAGGACTGTCTGCCATTTGCCATCTTACTGCCTTCTTGTCCATTGGCACGTTCAGTAATTTTTTATTTTCTTAAGCCGGTCTCCCTGGGACTTGTTAAAATGACTATTTCTAGAGGATGTGAAAGACCTTAGCTAAGTGCTGCTTCTTCCATCTTTCTTTTTTCTTCTCTATCTGCCCCCTACTGGCTGTAGTGACCATTTTTCCTCTTGCGCTTTCTTGTGCCTTGATCAATATAGCCGCATGTGGTGGGATGATCAAGCCCGCCACCGTGGGCCGCATCGTGTCCCCCGGTTTCCCAGGCAACTACAGCAACAACCTGACATGCCACTGGGTGCTGGAGGCCCCCTTGGGCCACCGGCTGCATATCCACTTCGAGAAGGTGGCTCTGGCCGAAGATGATGACAGGTAGGGCAGGCCATCTCTGACAGCACCTACAAACAGGAAGTGTTTGGCGACGAGCAAAGCCAGACCAGAGAGGCGATACCTGATGCAGATTGAGCAAAGCCAGACCAGAGAGGCGATACCTGATGCAGATTGAGCAAAGCCAGACCAGAGAGGCGATACCTGATGCAGATTGAGCAAAGACAGACCAGAGAGGCGATACCTGATGCAGATTGAGCAAAGACAGACCAGAGAGGCGATACCTGATGCAGATTGAGCAAAGACAGACCAGAGAGGCGATACCTGATGCAGATTGAGTCCTTTCACTCCCAAATTACACTTCTTTCCCGTTCTCTGTATTTTCTCAGGAGGTATGACATGTTCAGTACAGTTCTACTATTGGGGGCTGGAGAATCCATCAAAAGCTCTTTTATGTATTCAGAAATAATTACTAATTTTCCATCCTCCGAAGTAGCTTGTGTCCCCAGAAACCTACAAATGTATGGTGCAATATGTGTTGTTTCTGCGCAAAGGCTGCCATGTCTAGAGAAATGAGCCTTGCAGTTCTTTGAAAGAACAGAAGCTGTACCGTTCTGCTGGGGTTCGAGGCTCGGTTTGGATCTGAGGCTTGACAGTTAGAAAGTACAGGTGATTGGAGCACTAATGGGCGTCCTTTTCTGCTTCACGTTCTGTCCCGGTCCTGCCGTTCAGACTGCTGATCAAAAACGGCAACAACATTGACTCACCACCCCTCTACGACTCCTATGAGGTGGAGTACCTGCCCAACGAGGGTATCGTCAGCAGCGGCCGGCACCTTTTCGTGGAGCTCATTACCGACGCGTCGGGCACATCCACCGGCACCGCCATCCGATACGAAGGTATGCAGGTAGGCCCGAGCAGGGGTCTGATTTCTTCTTCCCAACGGCCCACGCTGGTCCCGGTCTCAAAGACCAGCTCTGTAGGCGCAAAGCACTTGAGCGACTTGGCTATAACGGGGGTGCCTGATGTTTGATGTGCTTCAGAGTGTTACAGAGGCTCAGCCAGACCCCCACCGCCTTGCAAGTAGCCCTACTTTCACCAGACGACATGGCTGTTGAAGATGAAAGGATGTTCTGCTTGTGCTACCCTTTCTCAACCAGCCCTTAAGTATCTCAGTGCCCCATGTCCTCCTCTTCACCAAGCCCCTGTTAGGTAGGATAGTCTTAGGCCCTGATCTTGTCTTATTTGTCCTCATCGGCAAATAAACATGAAGTGGAAAACTAATGCATCAGAACAAATCCAACAGTAGTTTTGCAACATGAATTAATTATAAACTCCTGCTTTTTATAGCCGGCTTGTTGCATCAAATCCAAAAGCAAGCTGTCAGTCTCCTTTCAAACTTAGCATAACGTGGCTTGGCTTAATGCCGGGTACACAGTTCAGGCCTGAATTCTCATTACCAGCTGAAGTATTTGAATGTGTTTCAGCCTTTGCTGCCTTATGATGATGCCTTTACCATCTTATGACAGTCTTCTTTAGTTTTATAGTGCCTCTGCCAGAGTTTCAGAGGTGGGTGATCCAGGTCCAAAGAGGTAAAAATCCAATTTTGTTTCAACCAACTAGTTGTGCACTCTGTGACTGAGACTCTTAATACTTAACTGGTTGGTTGAAACAAAATGCTGGTCTGGATTTTTACTCTTTGGACCAGAATTACCCGCCGCTGCAGAGTTTTCGGTCTTTTTTCATTGGGGAGTTAGTTACTGTAAGGAAATGGAGTGTGTAACTGGGAATGGCTGAGACTAATAATCAATGTGAAACACAAAGATTAATAACAAAACTGTAGAAGAAACTAAATATTTCATTGGGTTTTTACAAAGGCTGTTCTCCTCAGCATGGCTTATGATGAGCATTAGGATGAGGGTATCCGGTGACTGCGGAGCTGGCTGGTGCCTAGGCGCACCGGACCAAGTCGTTTCCACGCTGACAGGTCATTCAAGCGTGCAGTAATCTGGCATTTTAATGAAGAGGGGGAACAAGACTGAAGATCAATCACTGTTTGCAAAGTACTCATTTAGATGTGAGCTGTTTAATACCCCTAATATCATGCAAATAAATAACAGTTCTATTAATTAGGCAACTGGAGCACAGTGTCTGATTTAGGTGATCAGCTATAGCTGAGAAATATACATTTTAGTATTTGAGACGCGTCAAAGCCAGGGAGTCTATTGCCCTGTTCGTTCGTTAACTTGGTAATCAGAGATGTTCATCATCATAAAATGAACATTTCCTTTCCACACAGGACTATAAATGTATTCTCCCGAAAATAATATGTATGCTAAGATCCTTTGCAAATTCAAGAAAAATGTTTATTTTGCGCGAGGCCTTATTGTTAGGATTGTCGTTGTAGAATTCCAGCCCTTCATCGAAAAAAAAATCGCTCTTAAAACCTGTCTTGTGCAGTTATTTATTAAAGGTATATATAAATTCTGCTCGCGAATGGGAAACATGGAGAGAGTTTAGTAAACAGACACAACTGAATGTTGTGAATGAATAATTCATGTGGTGCTCTGGATGGCGGAGGAGGAGGTTAGGTTTAAGAGGGGCTCTGTAATTGGAGGTTTCACCAATCATCTTCATCCGTAGATCTGAGAAGAATATTAAATAGTTATGGGCCTACCATCTACTATAACCCTCGGAAACTCAAATGACTGAAGGCGGGCAGAGGCTATGACTTCAAAGTAACTTTGCAGACAAAAGTCCAGTAAACATTACTATTCAGCTGAGCATTTGGTTGGGAATTGAGGGACATTCTTACCGTGCTAACTTACTTTTATTAGGTTGACAGCTGGTCCAGCAGGTGTGAAAGTGCCTCCAGGGGGGCAGTCAATGAAAACGATCCTTCCCAAGTTGAGGCGGACATTTTTATCACGTTTACCAATAGGCTTTCCACAAAATGGTGGGCAGTGGAAAGTTGCTTATCGAGCGATGATCACGCAGGGTAGAGCCATGGTATTCAGATTACAGCCCCCCCCACTGCCACTCACATACACTGATGTAATTATATGACTGTGTTATTAATGAAGGCTAAAAGCAGGCAGATAATACATTCACATTGTTTTTAATATATCTAGGTTGCAATTTTAAAATGGGTCCGTTGCACCCTACAGTTTGAATACCTCTAGTGTATAGAGTGCGTTCATGTTGTGTTCATATTTAAGATATTTATTTTTGCTTTTGTTGACTCCGAAGTCGTTCCCAGAGCAGGTGAGGGGTCTCAGAGGAAACCCTGTGACATGGTCTGTCTGTCTGTCCCCCAGGCTTTGCTCAGGGCCGCTGCTATGAGCCATTCGTCAAGTACGGCAACTTCACCAGCAGCGACGCCAACTACACGGTGGGCGCCGTGGTGGAGTTTGCCTGCGATCCCGGCTACACGCTGGAGCAGGGCTCCGTCCTCATCGAATGCATGGACCCCAGCAATCCGCAGTGGAACGAGACGGAACCCGCCTGCAGGGGTGGGTGCCTCCAGCCAGGACGTCCTGGGGTGGTGGGGGGAGTCAGGGGTGGCACACCGGGCTTTTGGGCCCCATGGAAACATTCTTCTTGAGGAACGCACCCCCAGATCCAGCAGTGTTTGTAGTAGGTAGCAATGTCTGGTGAGCAAACAGTCAGTCAGCCCTGGATGGTGGTGATGGTTGTGGGTGGTAAATGCGGAGCCCCTACATGATTGCGGACTGCATCCTTGAGAAAGTGTCCAGGTGTACATCCAAGGGAAGAGCGAGAACCCCGGAATGGCAGCCGGGGCACGGCGATGAATAAGCCGGCTCTTCAGAACGCCGAAATGCCTCCGGGCTGTGAATAACGAAGCCCTTCAGCGCTCTGCGTGTTAGGGTCTTACGAGTGTAACCTGCCTCGGCTCCTCGCCTGTCGGGACCGGCCTCCGTCGCTCTCCGCGCGTCTCTGCACTCGATCCGCGGCCCCCCCACCCTTGTTTACACCAGTGAGCAGGTGGCTTGACAAAGCAACGGGAAAATGGGCCCGGCCTGGCCGCCTACTCCCTCGCCGGTCTGCTCTCCCATCATCGCCCTTATGTCTGCATGCACGGTCGACGCCAGAGCAGAGCAGGGAGAGACGGGCGCCAGTGAACAGGGAGCCAAATAAAGATTGCTCTTCTCTGATGTGGATTGGCAATGGAAGAGAATGTATTTATGAGCCTGATTTTACCTTTAATGTAAAAGTAATACCTCCATTCACAGCTCACTTATTACCCAGAATTCAGTCCCAGATGTTTTCCTCTTGTCCAAACTTCCTGCCAGTTGATCTGGAGCGGCTTTGAAATATCGTAAGCCCAAGAATAGCTCTGAGACTTTCCGGTAGTGTAGCTCTGAGATGAACTTCACCTGAGCAGTGAGATGCAGTGGTTGAGAGGAGGCATCTTCGCCTGAGCAGCGAGACGCAGTGGTTGAGAGGAGGCTTTTCTCAACTTTTCTTTTTCCCGCTGGCTTAGGTCTCTGTTTGCTGGTATCTTTTTACTCATGTGCGCATACGTGTGAGCTGGCTCGGACTTGTGTGTGTGCGTGCCCGTATCGCGCACAGGCCTGTATTTGCACGTTCGCGTAGGTGCGCATGCAGACGCCAGCGTGGGTTCCAGCCGGGACGGGGAAGTGACCCCCAGCCGCTTTGTCTCTCTCTCCTCACCCACAGCCGTCTGCAGCGGTGAGATCACCGACTCGGCTGGAGTCGTGCTGTCTCCCAACTGGCCCGAGGCCTACGACAAGGGTCAAGACTGCATCTGGGGCATCCATGTGGAAGAAGACAAGAGGATTATGCTGGACATCCAAGTGTGAGAGCTACACCCCCCCCCACCCCCACCCCCACCCATTGCCCTAGGCAGAAAACTCCACTGCTGACGTTACCTCACAAAAGACTCCTGGGGAGGAGACACAACAGTACTTTTTATAGCTGCTTTAAAAAATAAAAAAGTACAGACGTTTAAAGTGACCCTCACAGATGTCAGAAAAGGATAAGCTGCAAGTGGTCTGATAGGCCCACGTTGCTGTGAGTCATGCCCGCAGCTGCCAATCGCGCGTCACTCTGTCTAAAGGCCAGCCCCTAGTGGCTAGCCTAAGGCAACACCGCCTTGGGTTTGAAAGGGAATTGAGCAGCATTGTCGATACATCCAGAGCTTGTCTGTGCTGAGACTTTTCCAGTGTTATGTGAGGCAAACGAGAAACCTTGAGGGAGGGGGATGGAGAAAACCTGGACATTTCCCTGTTGTGCTCACAAACTCAACCGAACATACAACTGGCCGACCCACATAAATTCTTTTAATAAGCGACAGACTGAATAATACTGCTAGTCTACTGACACTATATTTATAACAGAAATTGTGCTTTTTTTGTTTCCCACACTTTTGATGGTGAGCTGCAAATCCCTAGCATGCTCCCAGTTGACCAATTTACCCAGAAACCCCCTCTGGCTCCTGCCAGGGAAAGAGAGGTCCCGCAGTGCGTGGTGCTCTTTGAAATGGATATGTGACCGGGCTTCTGAAGGGCATGCCTCACAGTCTGTTGTTTAGCTATTCAGCATTAGCTATCCACTTACAGTCCCCTTTTGCATCCGAAATTACTTTGCCCACAATCCGCTAACCGAATGTTTCTCAGCCTCTGTTCAGAGCACAAGCCACAGGCCCAAAGCTTAAATAAATCGGCCTGTTTCACATAGATCTAAACAGCCATATCTCTGCAGCAGTCCTCCGCACATCCCTGCACTCTGTCTGATCTTGTCGTTCTGTTGTGGGATCCGTTGGCACTTCCTACAGCTCGCGCGAGCCTGTGCATTTGAAGATCAGCCAGTTGTGAGTGCCTACGGAGTAGCAGAGTCAGAAGTCAAGTGGTTTTAGCCGGTCTGGCGGCACCGGACACAAGTATGCGGGATGACGCTGGCTAGGAATAGAATCTGTGTCATCACAGGATGGCGCACAAACGAGGGGACGAGAGCAGCACTCTGCCAGGGCACAAGCGGCCTCACTGGGGATTCCGCAGGCTCACTGAGCACTGATACAGTTGTGTTTGCTGGAGGGGGGGTTTGGGGGGGGCGGAGCTCGCTCAGCACAGACTCCTGTGTTAGGCTGCGGTTGCTGCGGTTCTTGGTTCTTGGACCTTGCAGCGGGACAGATCATTGCGTATTACAATGTGTCTCCACCCCAGAGAGCGTAAAGGCAAGTACTAGCTCAAAAAGATATCAGCTGCGTTTGGGGGGGGGGGGGGACAACTAGTAAAGAGAAGAAAAGGATGTTTGCACATGAATAGGAGGTGTAAGCACCAGCACACGGAGGTTAATAACAAAACTCCAGGGAAAGTAATTATTTCACTGGGTTTTTTTTTTTTTTGCAAAGGTGGATCTCCTCTGAATCAATTATAACGAGAAAGGGAATTACGGTTTCCAGTGATTGCGGTGTCAGGTGATGCTCTAGAGCATGGGGCCAAACTATGTCAGCCCCCGATAGATTATTCATGCGTTCAATAATTTGGCTTCTTTAATTAAGATTCTCTCATTTGCATATGTTTTTCTTCTGTCTTTTTTTTTTTGGTTACATTATTTATTTATTTATTCCTTTCCGCGTCGTCCCGGCAGCCTCGCCTCCGCATTGTACGCCCCTAATAATGAATGGCATCTGCAATGTCAGGCACAACAAGCCCTCAACAGAATTAATTTCCCATTCATTTGAGGGAGAAGCGATTTGGGCAGATACAGCCGGCAGCGTCGCCGCCGCGCACGCATCCCGCCTGTTATCTGTGACACTGACGAGGATGCGGTCCGCTCCGGCGCCTAACGCCTGCTGAAAGTCAAACAACACGGAGGCGCCTCCTCGCCCTGCGGTATTAAATGCGGGCTCTCTTCTCCGTGGCCCCGCACATTCTGCGGGGAAACAGCAGGGCCTCGTTTCCCAAGTGGTTGCGGAACACCTGACAGTTCCTCACACAAACGAAAATCCTCAGATGTTTGAAGGTGAGCCAGTAGCCACTAGATCAGCATAAGATCTAAGGCAAACATGATGAGACAGGTGGATCTGATGAGATGCTGGTCCGGTCATTCGTGCTTGCTGGGTGGAGGGAACCTCGCGCTTTCATCTTTAAATGACCAAATTTGTCAAACGGCATATGGGACATTATCGGTAAGACACTTCAGATGGGGTCTGCAGATGTGGGAAGGAAGAATCCCAAAATGCACCAAACTGTAAGACCTGGAGCTCTCTTCAGTACTGATATTCTAACACTCAACTGGCAGGTGGGTCCTCGGGGTCAGGACATGTTCATCCTGAGGCTGGTTAATTAGGGTGCGCTGAGATACTGCTGACTAACCCATGCATTGTTCGCCACTAATAGTGCTTCACACAATTTGCATGACTTTCGTTTTTGAAAAAGTCTGAGTGTTCCCATTATTCCATTTATTCAGGGCATTCCGAGCCTTTCTGTGTAAGCATTCTGTTTAATCTGGGCATTCCAGGTCTCTGTGAAGTCCAAGCTTTTTGAGTCTTCCTGTGTAAGGCTTCTGTTTAATCTGGGCATTCCAGGCCTCTTTGAAGTCCAAGCTTTTTGAGTCTTCCTGTGTAAGGCTTCTGTTTAATCTGGGCATTCCAGGCCTCTGTGAAGTCCAAGCTTTTTGAGTCTTCCTGTGTAAGGCTTCTGTTTA
>JAODKN010000099.1:1033848-1055526 GCA_026774425.1 Petrocephalus zakoni | reverse complement strand
AACATGAAAACGTCAAGGGTGAGCAACTCATGTGGTCCTGCTCTACTCGATTTCCTCCCTGTGGCTCATGGGAAGCGACGTCCCTGTCATGGCTACCCTGGCTGGAGCACCCACTCCTTCTCACCCCTGTGCAGAAGCAGATGAATGGCACCAAACATATCTTAGGGTACAGTAACATGGACATCCCACAGGACGCATAACACAAAGTGCAGACAGAAACCTGGATCTTTCAAGGCCTTCTGGCAGGATTCTCGTGTCCCTTTCTCCACGTCGCTCTCCAGGGTCTCATCCTTTCATCTGTCGTCCCCAGCCGCTCTCCAAGCTTGTGCTGGGGGGGTGCTGGAAAGGTGTTAGAAGACACCTAGCTGGCCAATCAGCATCGTGCTAAACGTAGGGATGTCTTAGCGATGGAGTTTACATTCTACTCGGGACTCAGGAAATGAGAGGTCCAAGTTTCACCCGTATACCTATTTTTTTGGCCACTCTGGTCTTCAGTTTTCAAACAAAGTGGGAGAAGAAGAGGTGGGAAGAATGAAGCACAGCATCAGTGGGCTCCGTCGGGCTCCCATTCAGTGGTGCAGGCCCCTCTAGCCCTAAGCTCTGATTCAGCAGAGCACACTCCAGCTGCAGATCAGAAAGATCCGCATGTCCCTACAGGCCAGAGCCCTTGAGGCACCCAGAGGAGGTACAGCTAAGTTTGCATCTCGTGTAGCTAAATCTGCCATCCTGCGAGCAGGCGGATGGGCTTCCTGCCGGTCGAGGCTGCCGGATGTTCAGCGAGAAACGCTCACACAAGTGCAGGGGGACCCATTAGGACTGGGATCTTCCAACAAAGCGATCAGTCAGGTAGTTCAATCTGTGCATTGGGTGGAGGGCGGAGATTCCTAATGACCAATAAACAGCCAGTCT
Source organism: Petrocephalus zakoni (assembly GCA_026774425.1). Taxonomy (NCBI): domain Eukaryota; kingdom Metazoa; phylum Chordata; class Actinopteri; order Osteoglossiformes; family Mormyridae; genus Petrocephalus; species Petrocephalus zakoni. Next base: position 1,054,617 of record JAODKN010000099.1, on the reverse strand, counting down.
CCCAGCTGGCCATCCATCACAAAGTCATGCTCACCCTTTCATGTAAATTCATGTAAATTCAATTGGGCGCTGGCTCAATTCTGTGGCAGGCCTTTGTGGCATGTGATTGATGGGAACAGCTGGATTGTTTTCACTTGTGGCTCCCTCGGCGGGATGCGGGGGCGTCCTTTGCACATGAGGACAGAAGCTCTTAATGTAGACCTTTGCTCATCTCACCAGGAAATTCTAAAACCTTCCTGACACCTGTTTTCAGGTGCGCAGAGCCTCCCTGTGAATAACGGCCTCTGTTCTCAGAGACCCTGAAGGGGAATGGAAGGTTTTATTTTCTTGCTTTCTCCACTTTATTTTTTGCTTTTTAAATAAATGTCACTTTCTTTGTTTTTTTTTTCTTTCTTCGAGGAGAGTTGGAAGAAAATACCCCGTTGGATGCGTCATTTTTAAAAAGGTTAATGCTGCTTGTGGGTGCAGTGAGACAGGCGTGCCCACAAGCAGCGCCATGCCATGCCAAGCCCTGCCTTTGATTATACGACGCCAAGTGGCTGCCAGCGAATGGGAGACGGGGTTGATCTTGTCAGCCGATGTCATGCACTGCATCACAAGAGACCTTCTCGGCTAAATCAGGACAAAAGAAATGTGAGCCAGCCTTCGGAGCAGTTTGAAAGCCTACGAACCACAGCATGGAGGCACCGTAATGACCTTCCAACCATCTGAATGTTGCCTGTGGCTTCTAGGACTGTGTTTTGTCCTTTTGTTTTACTCCGTTATTTCAGCTTTTTGGACAAAGCGGGAGGTGGCTGTGGAGAATGAATCGATAAGTGACTGCATTGTAGCTGCAGTGAAAAGGTCAGCTGTTATCTGAGTGTTCATCCTCTGATCAAAATGGCCACACTGTCTTTCTGGTGGTTTAATTGGATACTGCGCTTTTGACTCTTTTCTTTTTTTTTCCCCCAAGCTACATTTTGAGCAGGAATGCAGCACATCCGTTGGATTTGTTCAGCTTATCCTACAGCTGGACTTGAAGCAGTTATCATTTTGGGTTAAGGTGGCTGAACCAGCGTGGCTGAGTTTACCCATAATCCTTTTAGCTGAACGAGCTAAATGGAAGAACAAACAGCATAGCAGATATCGCTAAACGCATATTTTGTAGCGTTTATGGCATGGGGTTGGTGCAGTCTGATTGTCATTTTGTGAGGCGTTATGGCTGCCGTTGCGAGTTTGGAGGAGACCTCTGCCGCTCAGATCTTGGCAGCTTGGCAAGTATCTGCCCAGCCTCATTCTTCTTCCCCGCAAACCCTAGGTGTGCAGAGTAGGGGTTTGGCAGCCAGGTCATGAGACGGAGCACCTCTGAGCCCAAGACAAGGTGACGGTAACAAGGGTGGTTATCTGTAAGAAGACCATAGGGACTCCCACAAGGATGCTGTTTGCTGCCATGGATACAACAGTATCCTGTTCCCTAACTTCTCCAGACAGCAGTGCAAAGTGCATGGGACCCGTTTCAGATTTTTCCCTGCAAAATAAGTGCATGCATTTTACTCCTTAGACCTTCCTAACACCTTATATGTATGAATATTTTCATTTCATATTGGTCATGTTAGCAACAATTGTTGATTAAATGGGCTAGTTTCCATAACTAACCTGGATCATAGTATAATAAGATTTGGCTCTATAGAATCTGTGAAGCATCTTGTATATAATAGTATATGGGGAAATAGTCCTCTCACCTGCATTTGTACTGCAAATATCGCACACTGTAATATTTAAAACATTGTTTTCCTGTATGTATGCTTTTTTATCTTATGTACAAATGTAAACAGAAGCAAGTGTCCTTAAGGAGCACTGTGCACATGGAAATAGATTTTTCTATTATGTTTCTCAGATTGGGCTTTTGCAAAGCGGGGTGGTGGCCTGTTATTGAAAGCTCTCCTGTTCCGAAAAGAGAAATTGCCGTGTCTATGACAGCGACAGTCACCTTAGATCATTGGTCCCTAGAGTGTTGTGGGGGACCGCAGTGAAACCCTCCGCTCTTAGCAGAACCGACACAGTGTGGAGCTGCTGCCTTTAAACCGAGGCCACGGAGCTGTAGTTTGTGCAGAAACACATTTATGAGTCTGTGTCCTGGAGAATGGTATATTAAATATTCATTACCATCTATGCTTTATTTAAAATCCACTTGGCGTGTTCTGATCCGAAATTCCAGTTTATATATACAATTTCGCAATGCCCCTAAAATATGACTTCAACCTTCAAACCTTCAAGGCTAAGCACGGACTTAAATTCTTATTGCTGCCTTGTCGTTTTTAAGGCCAGCGTCTTAACCTTTCCTCCCCGGTGGTTCATAACATCTTATGCCCATCTTGGTTCCCCTTTAGCTGTTTATGTGTCCCGACTTGGGAAAAAAAAAATACTGTTCTGCGATGGTAAGACTTTAGTAACATCAAATACCCTCCTACTGTTCCTACACTTGATTAACGGAATGTTGCTCTAAGCTTTAAGCTGTGGAGAGGTATCATTTTGGATTGCTTAATTGCCCTTACTGGCAAAACACACCTGCTGTTACATTTTGGGTAATTTCTACAGCACTAGGCCTCGAATTGCAGCCTCATAGCGAAGGACTCAGACATTCAGAACCCAACCAAACAGTTCATTGTGTACTCACCCTGAATGATGTTGTTTTAGCATAACCGACAAAAATGCCTGACTGAGCTGTGTGTAATATAATTTTTCACTTTAATAAGAAGGTGCCGATTATGATGAAAGAATATTTTTTAATTGAATCGATCAAACATTGGGTGGGGGCATATTTTAGGCCAGCCTTTCCCAACCCAGGCCTCAGGGACCACCCAGACAGCCCATGTTCTGTGGCAGGCGAGAGGAGAGAGGAATGATAGACAGCTTAAGGATGTCCCATGAACCTGGATCTGTTCCATGAAGAATAATTCTACCAAATGTTTGCACAGCTTGGGTTCCAAGCCTGGAGGCCCTGCAGGTCTGCACCGTGTTTATTGGCCTGTGTAGCTAACAGCATGTTCGAAGAGAAGCCAGCGGGTCAGGCAGGCCGCGGGGGAGTGAGGTTAGCAAACCTGTGGGCCGTGACCTCGCTCTGCGTGGCAGTGGCAGCCGTGTGCGACTGTTTCTCAAGCCCCCCATGCAGATGGGGATTTAAGCACTGCAGGCTTATGGAAATATTCCATGCAAACACACTGTCCATTTAGCATGTATATATTTCTTGTTGTGGGGGTGGAGAGCTGGCTAGGTTGTTTCCGGGAACTCCAGGTGACGGGCCGTCTTCTGTATGCAGACTCCGTGTGGGCAAGAACGACGTGCTGACCTTCTACGACGGCGACGACCTGACGGCCAAGGTGCTGGGCCAGTACGCCGGGTCGCGGCCGCGATTCAAGCTCTACACCTCCATGGCCGACGTCATCATCCAGTTCCAGTCGGACCCGGCCACCAACGTCTTCGGCTACCACAATGGCTTCGTCATACACTTCTTCGGTGCGGCCTCCGGACGTCACCCCAGCCTCTCCTGGCCAGGCTACACGTAAAACTGTCCAAAGTGCTAATTAAAACTGATGACTTTTTAAGTAGCCTCCTGTCACTGGGCTGACCAAGAGCAGACACAATTTCCACGAGCTGCAGGGGCATGGGGGCAGATTAATTCCTCGTAGGGGTGCACGGAGGGTGGGCCGGGCGGAAAGGTGGCGATGTAACGGGGAGAAGTTCTGCTTTTGGTTTTTTTGTTCTGGTTCTGCACTTTCTGTGCTGGGATCCCTGGGACCAGCGACAAAACGGGAGGGGGAGGGGGGGGGCACCAGCGCCGAGTCGCAAAATAAAGAACAGCAGAGGGTATCAGATAACGGGAAATGATTCCGCGTGGGATGGGAGAGTGAGAAACGGGAGCAGAATGCAGAGCTGGCGGGTGGCAGGAGGGGGGGGGGGAGGGGAGGAGGGTGCAGGTGTTTATCAGTCCATTCACGGCATGCACAAAAGCCCAGCCGCCCGGCGTAGGTGCGCCTATCAGGAGCGCAAACACAATTACGGCGCACGTTTGTCTGCATTAGCCGCGTTTGTCGCGCGCAGTGCGACCCCCTGCCGGATCGGAGACGGCTGCAGGCTCTGCCAGGCCACCTGCCAGCCTCGCCTGCACAGCAGCACTAAAAGCCGCCCTTTTCATTAGCCGGAGGTTAATTTAAGCGCGGGATGAGCTCGGGGGAGCAGCGCGGCCCGTGTGGGTCAGCGCCGGGGCCTTGAGCCCGGCACCCTGGCCACCTGGAGCCTTGCGGATTTGAAGCAGAGACCCCCCACATCACCATACTCTGCTTTTTCTGATTTCACGGGTGGAGATTCAGAAAGACTCTGGATACGGTGTCATGTTCGGTCGATAGGTCTCTGAAAACCGTACATAGCATGTGTCAAACTGCTATATTTTAGGTGTAAATTATATCTTAGTGTGGGATGGTGATTCACTGGGTGGGAATGTCATGCCAAGTCTGACTAAGAACGCTTCTGATACCATCTTTCCACGGCTGCCTCTCCCCCGCATGTGGTTGTCACTGCAACAGAGGTCCCCCGCAACGACACATGTCCCGAGCTCCCGGAGATCACGAACGGCTGGAAGAGCACCTCGCACCCCGAGCTCATCCACGGGACGGTGGTCACCTACCAGTGCTACCCCGGGTTCGAGCTGCAGGGCACGGAGATCCTCATGTGCCAGTGGGACCTGACGTGGAGTGGGGACTTGCCCAGCTGTGAGAAAGGTGAGGGTGTCCCACAGCTTCCCCCTCCCCACCCCCCCGCGGACGCCATCGCGAATGCCTTAGCCGTCAGCCGCGCTGCCATGGAAATTACGGGAGCGAAATATGATTCGGGCCATGGGTAGAACAATATGCTTCTTTCAAATGCCTCGCTTTCACTTCTGCCTTACAGTCACAACCAAGGACGCTGAAGGACAGAGAAGGGGCTTGTGGGTAATAATTTGAATTCCGTGGCAGGCTGCAATGATGAGGACGTCATTTCAATTCACACTCAGGCGGCGTTTTATTCCCGGCCCCCGAACACGACGAGAGCCTTTGTTGAGCTGTTTCTACAAGTCCCATTTCCCCCGCTTGTCATTCAAAAAGGGGGGGGGGGGGTTGAGGGATTGGTGCTTCCGTCTTAGACATTGTTTCATTTCATTCTTCCTGGGCTTGTCGTTGAGAGCCTGAAGGCACACAAAGCATTTCAGACCCGAATTCGAGGCGGCCAGCCTAGTTTCGTGAATCTCGCCCACCCCCCCCCCGGGGCCATCCTGTTCAGATCGATTATGATCTGCGGTCGCCGCTCGGTGCCAGATTGACATGTGCGTGGCGACACGTTGGGTCGCGCAACGCCAGCGGGGCTGTGACTGAGCCATAATTGCAAGGCTTCGATTCGATATGGCGTCTCCCCGATCCAACATCGCTCGAGATCTGGCCTCGCTCCCGGCTGGGGGGCTGCGGCTATCAGCGTCCCGGCGTCAGCCCCAGTAGCAATGCTAAGAGGGCTGTTAAGTGCCCCTGATTTGTGGGACACATAGGGCAGCATCCCATGCTTTGCTCAAATTTGGCTGTTTTGAAAGCGGGGGGGGGTGGCTCATGGGATACGTGCTGAGAAGGATTAACGATGAGACGAATGAGATCCGTGTAAAGAGAGGGGCTAACGATGAGATCCGCGAAGCACTGCGGTTAACACTGAGGATTACTGGATGTGGCGTGTGGAGCGCTGAGGATTGTGGGATACGACCAGGAATTTGAGGCACGTGCGGCACTAAAACTGTGTAATTTAGCACTGTGGTTGAAGTGTTGCGATCAGGCACGTGATCTAAAATGAGAGGGTTAAGCTTCCTTAACGTGACCTCCCTCCCAAGGAGAATTAGAAACCCCAGCGTTGATATTTCCAGACTGCTGCACCGTGGGGAAAAGGATGGGAGGAATGCACGTGGTAACGGGACTGCCGAGGCGGAAGAGGGGAATTGTGGGGCACTTTTTTCCATTTGAGTATTTTATAACAGTGCCATTCTATGTCAAAACAACAGCTAAGCTGCATTTAACAAGCAGACATTTAAAATCAAAACATTAATGAAAAACCGTAAATCACTTGGGCAGAGCTAATTACTCTGGTGGAAATGTGACTTGCTGATACATATGCCGCTCCCTGTGCTAAAGAAAAGGCTCAAAGGCCACCTACTGGTGAGGAGGAGAACTGCAACCTGGACAACACATTCATGGTGTCTACTTAAAAAAAATTTGCATTCAACAGAAATCAGTGAAAAACTGTGGATGAGGCAGTGGTAGGGCAGGGGTCAGTGAACAGAGCAATCATGGGGGTGTCGGCCCTGTGGCTAACGTTGTACGGAATTTCCATCTGTTCCTTGAGGCTTGTATTTTCACCTGTGACCTCCCGCCCTCTGTCCACAGCCCAGCCACCTTAAATACGTTACAGAATGTGCAATTACTTTCAGTTTACAAACCTGTAAACAAAAGGGGGCAGTGTGTAGCCCAGCGAGTTAGGACTGTGTCTGTGATCAGAAGGTCTCCAGTTCACATCCCATAGTTACAGAGCGATTTTGCTGTTGGGCCCCTGAACACGGCCCTTAACCCCAGTCTCTCTTGGAATGACTGACCCTGCTCTCAATTTTACATCGCTTGGGGTAAAAGCCTCTGCTTAATAAATAAATGCAAAGAGAAATGGTTTAATAGCTAAATTTTGGACCTGAGTTTTTGGATGGGTACTATACTGTGAGCCTTAAAAGCAAAGTAAGTAATGTGTGCACAATGTAAAATCATAAAAAGGATATACCGGTTGGAGTGGGATGATGGAAGACGACCATGTACTCGTACCGCCTGATGGATCCTTATTTCTTTGCTGGCAGTGAGGTTGTGTGCGGACCCCGGCAACGTGGAGCACAGCCGTCGGATAACGTCAGCGCCGCGGCTGACCGTGGGCTCCACGGTGCAGTACGTGTGCAGCAAGGGCTACGTGCTGTCCGGCAACAGTCTGCTAACCTGCCACAATCACGACCCCGCCGGGCCCCGGTGGAGCAAGAGCCTACCCAAGTGTGTCCGTGAGTGTCTCCGCCTCCACGCCTCCACGACGGCAACAAAGGTGGTCAGTAGGTAGCCGGTCACTGCACATGGGCAGCCAAGAGTCTCGTCAAGAAGAAAGTCAGGGGCTGTGCCCAAAAGACACTCCCACCTGCGGGGACGTTTCAGAAATGGCTGCCTGTACTACCACGATAAAATCATTACTTCCGTGTCGCTACTGTTGTTCCCAGTGGACGAGCCAACGGGTGAGTAATGTGGCCAGTATGACTGTGTCCTGTGGCATGTGAATGCAGAGCATTATGTCCTGTGCTGTGAAAGAGCTTCATTACTAAACAGCGGTGTAGTGTAAGATTAGCAATCTGTTAAAAATTATGGATAAACATTACGCGCATTGTCAGTTTCTTTTATTTGATAACTGGAAGTTATTGTTTAAACAGGAAATCCTTCCACTCCCATCGCCTGGCTGTGATGCTGCAGTAATTATTTGTGTTGAACCTTTGGCCTTATCTACCCCAGCTGATGGGGTGTGAATGTAGGCCAGGGGGCTGAGAAGCTTGTGAGATTAGCGGCCTGGATGTGTGCCCTTTGATTCCTTAGGGTTTTATCACATCATGGATGTTCCGGTATCCATGACTCCAGTGTGACTAGCACACGCTTGGAGTCAGAAGTCCTGCAGCTCCGCCGACATGCAGCCAAAGGTCACAGTCGCCTGCATCCACAGGCAAAGGTCACAGCCCCGCTTTCCGTCGGAGAACCTGCCAGCTCCGAAGCTCTGTCCTCCAAACCACTGTGCCTCAGCCTATGGGTTGTGACCCAAAAAAAGTTATTAGTTTTTTTTTTTCCCAATATCAGCAGGGATGGATCTAAAGGGTGGCCAAGGGTCACCCCTCACCAAAAAATAAAAACAAAATATGGTGGATTTAATTCTGTAAACCAGAGGTGCCCAAGCCATCAGTCGATCGTGGCGTGTCTCCAAATCCATTGCTCGCATCATCTAAATATATAAAGGGGGATAGGCCCCCTACCCCTTTATTAGTCCATTGCCGCCCCAGTAAAACCATTTGGTCTTGTTACCCCCCCTTTGTACATGGTCTGGCTACGTACTGAATCTCTGACTTGGAGGCCCTTCTATTCACTATTACTGCACTATTTTTGTGGAATAAATTTAGTTTAAAAAATGTTTAAATTGACTTAATAACCCTGAGGCTAAACCAGTTGGGAACCCTTGGCCTAAATTGTATGGCCTCAGAATATTCCTGTTTATTCCATTAACTTTGTTGCTGGATGTCAGTAAGTGCTTTAGGCTAAGCCTGTCACCCAATAAACCCCCCGCCTGTATGTCTGGCCCACAGCCGAGACCTACGACACCTGCAAAAACCCCGGCACTCCCCCATTCAGCATCCAGAGTCAAGAAAAGCCCTTTTACCAGGCTGGGGAGTCACTGCGCTTCACCTGCATTACTGGCTACGAGCTGCAGGGGGAGCCGGCTCTCCGCTGTGTCCCTGGACACCCTTCACAGTGGAGTCACCCTGCTCCTGTCTGCCAGGGTAGGATCTGCAATCCTTTAAAAGCACCACTGCACATGTACTTCAGTGTATGCTATAAACTGCAGTGTCATCTTAATGAGCAAGTGTGCTTAATGTGAGCGTGTAAAATAAATTTGTAGTAAATGAATAAATTCCCAGCATTAGCTGTATTTGTTAGGTGGGTGAAGTGTATCAGTGCTATTGCTTTGCTGAGGGTCCATCCCTCTTCCCAGCATAATCTGTGTTCTCCCGGTCCTTCACAGCCTCTGTCGCAGAGCACTCCAAGCGCAGAGTAGATGGTGAGTGCCATCATCTGTGTTCAGTTAAAAAAAAAAAAACAAACTTTCCATCACTGTATGGAAGGGCTGAGATGGCTGCCCTTGCACCCTTTATGGAAAAGTTGGCAAGTGAAGAAGGGTAGTCAAGAAGCACAGATGTTGTCTCTGGGTCAAGTAGTTCTTTCAGTGGTTCGCTACAAGTACGCTTCAGTTCCCCGAGTAATTGCATGATGGGAATGATGTATACCTGGGTGGGCTTGGAGTGTCTTTATGATTATGATCCCAACAGATGCTTTTTTTCTTGCCCAGTTGCCGGTTCCGACTTCAGTATAGAAGGCATAAGCATAGCAGTGGCGGTCTTCATCCCTGTCGCGATCATCCTGGCTCTGATCTTCGCAATTTACCTGTACTTCTCGAAGTAAGCTATGCTTGAGACAGAACATTATGGTGTTTGTACACAGTGAGGCGGCTATTTGTGTATAGGTGTAACGTCCAGTTAACCTCCCCTCCCAACACTGGACACTTTAACACTGGATACTTCAACACTGGACAGTTCAACACTGGCCACTTCGCTGAATTTCCATTTTGAATATGTTTATTCAGATATAATTGTTATATCCTTCTTGCCATTCTGGTATTTGTCTATCTGTTTTGTGTGTTGTTTGTTATGGTTCTATTCAGTCTAGGGGAAATGGCATTTCATTTTTTTATGTATTCAAATAAAGTCGAACGGGGTTCTCCAATTCCAATCCTGGAGGGCCTACAACAAACTGTGTTGCAGATTTCCCTGCTGGAACACACATACAAAACCTGGCACTTAGCTGTTGAGCTGAATAAGGTGTGTCTGAGCAGGGAAATCCGCAAACTGTATTGCAGACTGCTCCGCAGGACCAGGACTGAGGAACCCTGCACTAAAAATGACAGCAAAGAAATGTAAAGTAATCTAAATAATCTGTGTTCTAATTTGTTCTCAGAGTACAGGGGAAGTCCTTCCTCCTCCCCATGTCCAGGTCTGTGCCATATAACCACATCACGCCCGACTTCGCCTCCGGAGTCCGCAGCTACGAGAATGGAGTAAGTACAGAGACCGCGAGAGTCTGCTGTCGCCATAGCAGCATCTGACCGGATCGCTGTCACATAAAAGTCTCCGTCTCTCCTCTTACCGAGTCGCCCGTCATCCCTGTAGCCAGCCTGTATCCTTCTTTGTATCTTCAGCTAACTATTCAAATAATCAGAACTGACCTGCTTTTAAAACCATACTCTATGACATGCATTTATATACCTTAGTTGTCTGAGCGCATTATCCGATTTGATAATCAGCCAGCCAACCGCTGCTAAAATGCTGTGTATTTTTTAGTCTGTCCTGTTGTTTTCATTTATTAAACGCAGTATGTACAATGGAATGTGTAAGGAACAAGGTGCATTATGGGCCCTTCGTTACACTGCAGCAACTTGAAAAAGTAGATGAGTGCCGGGCGTATGATTTGGAAAAGACAGTGGTGTTTGCCATTGATAGAGGCAGGCAGTGTTTGGTTTAGCTGCAGAAGTCTGAATGTAATTAAAATTGAATGAAGAACATTTTGTCAATAACACTTAAATACATACAGGTGAACTGGCTAAAAATTATACCTGTAGATACAAATATATATTTATGTAAAATGATGCAGAACCTATCCCCGCCTGTCACGATGTGTGTGGACTTTGCATGTTCTGGGGTTGTGGGGGTCCCTCCGGCTATTCTGCTTTGCTCCAACAGTCCAAGAACATGCTAAAGTGGATTGTAGTTGCTAAATTGCCTGTGGGTGTGAATGTGTTTGTGAATGGTGAGTGTGCCCTGCGTGGGGTTGGCGCCCCCTGCTGGGTTGTTCCCTGCCTTGCCCCCAAAGCTTCTGGGATAGGCTCCAGACCCTCTGCGATCCTGCACAGGACAACTGGGTATAGAAGATGGATAAATTTAATAAATGAATGAATAAACAGGTTTGTGATGCAATACAGATGCTCCCCAGGTTACAATGGTCTGTGTTACAATATTTCAACTTAATGGAGGGTATCCCCATTGTATATTTATTCAATAAATTACACGAGATATTCAGAAGATTATTATAAAATACACTTTGCCCAACTGTAGGCAAATGTAAGTGTTTAAGGTAGGCTAGGCTATGATGTTTTTTAGGTTAGGCGTACTGTATTAAAATGCAGTTTTGCCTTGCTATAAGTTTATCGGAACATAACCCCACCGTAACCTGGGAAACGGCTGTATAGTGATACCCACTGTTTAGCTAGGAGGTTAATTCTCTATAACTTGAAAATACGTACAGTGCCTGTATCATAATAAGAGTCCCTTACTCACGCTCGCAGATGAATGTTCCCTATGTTCTTATGCTGCTGAAGGGTGCTTTTCTGCCTGCGCCCCCCACCCCCCCGCCCGGTGCGAGTTACCTTCAGGTGTTCTCATTGCCATCCACACCTGTGCACAAATTAAGCTCTCAAACCGCCATCTGTGCCGCCTCACCTCGCAAACTCCACTTAGCTGAAAAGTGGCAGACTGGAAGCCTGATTGTTCTCGATGGGGAGCCGCAGTTCCACGTGTGCGCTCCGCACAAGAGCCGTCACTGACGGCATCACGCCGCCTGTCGCACTGACGGCGCTGCGTTTGCTAATGGCCTAAGATGTACAAACAGGCACTGCTTTTGCATTTAGGATTGACTTGCAGTGATTTAGGACTGACTTGCAGTATCAGGCTCGGTTCTTGTCGGGCCCCCACACAGCAAAGGTCATTTGAAGGGCACCCTATGTGTCTGTCTCACTCTCCCCGATTCCCCGTGCTCCCGTGGACACCGTTATAACTGGTCCCTTGTCCCCTCTCCACTCCCATCAGCCCCCGCTTGTGATCTCTGATTACTAACGACTGTGTCTGTCTGTCCCGCTGCGGCTGCATCCCTGAAGACCCACGAGGTAGGGCTGCCGCCGTGCTTTCCACAGTGTGTCTTCCAGGCTCGGAATCCGTACTCGATAAAATCAAAGGACATCAAGCACCCGCTAGTACGTCACACTGGCTAATGGCAGTGCACCTTTAGCTCAGAGACTAAATGAATGGCAGCAGGTCGTATGCAGCCATGCACACACAAGATCTAGCAGAACCACGTGGAGCGGGAAGGTTTATTTTCCAAATTGAGCCTGTTCAAGACTTAAGCCAATAACTACAGCACTGCGCGAAAGTCTTAGGCCATCAGAGAAATGATCTTTCTGTTTGTGTAAAACTATGATATTATGTCTGTAAAAGTGTGTTAGCTTAACCATTTCAAACCACTCAGAACAGTATAATCAATACCTCACTGAATTTTAAAAACCTATTTAGTTGATTAATTAAGTGATCTGATGGTGAAATTCAATGAACACATGGAATGGCTGAGGTGCCCCTGAGGAGAGGTTCATCTGGCCATCCAGTAAGATATCAGTACCTTTTCTGAGAACAGAAGAGAAGAAATCCCTGTTAGTTTTTATTGTGTTACTCTTAATTTGCATTCGTTCTAAGCAAATATACACTTACTATCCAGATAATCAGTCTTCAACATTTCTTTTGACTGCCTAAGATTTTTGCACAGTCCTTCAAAGGATTAAAATATCCTTGGTACAGTGTGCATTTTGTATTAAGCATTTGCTAAAGGAAATTGTTGCCAGAGACCCTCACTGTGTGACTGACTCCTGCCATTATGGGCACACGGAGCTTTGGATGCTGTAGCTGTCCTTGTAGTCCAAAAACAAACTTTAAATCGCTGTCCTTCTTTACAAGCATAGTCTATTTTTCCCTGCTGTCAGATTCTCGGGGCAAACTAATCCGTAGTGAGCGAAACGTTGCACTTGTAACAAAGCATGGAACTGTCCTGGCTGCCGTCCTTACCTAGTATGTGTTTTGACTTTTTCAGGAAACCAGAGAATACGAGGTTTCCATTTAAAGACATTACGCATTTCAGCATGGGGGAAATCAAGCCATTTTTGCCTTGTGGGAACCGGTCTGCACCATTCATCTTCCCCTGTGACTCCTCCAGCGCCTCCTCTACCTGCTCTCCTTCCCGTCTCCTCTCTGGTGTATATATTATTCTTTTCAGAGGACTTCATGCAAGCACTGCAGAGGGTGTGAAAGACAGTGTTATTTTTGTAGAGCTCACTACCAATGGCCTAGCTGCAGTGTTTGTATATTTTCTATCCTGTGACACAGCCCAGCGGGATTAAGTACTATAATATGTCATATGGGGTGGGGGTGCAGTTTTTTATCTATCAATGTCAGTCAAAATACTTTGTAAGTTACAGGGCAACAGGGGGAAAATATTTATTTTAAATGTTTAATTAAACTGTAGTTCAGGAGATGAAGTATTTCATGAGTATTGGACAAGGAAATGAGAGTGAACATGCTGTGTATGGCATTGCAGTCTCATGCTTAACTCGGTTTCTGGTCTTCATTGTGTCTCACTTATTCAGTACTTATTGATTAGACAGGAACTGAGAACCAACGTTACTCAGCTGCAAATCTGCAGGGCCTCTTCTCTCCAAGGCTCGGCAAGAGCTCGCTGTTGATTAGAAAGTTCCAGTTCCTGGGAAATTTGTAATTACAGGTCTCCCAGCTGTGCCATCTAACTGTGGTTGAAATAAATGGAAAAAGATTTGCTAATCACTCGCGCAGTACCAGTTAGACACAGGCCTCAGCTTGTCATTGAGTGTGCGTATTTCCATGGGGATGCACAAAGAGCTTAAATACCTGCCTGTTGTATCCACCTTCCCAAGGTGATAAAACTCAAATTAATAGGAAGGAAGTAGCTATATTTCTGTATGAAGGGTAAGTACAGCATCCTGCATCATTACACTCCCTGCCGTTTAATAATACTTTTGCCTTGGGTTTGTTTGTGTCTGTGCTGTAGAATGTTGGATGTCAAGCTGCCAGACTTTGGTATTAGTCATCACAAAAGGTAATTTGCCAGGAGGCTCTTCCAGTGTCATGCGTGACTGTGCCGAATATTGTTTTTTTCATTCTAAGAGGTCTGTCGTTTGACACAACAACAGACCCGGGTTGTCAAAGTCATGGTGAGATGTAACACCTCGTGCAGGCCTCAGATTCTGGAGGAGAGCGACTTGGGTTGCCTCTCAGTAGACTTGACGTACAATCTGGAAAGCACTACATCTGTTTAATGTTGTCAACTAAGTGCCCACCTACTTCAAAAGTATAGCTGTGTCACCGTGCGATCACAGCATTGACATAATTGGGACCGGCTAAAGGTAGATTAAACGTCAGTGTAAAAGCAACAAGTGGGAGAGAAAACTGGGTAGTTTCACTGAGTCCATTAAAGTAAGTCAGTTCACTTATACTTATTTCCACAATTTTAAATCATGTATACTTATAGTAGTTGTATAAATGGCAATAAACAACTGAAATGGCCACATAGGGTTTCACGAAAAATAATAATGAGAATCCTGCTTTGCTTAGATTTATTTTAATGATGTCATTAAATTATGATGATGATGTCATTGAAATAAATCTAAGCAAAGTGTGACCTGTTTTCGTAATTATTTTTTGTAGAATCTTCGTTGTGGTCGGCACTCTGGTACAGTACTTTTTATTGGGAGTGTATCCCCTTTTTCCGCATTTCACATAGGGTTTCAAAAAAATCATTGTGCTATTTGCACTGAATATTGTATTGGATGGACAAGTGTGCTTTTGACATCACTACACATCTGTCCGGCTGGTGTGACTAAGATGTGACTCTATAGTAAATAATGCACTATAACAACCACTGTAAGGTATGCAGGACAATTCACATCACACGTTTGTTTCATGTGATTACTTTAAAATAATAAACTTGTGTAAATGTATGACTTGCCACCCCCCCCCCCAAAAAAAAACCTCTTGGATAATGTCTGCCAGAACTGAACAAGATTATTACCTGGAGTGGTCAGATTTATGACATCAGGTGGAGTTTTCTGGAACTTGAGAACTGGAACACCAGAACCATTTCACTACTGTGCAAAGCACTTATTACTGTAAAATTAATTCGCATTTTGAAATAAGCCAAAATAAATGAGCATGAAGGAACATTTCTAATGGCAGTTTGTACCAAACCAGAGTGAACAATGAACAGCGCTGCATCCCGGAAGGAACTGGGTGGATTTTTCCTCATGTATCAGTTTTTTGTCCGTTTTAAACATCCGTCTTTGAAGTCTTTATAAACACTGATATGGAAAAAAAAACCAACAGTAAAATGAATAGGCAGTTGACCTCCACACTCACTAAATAGCAGGACGTGTTTGCTTTTTTACAGAATTTGGTCTGTGAAATATAATAATGCAGTTCAAATTAAGACTGAGAGAGTGTTCCTGCCTGCTGGTGACACCTTGTTGGAAGGTCCTCATTTAATACTACCTTCCACGAGGTTTGTGGAGATCTATACTATTTATGTGAAAAATGTGGAAACCTGATACTAATTTCCCCCCTATTATCAGCGGAACTTCAGCTATTAATTTTCTTTTTATACATCAGAGTTTTGATGTTGCAACTGCAGTATTTTCATGTTGGAAACCAGAGGACACTGAAAAATCTGTGCACATCTCACAGTTACTTAACCATTTCGAGAGTAGCTTATAGTTATGGTAATACGGTAAAATGTAATATCCATGTCTATTGTTTTGTATGTTCTTGCAAGCAAATTCTAATTCATCATATAAATGTACAGGAAAAAATATGTGGTAAATGAGCTTAAACAATAACTGATGAGAGGTGACCATACAGTTTAAATAGTGTTGCTTTCTGAATAGATCAAACCCTGATGTATGTTTTATGTGTGCTTTAAATGTAGCCACAAAATACATTGGTTATTGTAAATTCTTCAAATAACTTTTATTTCCACAGTTCATGTCACCCAGGTGTAACTCTGGAATAGGAACATCCAGATATTTTTCTGTTGCAGTTTTGTTTCTAATACAATGTTTGTTCTATTCTGCGATTAAATCGATGATGCAAGACTATCAGTCTTATTTTTTTATTATTATTCTTTTGTTTCTACCTTCTCACTTCTGTTTAACACTGATTCAATAGAAGAAAATAAGATGTCAATTAATGAAAGCAAATGACAATTCTGTATATTTTTGACTTGTTGTAAAATGTAAATACTTAAACCACCTCATAGACAGATAATCTCTCAAATAAAACAAGTCATTAACAACAACTGTGATTGTTGGAAGATTTTTAAAACCATGGCTGTATTACTGGAGGTACCCCTATAGGTACTGCAAGGCTGATATTTGTTGTTTCTGGTTTGGATCTTTAAGGTGGATTATTTGGATGCAGAAGAGAGTTTTTTTCTTTTTCTATATTGTTTTATTTACATTTATTTATCTGACATACATTTATTTGTTCAGAGTGACGTTCGGTTGAGAAAATCCTGTGGAGATCTGGGTTGGCCAGTATTCATGGAGCAAATGGCTTAAGGGCCTTGTTCATGGGCCCAACGGCGGTATGATAACTGCCAGCCATGGGATTTAAACCCACAACATCCCTGGCATGTGCACAGAGCTACACATAAGGGAGCTACATCTCCATGTTGATTAATATTTAGAATTTTTATTTCAAGGTGGGGTAGTGTGGTGGTTAGGACTTCTGCCTCACACCTCTGCGACTGGAGTTTGAGTCACCACCTTGTGCATTGAGTTTGCATGTTCTCCTGTGTCTCCGATTCCCCCCCCAGTCAAGAAACATGCTAAGGTGGATTGGAGTTATGAACTGTCCGTAGGTGTGAATGATGTGTGGCCCCCATGATGGATTGGCGCCCCATCCTGGGTTATTCCCTGCCTTAAACCCGTATTTCACTGGAGACAGGTTCCCAGTGACCCTGCTTAGGACAAGTGGGTACAGAAAATGGTCTGAAGACGGACTGATGTTACCCAGCATCCATGTCATCCAAAGTTGGATGATTTTCAAATTTCATTATAATGTCAATACAGCATTTGAATGAGTTTCTTAATATATTTCTTAAAAATTCGGAATTGTCAATGTGATGGTGTACTTTCCAAGTCTGTTCAGACACCGTTTTACTATTTTAGATGATACTTGAAACCATCAATTGTTAACAACTGTTAACTAATTAGTAATGTAGTTTAAAATTATCACAAAACAAAAACACACCATTGCAACAAATTAAGTAATAAGAAACAGGTTGCAGGGGCCTTGTTCTGATGGAGGATCCAAAAAAAGGAGTCAGCTAGTTTGATACTGGTTTTGTGCCACACAAAACTAGCTTGCTTGTCGATTTCAGAAATAGTAGCTATTAGGCTACTAATGCTGACTGGTTCTTGCCAGCTGGGAACAACATTTAGAACCTCTGAGAGTTCCATTAGGGATGCTTCAACACAGGGACAATTACTACAAAATGTGCAGTTTTCGTCTCCATTTGTTCCTAGGCTTCCATCTAATATGGTTTGTAATAAACGCGTTCAAGATGGGTGATTCTGGAGACTGTCACGGACGAATATAGCAGTCTAATTGCCCATAACTTGCCCCCAGATGTTAATTCTAATTTATATTAATCGTGCATTAATCAATGTTTGGTTCTGGATAGCTGAATTTCATATTGTCCCTTTGTTCCGCCCACTATTTGCGAACATCAAAATTATCGCAGCATTATCAATTCACGATTTACGTTTTACTTTAGCAAACCTTGATATAAATGACACGATCGTTTATACAAACCCGAAATTAACTACGCTCAACAACAAACAGGATGTGATCTGCCATGCCGCCGCGTTAGGACGCACGCAAATTAAAGCGCTCATATTCAAATATCCCAATTTGCAAGTCCTGGACCAGCGGCTCTAGCTGGAACAACAACAATATAGTCGTTTTAATTTAGCTAAAAACCGCATCTGCCAGACGCTCATGAAGACAATAAAAATACAGCAAACCAACATATCTGTGGATATTCTCGGTATACAATGGTGATAGTGATACAATTTATATATACATTACAGATTTGCCCTCACCAACATGGCGCACGCTACCCTTTTCTATGAACAGGCAAGGATAGAAACATTTTCTTTCTAATACATTAAACACTGTTCCGTTTATGACATAACTTAGTTTCAATAAGCATCAATGGATTGTGTACACGCGACGTTAAATATTGTCTCTATCATTTTCATTTTTTTATTATTGAAAAATACGTCAGCATTGTCCCTCACCAAGATGGCCGCAAAAAAGGCCCATCCGCCATTAGAGAGCCGCCCATGCACCGATGCAGCTTCGCGAGTTTGCGCCAACTCCGTAGAAAGGATGTAGCCAGCAGTGTCGGGATTGATGCACGGGTTCTTTTTCCCCCAACACAACAATAATAATTATAATTCTGGGGTTCTGACCCTCCACGGGGGCTGAGATAACGTCGGAGAGATTTGCAATTGTAGCACAGCATTCCCAGTCTGGCCGCTGCGCTCGTGCCTTTTCTTATTTTCGGATAATTTGCTGGCCGGTATGGAGAGGAATCGGCTCGCGGATCTCGGCAGCATCCCTGCGAGCAGCTAGGCGGCTAACGGGACCCGGAGCGAGAACCATGTAGGTTAGGCCCGAAGGAAGGCCTGCGCGCAGCACTCTCCGGATCCCCGCCTACCCACTCCGCGACCCGCCGGCGAGCTGGGCCGCCCTCCGCCGCAGAAGCTTCCCGCCCAGGAGCTGTGATCCGGGCGCCCCGCTCGTCCTGTTACTCGGCCAGCTAGCTAGCCGGCCGGCTATGTAGCTAGCGGGCTTCCGCCGCCAGTGAATCGGCTAGTCGGCGCTGCTAACTTTCTCGGATTAAACGCCGCAGGCCGGGTCTGTGGCGCCCGCCCGCCTGGTGGATTCCCTCCCCCTCCTCCCCGAACCCAGCCACGGCCGTCGGCGGCCGCCCGCACCGAGGATTCGCCTTTCCGAGCGGAGGACCCGACCGCCGTATGAATGTGGGACAAAATGGAGACCCCGACGATCGTGTACGACCTGGACACCTCCGGGGGCCTGATGGAGGTGAGGCGGATAGGGGCGACCCGGGCCCCGGGTTTAGCCTCGGCGCTTGTGGGCGGCGGGCAGTTAGCAGGTCAGCTAGCGGCTATAGCTCTCCGTGCTCGGCGGGGCTTCGGTAAATAAGGGGGGTCCGCTTCCCCGGGCCTTCCGTGGGCCGTGGCCCGGCGAGCTAATAACGGGCGGCGGTGTTCCGGGGGGGGTGTCGCCGTGTGCCAGCTCTGAACGCCCGGCTCGGTCTCCCTGTTGTCCGGCTTGCAGCAAATCCAGAGCCTGCTGGCGCCGCCGAAGTCGGAGGACGGCGAGCGGAGGAACCGAAAGCCGGAGAAGGAGGCCCGCAGGAGCGGCAGGGCCACCAACCACGACACCTGCGACAGCTGCCGGGAGGGGGGCGACCTGCTCTGCTGCGACCACTGTCCCGCCGCCTTCCACCTGCAGTGCTGGTACGCCGCCGGGCTGCCGTCCGTTAGCGTGCCCGCGTCTGGGGCTGCGGGG
This sequence comes from Petrocephalus zakoni, assembly GCA_026774425.1. Classification (NCBI taxonomy): domain Eukaryota; kingdom Metazoa; phylum Chordata; class Actinopteri; order Osteoglossiformes; family Mormyridae; genus Petrocephalus; species Petrocephalus zakoni. Next base: position 1,035,230 of record JAODKN010000099.1, on the reverse strand, counting down.
GGATGCACGGGAAGGCGCCCCCGTTAGACCCGCTGTTCGTCCCGCGTTTATTGTACGGGTCCCCGCACATGGCGAGTCGCCCCTCCGGGCGCAAAGGGGAATACGCCGCGGTACCGGTGCCGTGTGCCGGGGCTGTTTGGTCAGGCCCGGGGGCACCGCGGGCCGGGGGGGCGCTTTCTCTCCGCGCTTCCGAAGCGGATGTTAAAGATGGAGTCCTCTGTGCACCGCTGTGTTTACAATATGGCGACCTCCGGTTATAATGTTTTATTCCCAGCGCCATTTTGCCGACAAGCCTCGCGACCGGCGGCGCACGTGCGGGCCCCGCACCACCTTAGATATACACATATATATACAGTTTTTAAACCTGTAGATTTTAGGCTCGATGGCAGATCGGGCAAACGGACGAGCTGATCACCTGCACATAAGCAGTTTGTTGGGCTGTTGTCACAGATCGGTGGGCTGAAGGCAGCCGGTTTAATGGCTGTACTGCATGACATGTTATAGGATCGGCGCTGATGGAAGAGAAATGCATGCATATTTCAGAGACGCATGCATAGCTTCCAAAGATCTTTGGTACTGGGAGAATGAATGGATGTGGGCCAGTGACGTGTCACTGGGAGTTGGGCGAGGGTTTGAACTTTTGGATTGACAGATTTTAAATTTAGAAAAGGTCCGGTGGTAGCGGTGTGGGACTGTCGATAGTATCAGTCTGGCATTGTGATGCAGGCCTTAGGGCTCATAAATTGTCTGTTATGCGGATGTTATTCAGGGATTATCAATCGGCTCGGAAAAGCCGAACTGGGAGCTGCTGACGTCACCATCCTGTTTGAATGTCGCCAGTGGGCACGTGACTAATAGTTTGCGAGTGCTGTGCTGCCAGTGCTGTGCTGCCAGTGCTGTGCTGCCAGTGCTGTGCTGCCAGTGCTGTGCTAACGGCCTCAGCCTTTTGTTGCTAGCAGTGTTGCAAATGGCTGCCATTTCTCCTTGTCAGAGGTGCCCAGTTGGGTTTGATAAGCTTGGTGGCGTAGGCTGAGGTGGGTGGGACAGCAGGGGTCCAGGCTGACCACATGCTCACAGAAATGACAACAATGCAGAAAGCATGCAGACGTCCTGTGCTTTGGGGAGGGGTGGTGAAGATCCAAGCAAATTAATGTGATGTGTGAGTTAATTTCGTATGGATTTACTTTCTTAGTAACCTAGAGCTGCTGCCTCTGTCTTGCGTTGTGAGGCATTATTTTTTTCAGTGGTCTTTGCATATTTGTCACAAGGTTGGGTTCCTGCAACCATGTGTTCTTTTGTAATTTTATTTTTTACACATTCTGAGGAAACCTAGTCAGCATTCTGTCATGTCCTCCATTCACCTCTTCCCTTTCTGGTTTCAC
>JAODKN010000099.1:1020722-1033748 GCA_026774425.1 Petrocephalus zakoni | reverse complement strand
TCACCCCCCTGTGTTATCATTAATGCTTAAGTAATGGTGCGTTCGATTTATTCTGACCAAAGTCGTAAATTCCGAAGTGCGAGGCGCCACAACGGACCAATTTCCCATTCGAGCTACACGTTTTGGAACAAACATGGCTGCCTCTACGAACACACTGTTATTGTTGTGATCTGAGCACCAAAGCTCATGGGAAGACATTTATTACTTAACACGAAAGACCGTGTTGAAATGACGTACAATAAAAATTCAATCTGACTTCAGCCTTGGAAAAGGGGGCGTGTTTCCGACAGGAAGTGACATTGTCGTCGCATTTTTGTCCGAGTTGCAACTCAAGGAGAGAAACGCATGCAGGATAAGTGTCCGTGTTGCCGAGTGCCCCTCACTCTGCACACATTCACTTCATTCTCTAGCGCTGCCGTGACCTGAGAGAGTGAGATCTCGCCTGCAGGCTATTAGTGCCGTGCCCAGCGGGGCCCTTTTGTTATGCACTTATTTGTAGTTACTCCTCCTTTGTCAGCTCCTGGCGCTCTAGATCTCCACATTAAATCCACGCTGTGTGAAAAGAGCTCCCAGCCAGACACATTATACTGAACCTATCGTCTGGCAAAAGACACAGCAGATGAAGGGCAGTCCGCCGGACGAGTGCAGTGCACTTGTCTGCACCAGCTCCTCTAGTTTAATGGCAGTTAGATTCAGTTCAGTCCTTTCTATGAAGTTGCTACATTTCTTTAGAATGGGTTTATGTTCACAAACTGTAAAACCAGGCTTTGGTTTTCGCTCATGTTAGTTTGCTGTCAGTGTTTTCATGATGTAATGGTGGGTAGGATTTCAGGGCTTTCCTGTAAGACCTCGCTGGTATTGTAGCCATGCACATTCACACTGGCTTGCGTGGAGTCTCTAAAGGTGCGTGGGCTCCCCTGGAGCTTCTACTGCTGGCCTGCCGGTCTCTGCTCTTAAAGTGCTTTTTGGATTCAGATCAAGGAATTCTGGGCTTATGTTTGAACCTGTCCTGGAGGCACGTGGAATATGCTTTGAACATCATAACAAAGATTCCTTTGTTTTGTGATTCTCCTCCTGTGCTGTTCCATGGAGCGAGGCCTTAACTTACCTGACTATACATAAGGATATACATCAGGCTGTAGGCTTGTCAAAGCTTTTATGTCTTATGGGTATTAATTTCAGGTTTAATTCTCTGCCAGAATGTTGCTTTGCTACATAGATTTTGCATTGTGGGCCCTTTGGTCTATAAAGCACATCATTGTGCATCTGTATGTGGAGGAATCATCTTGTGCGTCTGGCTTTCTGTGAAGGACATGCAATTTAGATCTGCGAAATTTATTTTAAAAGACTTAACTGGTGTTGGCGATCAGCTACCCCTTATTAGAGCTTTTAAAAATACTGTCTCTTGTAAAAGCTGAAATGTGATACTTGTCCTTTACAGTACCCACATTTTTTGGGTACATTTGAAGTTTTACGTGAGTAAACGGTTATTTGGTAGGTAGTTAAGGGAATATTGCACTCGATTTGAATTACCTGAATGGGCTAATTATTGTAGAACAGTTGAGGTTCGTAATTGGAATTATTTAGGGCTGCAACAATTCAAGTAATTCGAATAACTCAATTACAAAAAATCCTCGATGCAAATTCTTTGCTTCAGTGCTTCGTTTAATCCACACGCCTATGTACTACTCAGTGATTATTACTGTCGCACAGTTTGCTTATGCTGCATTATGTGTAGCGGAGCAGTAGAAACCGAAACAGGAGTGTAAGAAACAATGGTGCGGCTGTACAGATCAGGTAACAACAAGGCGGTACAGATTTGGTAGCGACAGCGACACTCCAGTCTAAAAAATGGTGGAGAGATTTTCAGCGAACTTTCAAGTCACAGGGACGGTGAATACTTCCAAGCATTGACAGTCACGGCATAGAATCATGGTCATTTCCATTCCTAATTACCAAGCACTTTAAGCGGTATCTTGATAAAATAACAGGAAAAAAAAAGCATTTAATGCATTGGCTGACCTATTGTTTTTATATTGGCACAGCATTAGCTGCTAATGGTTATCATAATTAATGGTTATGACCCAAGGTAGCTTAGCAGCTATCGAGGCTAAAGTCGCCATTTCACTAATGATTTTGTCTACTGACGCAGGGTAATGTTACATATTAAGTTGTTCTAGTTATGAACTGCTTCGTACTTGCAGTTAGCTGCACTGCTACCATGTTAGCACAACTGATTTAAAATATCAGTTTACAGCTCTCCTCGGGTCACATGGGTCAATGTGAATTTACTACGAAATTCATGGCATTATTTTGTGGTAATTTATTTGCCAAAAAATATTGTTTCGGTAGAGTGTCTGTAACATTTCATGTGGGCGTTTTAAGTGCTGCATTTGCAAACAGCGCTTGAATAAAGTGCTTTTTCCCCCCGATTTTATTTCATCTCTCTCATATTGAATTACTTAAAATACCATCATTATAGTATGCAATTTAACCATTAAGACAAAAGTATTTATCTGATTAATCGATGGAATAATCAATAGAATACACAATTACTAAAATAATCGATAGCTACAGCCCTAAATAATTACATATTACATACAATGTAATTATAATTACATAAAGCCTGGTTGTATAGTTATGACCTGTTGATGCTCTTCACTGCACCTGCAGTAACCCACCGTTGAGTGAGGAAATGCTGCCCCCTGGAGACTGGATGTGCCATCGCTGCAGTGTGCGCAGGAAGGTGAGACATCCACACAGGGACCTTTCTCCAGTGGTAGTGACATCTCTAGGAGCTTCTGATATTTTTCTGCCAAAGAAATGTATAGTGAGATTTGTGTCTATTCTGAACCACCTAATGCTCTCCTCATGTGTGCTAAATTTATGCTAAGCAGGATCTTTTTCACCAATCGACAGAAGCGTGAGCAGAAATCGGAGCACATTAACGGTCTGCTGGACCGCCAGTCATCTAAGCGGTCATCATCGCCAGCGACGGAGCTGGACCAGGCCCCGGTGCGGCTGGATGGGGTCCCCGGCACGGCGGGGGTAGCAGGGGGTCCAAGAGTAGCCGTGGCACAGGTTCGACTGCTAGAGCGCCGGGCCAGCAGCCGTCCCGGGACGCCTACCTCCAACGCGTCCACGGACACGCCCACACCCTCGGAGCAGAACGACGTGGATGAGGACCTGCTGGATGTGGAGGACGAGGGGCCCGGCTCTGAGCCCGAGAGCACGACCCCACACCTCAGGAGGCCTTTTGAGCTTCTCATTGCTGCTGCCATGGAGAGGAACCCAACGCAGTTCCAGCTCCCTAACGAGCTCACCTGCACGACGGCGCTTCCGGGTGAGCCAGCGGCACCGTAGTGTTTCTGCAACATCTGAGGGGACGTTTGGGGTGGTCGTCGTTACCCGCAGTCGTGCTCCCTCGGCCACCCGTCAGTGGTTTCGTCTGTGTCTCCAGGAACGAGTAAACGGAAGCGGAAAGAGGAGACGACGGGGAAGAACGTGAAGCGACCCCAGCATGAGCTGGACCACTATGGGCTGGTCCCGCTGCCCGTGAAGGTGTGCTTCACCTGTGGCAGGTACGAGTCCTAGGCCGTGCTGTGTAGTGGCTTGCCGTCTTTCGCATCAATCAGCCGAACGTCGTTAGCCCTCTGAGAAAGAATTGCTTTTGTTGCTCGCGAGTAGCTTGTTCTGTTGCACGATTCCCCCCCCTCCCGTTAACGTGAAATTTTATTCATGCTCTTTACTGTTTTGCATCCTTCGCCTGAAATTTGACACTGACCCCTTTCTGAAAATTGCACATCTGTTTGAAATTTTTGAATGTAATCATGGAAACTTTAGTGAAATTAACCACAGTGTTTAAATCCCATCATTCTAGGAGGTTCTGTTTTTCCATTGCCTGCTGCCATTGATTTATGGCTTTCATGGCTGCACGGTCTTTGCTGTACTTATCAAAGCCTTTGACAGACTACTTTAGTGTTCAGAGGTAGTAATTTGTGAAACAAAGAATGGTTGATGGTAATGAAGTTTACCCAGGGCTGTTACAACTTAAGTTATTAAAATAAATGCATGGCTTAACGGCTGTATTGTAAGTCTGTGTTCTGCTCTGATTTGTCAGCCTTTGTCCCTGGCAGCTTAGCGATTTAGATGAGCCATCAGGGGAAACGGTGCTGTGCTGGACTTGACGCATTATGTCTCGCTTGTACATCATTCTGGACAAAAGTGTCTGCTAAGTAGACACAGTAGATGTTAAAATGGTGAACATAATTATAAGCGATTGTATGACAGTAATTACCAGTACATCTTGGATGAAAAGGCCAGGCTTTCATCTTGAAGGGAGTACTTTCTTAGCGGTATTGCCTGAACATCTTACCTGTTGAAGTTACAAACCTCAAAAGTGTGACCTATAAAGGAGAGGTTTAGATGTCCTCTATTCACTTCAGGAGGTCTGTGTTGGATACCCAGTATGCTTTGCAAGCTGGCTGTGAGCTTTGGCCTCCTGGGACAGTGCTAGTTTCAGGGCAGTTGACCAAGTGTGTGACAGCCTGCTTAAGTCGAATCTGGCAAGAAGTGAAACGTCTGTGTGTGTGTGTGTGTGTGTGTGGTCCCTCACCTCGGTTTAACCTAGGCAAGGCCTGTACCAAGTACAAGGTTAAAGTACAAACGTTAACTGGTCTGGCACTAGGCGTGCGCCTTGGCACTGTGTCAGTATTCCATTTCCTCTAGGGCCCTGGCTTCAATCCGACGTCAGTGTTGGGGCCTTGCTCCAGTGCCAGGTGCAACTGCTGATACTGAGGATCGCACTTGGGTGAAGGTTTGGCTTATCAGGTCAAATGCTTTAAATTGCCCCCTCCCAGGAGCTGCCGGGTGGCCCCCCTTATCCAGTGTGATTACTGCCCCCTCCTCTTCCACATGGACTGTCTTCACCCTCCCCTCACCGCCATGCCAGCTGGGAAGTGGATGTGTCCCAACCACATTGAGCACCTTGTGGTGAGCTTTGCACCCCCCCCCCCACACACACACACTGTATGACATAGGTTGTAGAATAGAAAATGGATCAAACATCCCCCCACGTGTTAACAAAATCATCGTGCCTGTTCCCAAATTTTGGTTTCTCAAACGTCTTCATACCCAAAGGTCTCAGGCAGGGCTCTGACCCAGAAACTGACCCCAGTTTCTGCTGTTGCAGCTCAACCAGAAGAACATGACCCTGAGCAAACGCTGCCAGCTGTTCGACCAATTCCAGGACCGCATGTCCCAGCATGCCGTGAAGGTGGACTTCCTGCGCCGCATCCATCGGCAAAACCCACCCAATCGACGCGGGGCCCACCTGCACAAGAAGAAGACCCTCAAGGTATGGCCGCCCACCTAGTGATGACGTAGGATGGGGGTGGGTTTATCCACTCGGGGAGGGCTGAGTGTTGACCGGCCCCCACGCAAAAAATGCGGTCAGCATTTCTTTAACGCTGAGCTTTTGTATTGGGGGGGATCTAGCAGCTGTCCGCTAACAGAAAGGTGCAGTCACGAGTCCTGCCCCGGAGGCACACTCAATCCCTCGCTCTTCGCCCTTGACTAGGTCCCCGACGCTATCAAGTCCCAGTACCAATGCCCCCCTCCTCTGATGGCCCCTGCCGGAATCAGCAACGGGGAGCTGATCTGCAGCGGGGTCCCCGAGTCTGGTCTGCAGCACCCCTCATCTAACCAGCACTTAGCCAGCGAGACTGAGCAACAGGAGGTGAGTGATTTATAAATTACTTTTTTTTTTTTTACTTGTATCAGTACTGCTGGGGGGGGGGGGGAGGAGGGACGGTCATTGTACCTTCTCAGGGCTGGGTGTTTGTTGCGGTCCCTTCACGCTCCTCTCCTTTGCCCCCGTCTCCCCTTGCCCTCCCCGCAGTGGCTTCGGGACGTTATTGCTCTTCAGTGCAGCATCATGAGACATTTATCTGCCAAGCAGAAGCCTTCCTCGTACCGGCACTCGGAGCAGACGGAAAAGGCCGACCTCAAGCCCCGTGTGCCGGCGGAGGGCAGCGCGTGCCCGTGTGCCGCTGACAGGTCGCTTCCCCCGGCTTCCTGCTCCAAATCTTGCAGCACCCCAGCTGGCCCCCAGGGGGCCCCAGTGCTAAACTCCCTGGGGGAGGAGAGTGAGGAGAAGCCCTGTCAGAACTGCCGGACCGCCAATGGGCTGCTGGGACAGCCGGCCAAAGCGAACGGGCCCACGTTGTGTGGGGAGGCCTCGAAAGCTCATCGGCAGGCGGAGCTCCAAAACCGGCTGAGTGGGTCCCCAGGGGCAGCCCGGCTCTGGCCCCAAGCGCTACCCGAACCGGCCCCCACGTTGGCCAACCATGTTGGGGAGGTCACAATCAAGACTGAGAGCAGCGATGCCCCTGACCCCTGCAGCCAGAAGGTCCAGCCCCCGTCGACCTGCGGCAGCCTGGACCCTGTACCCCCGGCGCAGGCGTACGTGGCCACCCCCGGAACGGGAGGGGGGCAGGCCGCCGCGCTGACGAGCCGCAGCGTGTCCTCGCCCACCGCCGGGACCCGTGCGCTGACGCCACCTCGGGCGTCACATGACACAGCAGCAGCTCGGCTGGCCTCCCCCTCGGGTAAGCGTCGCTCATGCTGGCCAAGCACAGCCCACTGCTGCTCTAATAAATACATTAGTAACATATACCCCCCCCCTCCCCCCGCATCAATCAGAAGGGAAAGCCAGCCCCTGTCTGCTGGGGGCGGCTGGGGCCGGCTCCCGGCTCCCAGAGTCCGTGTCCTCCACGGAGGATCTGTCCAGTTACGTGAAGGCAGCAGTCGACGAAGATGGAGGCAAGTTTTTCCCCATCTAAAGCTAAAATCTGCAAACGTTTATTTTAACACGGGATTTGCTGTGAGGGGGTGACAGGCCACCCCCCAGAAGATGAAACTATGTTGTGCTTGTTTAGAAATCGAACTGGGCAAGCTGGACGAGCAGCTGATCAGGCTTCTCGCCTGGCAGAGGATGCAGCAGCTGTTTCAGCCCAAAGCACTTTGCCCCCCCGGCGTGAGCCTGCCGCCCGCAGCGCCCACGGCACCGCCCCCCCGCCCTGACGGTACTGCACCCTCGCCACCTCAGCTCAGTGACATCACCGCTCTCACGGGGCAGGCTGTCAATTGGTCTCTTATTTTTGTTTTTTTCCTTGCAGGCTTATTGGCCCCCTCCCCCCCGCCGAAGAATGAGGTGCAGGCCAGGGCCGTGTTTTACCCGCTGATGGGGAAGGGGGTGCCGGTAAACATGTGCTACAGGAGCCTGCACATAGGGACAGGTAAACGGAGCCGGCTGCCCGCCCGTGCAGCGTCCAGCTTTGTGCCGGGGGGGTTCTTACTGCGCCGGATATATCCGTTCCGCGCTGAGCGAGGGCTGTGGAACTCCATGCACTCACGCAATACTCCCCATTTAGAAAATCAATGTGGTTCACTATATATATATAGGCAGTTAGTCAGTGACACGAATACTGCTTCAAAGGGAATATTCCAAGACACTCTAGGCTGGCATCCTAGCAATCTCATTTGATCCTTTTGTTAGATTTTTTTTTTTTTTTATAATTGACGTATCAACGTTTTGCAGTGATTGCTAGCATCACCTGAAATGTGCTTACATTTTTACACGGAGAAGACCTCCTACTTTTTGTATTATGAGCTGCCGGTTGAAAGATTCAGCTTTGTGTTACATTGTGAATGTATAAGTCACTGTACACTATAATTTGCAATGCACTTTGGGTGTATTATAGTGCACTGTAGTCTGTATAGTCAGGTATTCGGTAATTTAGTAATTTGGGAACCATTCTAAACTGCCTAATACCCAGGATGGCAATGCCCATATTTTTTTGCCTTTGGTGTTCTTTCCCACAATGCACCATGATACCAGGGGCTAGTATGAAAACGGTGCGTTTGATCACTTTGTGCAGGTGCCGACATGGACGTGTGCCTTACCAACTACGGCTTTTGTAATTACGTTTCTGGAAAGCACGCCTGCATTTTCTACGACGAGGTAGGTCCTGTACCCTGGGATGTTTGTCCCCTTAGTGCTCAGCAAGCACTTCCAAACAGAAAACATTGATTTCTCCCTAGATAGCTGCTCTGGAAACAAACACTATCGAAAGATGCTGTGTTCGGCTAATTATTTAAGCTGTTTTAGTACCTTGTCTAAGTTGACTGAGGTTAAATGGTGACTAAATGGTTTGCCTGCACAATGCCTGAGATGCTCCTCTCTAGAAACCATGCATTTCCTTTTTTCCCCCAGAACACAAAGCACTACGAGCTGCTGAACTACAGTGAGCACGGCACGACGGTGGACAACGTGCTGTACTCGTGCGACTTCTCAGAGAAAAGCTCGCCGGGGCCCTCTAGCAGCGTGGTCTCCAAAGTGCAGAGCATTATCCGTAAGCGCCCCCTTTCTCATGCACCCTTGGCATATTTATCGGCTTGGGGCAGGCAGACTTCCATAGGGTGTTTAAAGCTGTTATGTTAAACAGTCCTTGCATAGATGTAGTGTGACACCCTAGGCTTTCTGGGATTGGCTCCAGATCCCTGTGAACCTTGTTGAACAAGCACCTGTTGTACGTGGGTGGAATGGAGGATAGCAGTTTGACCACTTACCATTGTATGTGTGTGTGTGTGTGTGTGACCTGTGCTCCTCCACAGGGAGGTGTAAAAAGAGGACACAGCAAGAGGAGGATGGTGCCGAGGTGTCATCAGTTCCACCAGCAGGGGGCGTAATGAGCTGCCAGCCTCACGGCCCGCCGCGTACCACTTGTGGCTGTAAAGCCAGCAGCTCTAGTTTGATAGGGGGCAGTGGGGCCGGCTGGGAGGGCACGGCACTGCTACACCACGGCAGCTACATCAAGCTGGGCTGCCTGCAGTTCGTCTTCAGTGTGACGGAGTTCGCCAGCAAGCTGCCCGAGCAGGCGGAGCGGCAGGGGTTTGGCCATCCCGGGAAGGCCCTGCCGGACCAGCAAGCCCTCAGGGGCCACCAAGTGCCCGTTCTGCGCTCTAATTCGGTCCCATAGCCCCCGGGGACCAGCAGCGGTGGCTACACCAGGCTCCCGGTGATTCTGGCTGCTGAAGCTGACTTGTACAGAAGAGTAAAGGATTTTTATTTAATTGTTAATATTTGCATGAAATGAAGTATTTTGTTTGGCTCACATTTTATGGGCCATAAAATATTGCACATAAATTTCTATCTTTTTTTTTTTATTACAGAACTTAACATTTATTTAGATTTGCATACAAAGGGATACTTTGTCCTTATCATTCAACTAATGTAAAAATGTCCGTTTCCATCACTTTTTAAACAATCAGAATCCCATTCTATTTTGTGCCAGTATGGAAAGTTTTTATATAACGATGCCCCTTTCGCTATACTCTGGTTATTTTTATTTCATGTTTGTAAGATGGTAGTATTCATGTTTTTTGCCACTTTTTGCACTACAGGTAGCTGCATATTCATATGTACGCACGTGCACGCCCAGCGCACAGACGTGAGCGCGTGTATCTGCGTACGCGTGGATGATTCAGGATTTCAACTTTCGATGAAAAGTGGTGGATTCTGCGTACATGCCCGCTGTTGGTTTTTAAATGTAAACAGTACTTCATGCTTCAGTCGTGACGTTCTGTGGCATTGCTGATAGTTTCGTCGTAAGACTTCTGAATACCCCTTCCGACACTCTAGTTTGTGTAAATAGCAACTGTACTGTTTTAGCTTTCCTTTGAACGTTCGTGTATACTGTATATAAATCAGCTTTGACTTTCTGCTTGTCTGTTATAACCATGTAAATACAAGATTTTTTTAAAAAACAAACTTAAATGAGGAATTTGTCAGTTTTGGTTATTTGGCTGTGAGACTTTAGTTAAGGTTCTGGTTGATGATGGTGCTGACGCCTGTAAGACGCCATTACACTTTTGAGAGTTTTGCTAAAAATATTGTGGCGCTAGTATTGAAATCCTTATTTTAAATTGCTGCTCGAAATCAGGCATTTATTCTACTTTGAAACTGCATGCTTAAATAGTTATACAATGTGCAAGATCCCCCATTCATGTGCGTTCCTGAGATCACAGTAACCGGCCGAACGTTATTCCGTTTGGCCGCTGGGTGGCAGTCATGCACAATGAGCAGCACCACAAGTAACGACAGTGGGAAGATTAGCAGCCGTGTCATCTTTTTGGAGGCGGGGTGGTGGGGGGGTTATATACGAAGGTTTATTGATTGGGGGTGACTTAAGCTAAATTAAATATTGGGGGTTACTCGTCCTCCCAGGACCGGTTCCTAAGCCCCTGCACAAAAAAACATTATAAACCAAACTCCATCCTAACCATGATCTCCCCCAGAACTGAACTTGACAATTCTGTATTGTTCTAGACTGATCATGGCGATTGACACTATGGGGTATATCCCGTGACGTACCCCCGTCATTGCGAGCCCATGGTCTGGCAGGAAAAAAAGGCTTGGGTAATATACATACATGCACCCTGTTCAGATGTCAGCTAAACTACAGAGTATTAAAACCAACTAAGGTGGGTTGAAAATAATATGCACATATTAATCTGAAGAAACTGAGTGGCGTTTACCAAGCAGATGTCCGTGTAAAGTAACAACAAGCACCCTTTTCGGTCCGTGTTACACGCGAATAGCTGCGACAAAGTGATATCACTTCCCAGTAGAAACTCCGCGGTTGACAAACGTCTCCAGTGACTCAACTTCCTGCATCAGTCCGGAGCGTCGCCGGCTCCTTACCGTCTAATCATTCCCAGCAAAGACCGTAAGCTGATATCTGCAAGTGACGGGAGACCATGTCTGCGATTATTCTTGTTGTCGGGGTGGCTATAGGCGTGTATTTTATGGTGTATAACACTTTTGTCCGGGGAGCCCGGTGCCAAAGCAAGGAGAAGCTGCATGGGAAGACTGTTATAATCACGGGTGAGTCTCTGCTATTGGTCGCTAATGTTAATGAATGCATAACCCACCTCGGAAATGGCTAATTTATATTTTCAGGTAGTAACACCGGCATTGGGAAAGCTACAGCGCTGGATTTAGCAAAGAGAGGAGCGAGGGTCATTTTAGCATGTCGCGATAAGCGGCGGGCAGAAGCCGCTCTCCGGGACATTACGGCGGTAAGGAGAACGAGCGACGGCAACTTATGCTGTTTGCTTATGATTGTGCCGAACTTCGCTTAATGTGCCGCCCCGACCGCCAGGAGAGTGGGAACAATGAGGTGGTGTACATGCATCTGGACCTGGGCAGCCTGGAGTCGGTGCGCTCCTTCGCGGAGACCTTCCTGAAGACCGAGCCCAGGCTGGATCTGCTCATCAACAACGCAGGTGCTCCTCGGCTTACCGGGGACGGGTGGAATGGTGCCGGGGACGGGTGGAATGGTGCCGGCCACGCCGTCGGCAGGAATGTGAGAAACCCGGAAAGAAACGCGTGTAAACCGGCGCAGTGCGCATTCAATGTATTAAACGCCATAAGCTGAATATTCCTGAAGATTGTTTAATTTTTGCCAAAAAAGAAAGAAAATTACAATTAATGATTATCATCTATACTTTAGTATATGTAGTATTATTTGCCGATCTTGGGGGAAATTTGTGTTTTTCCAATTGTTCAGGTATTTTCAAGCAGGGGCGGACTAAGGATGGCCTCGGGCTGATGCTAGGTGTCAACCACATAGGCCACTTCCTGCTGACCAACTTGCTGCTGGATCGACTGAAGCAGAGCCAAGCCAGCCGTGTGATAAACGTGTCATCTCTAACCCATAATTTTGGGAGCATTGACTTTAACTGCTTGAGTGCCCACAAGGCTCTGGGTGTCGGTACATCTCCCACTGAAGTGCTGAAGGTGTACAGTCACAGCAAGCTGTGTAACGTGCTTTTCACCCATGAGTTAGCCAGGAGACTACAGGGGACCAATGTCACGTGCTACAGTTTGCACCCTGGTGAGTTTCCTTGAAGATTCCATTAATAGTTTGTTAATCTGCACACATCAAATGAAATATAGTGCTTATGCATATTGATGTAAATGTGTATGTTTAAAAATGTACTGCGCATATATCATTTTATTTGCAAGTAAGAATATTTTATTAACAAAAAGGTATAGGTTACTGAGGAAGGTTTATGATTACTGTTCTAGAGGCCCTGGTATTGGTGGGGTTTTTTATTTTGGTGAATCTAACAGCCTTAACTTTTTTTATTTTGTTCTTTAGGTGCAATCAACTCGGAGCTGTCACGTTATACCAATATCTTCCTAAAGGTCCTCTTTATGCCCATAAGCCTCCTCTTCTTCAAGGACACAAAGTCAGGCGCACAGACCACACTGTACTGTGCCCTAGAGAAGGGCATCGAGCCCCTGAGTGGCCGCTACTTTTCCAACTGTGCCATGCAGGAAGTGAGTGCCAAGGCGCGGGACGACGCCGTGGCCCGCAAGCTGTGGGACGTGAGCGAGAGGCTCTGCGGCCTGTCCTGAGAGTCCCCTTGACAGCAGATCCTTCAGTATGGAGAGACGAGCTGGCAGATGAAGATGCAACCAGAAAGTATGCTGGGGCCTGTTTTCATGAAGCAAGATGTCATCCTTAGCCGGATAATTTGTCAGATTTAAGGTAGTCTGGGCCAGATGGACTTTCTTTGTTTGTATACATTTCCCCCAGGCCACCTTAAATCTGACAAGTTATCTGGTTAAGCAAGAAATCCTGCTTTGTGAAACAGGCCGCAGGAGAGGTGCTTCAACTTTCCTTTAACATTCAATGTAAATTGTCTTAAAATTTACTTATTTTCTTTAAATAAGTGTTAATTTGGAAGTATATAATTACTGTTCTTTATATTTTTATTAGTGGAATCTTGCTTAATTAAAGATATACTTAGTAAACCCATTTCATACTAAGCTGTTCACACAAACCTTCTTAAAACATTAAAAATGAAAACATTGTTATAATCCTCAACCATACCATTAACATAATTAGAAGACAGCATTGTTGGATAGTTAAAAATGTTTAATCTTTTATGTAA
>JAODKN010000099.1:974264-1000969 GCA_026774425.1 Petrocephalus zakoni | reverse complement strand
AGGGCGTGGCGTTTGCCGGGCGATGGACCTGGGGGAGGGTTTTGGGGGGGCGGTGGGGGGGGGCTAGCGTGGCGGGGGGAGGGGGTTTGAGACTGCGCAGGGACGGACAGGATGGCGATGGCGGACTCGAAGCGCGCCTGCTCATGCGCAAGGTACATGGCGGGGCGTGGGACGGAGTGGCGGGAGAAAATGTGGCGGAGATCTCGGTTGAGAGACCTCCCCAGAAGGGGGTGCTGGCCTACCGCGGTCGTGGCGAGCCTGGCATGCGGCAGAGATGCTCCAAAATGGCCTGTGGTTGCAGCACCACTTTGCTGCCCCCGAGAATATAAATAAGGCTGCCGGGTGCGGGTCTGTGTGTCATGTGCTGGAAGATTACGGAGGAAACACCTTCAGTAATTGTGCCTGTGGTCCTGCTCTGTTACAAGGGCCGCTGCCTGTCAGAACCCCAACTGCTGTCACAATGGGAGCAGCAGGCAGATGGGGGTAGCACCTGGATTCTGCTTGGTGAGACCAGTCTGAGGTAGTGTGGTTTTGATGTTAGCACAGGGAGAGCTTAGCTGTTTTGTCCCTAACAGTCCCCTTCTTATCATCTTATCATGTCCATTCTTGCAGTGTGTCCTGTTTACTCCAGGCCTCATCCCTGAGCTGTGAGGATGTGTGGAACATTTGAAGCCGCCAGGTGTTCCAACCTCCCCATGACATCCATGATGCTGTAGCTACCGGTCCCAATATGTCCAAATTGCATCCCTTCTTCTGTTTGTCGCTGTAGATAAGAATGCTGGCTCCGTGAATGAAATGGTCACTTAAAAGACGTCACATAAATGCTCCAAGGGCTTCTATTGATTTTCAGCGAAGCCTAGAATATTTTGGCTTCTCAGAGAACTGAAACTAGTCTCCCTAGCTTTTTTTTTATGCTAGACAAACTTAGATAAAAGCGATGTGGATCCCGAGGCCTAGCTTGGAACTTAGTAGGGCTGGAGCCTGTAGGTCTGCTAGCACCTTGATGCAGGCTTGGTTCTCTGCATTTCAGTTGATTCAAAGGGACCCAGATTTGCTACTCCACCTAACAGAGGCTTGCTGTAGTGCTGAGAGTTAATTTATGTAAATAAATGGGGGGTGGCGCCCTCTTCCTACTGCTTGGTGTTACTGCAGTGACCGTGGGTGGAAAGATGGCCTCAAATAGAAGCTGAATGTCAGTCTACAGCAAGCAGACCCTAAGAACTAAGGTCTCCTTTTGGAGTAAAACTGCAAATTTGCTCTCCAGAGTAATGATCTCATGTCAAGTTTCCATACCACCCGGCACAAGCAGACAGCATTACTAAGGAGGGAAGCTTCTTCCAGAATTTTCTGCTAGGGATCAATGAAATATATCTGTGTACCAAAGTGCATGTGTAAGAGCGCAGAGGGTCTCTCTGGAACAGACACGCGCGCTGACCATCGTGTAGCGCATCCCACCGGCACCCATATGGACTTCCTCCAGCCGCATGTGTCGCCCCACAGTCAGGGGTACTGTAGGTACACGAGACACCAGTGATGCAGCCCATCGAAATGCCACATGTCCCTGCCGCACTGGGGGAGCCTGTCCTGTGGGTCACGTCTCTGACAATTACAGTGATGTTGTGGCGCTAGATGTCGAGGAAGGTCATGCGAAAGGTCGTCACGCTGGCCGGGCCCCCCCGCGAGACACGCTGGCCTTCGCCTACAAACCGGCATGCTGGTAATTATAACATTCCGCTAAAATGCCTACAGAGGTATTGTAACCACAGTAAGACAGCAACACCCCCCCCCACCACGACACCCTATACACATAGCTAGCTCTGATTTCATCTGCCAGTGGCAGGCAGGAGGTTATTTACTCAAAACACTCCAAGCCATTAAAGTCCATGGATTAACCCAGTGCCTTTGCAGGGTTAGGGTTAACGACGGGCATAAATAGGGCCATGCTCACTTTTACATTAGCTCCCCCGGGGCCAGGCCCATCCGTATGGAATACATTATTATAAAGATGGCAGAAAGCCGCGAGGACCCATGTCGGGAGCTGGGAGACGTTAGCACGCCGATTCCAGGGACAGAGGAAAAGTCCCTTAGCAATAATGGGTAGATTTAAATGAGAGATTGCCTTTGTGTGGCTTTTTTTTGGGGGGGGGGGGGTTAGCCAGTGTTTTCATTTATGTATTGATAAAACAGCCAAATCCTCCTGTCTAAAGGGCCTACATGCAGAGCGACTGCCGGTACCGGCACGGGGTTTGGGGGTAGCCACACACACACACAGACATTTTTTCACCAGGGCTTTTTTTTCACCAGTGGATTTAGGTATAGCTACTGAAGAAAAAGAGAGGCACCTAGAGGGAAAACTGTGGTACTGCAGCCATGATTTTTAATTTCTACTTACCTCCCCCCCCCGCCCCCCCACCATCCCCGAAAGCTTCTCAATTCCGAATGGAAGGCTGCTTCAGAATGGAGGCAACAGTGTCAACAGTGATGAAAGGGTGCAGATACCCCGAGGATAACGGCAGCGGCTCCGGGCGTCTGGGACCCAGCCAGGCCGGGGCAGATTCTACTGGATCAGCCACTTCTCAGCTTCTTGAACCTGAAAGATGCTGAAAGGTGCCCTTGAAGCAGGCTGGCCCGGGTCCACAGTGTGAAAGTCCCCGCCAGCCGCCCCGTGACTCTCATCGCCGGGATAATGCCTCTTTGTCGCCCCCTTCCTGTTCATGAGGCTTAAGTTCTCATCTCAGCTCCTCAGATGCCGATTGCAGCTTTTTTAGATATTTTTTCCCCAAATGTGTAATGAAGAAAAAGAAGCAGAAAATGAAGGGAAGTTTATAAATAGTGAGCTTGGGCCCGACGCACGTCTGCGTACGCCCTGAGGAGGGCGCCAGTCCGGTGCCGGGTTCTCACCTCCATCCACCCATGGAGATGATTCACCGGTGTTCGGCACTGGTCCTGTGAAGGACACTGGGTCGGAGCCCGGGGTATGGGGGCTACAGCACACCCATCCTCTCTGTGGCCCCTGAGGAAGACCCCCCCCCCAAAGATGGAATGAAGGTCAAGAAGGTCAAGGAAGTTCCTGTTAGGTGGTGGGGGGGGTATGGAACAGGCGGGACTCAGGAGGTGGTAACTTATGGTGTGTCGATGGCTAAATGGGGTTGAGGTCTGTTTGAAAGGACTTCCTGAGCATTTGGGAAGTGCTGTGGGGGTCAAACGGGCATCCTCAGCACTCCGGCCTCTTCCTGCTTTTCCGACAAGATGCTACATTGCAGGATTTAGCACCCGACAGAGGTCAATGGGTCACTCTCCCTCTCTCTCTCTCCTGTGTCGGGCCATTTCACTGCCGCTGATCGCCACAGCCGACCGGTCCACCGAGGCGAGACGGGCCGGCGTAGGAGCGTGACCTAAGAGGCGGTCGGGTGGGAGGAACATGTGGCCACAAGGAAACCTGCGTTGGGTCTCCTTTCAAAACCCCACCCTGTCATGTAGCAGCTACAAAAGGGTACAAAAAAAGTCATTTTTCAGAAAGGAAAATGGGTTATTGTCCCAAATCCTGCAGCTGTAATGGTGCCATTATTCTGAACCAAGAATGAGTCTGCCTTGAAGCTACAGTGTAAGTATTAATTAAGAAGCCCGAATACAATGCATTGCAACCGGATCCTTATTCAATGCTGTCTGACAACTCTAAACAGAAAGAGAATTAAATCCTCCTTTTTCCCCGCACATTCGTAGCTGTGGACAACTTCCCGTTTTGTGCATTACCTACAAACAAAAGGAAAAAAAATCACATTAGGGAACAAGAATGGCATTTAATTTTAATTAAATTCCCTTCAATGTGTCAAACATTCATTTGTATATCGACACGAGGCGCGGATGCATGACAGGGCGTTTCATGGATGCACATAATGCATCGCTCCGGGTCGGATTCGGATGCAGAACCGGACTGCTTGTCTCGACAGCATGCGAGGTGTGGGACAGGTGCTCCCGAATTACGCAAAAAATGTAAACGTACTCTTAATAACAACAATAATAATACCTTTTATTTTAAGACAAGGAATAATAAAAAGAAACATTATTGAACTCCTGACTGGAGGGAAATTCTGAAGCTTTCACGGAATCCTGGAGTTTAGCAAATTTATGACTGTTAACCCTGTATGTTTTAATGTTTTTTGTTTTTTTTTTACAGGCACAGACTATTCAGTAGGTACGGGAGAAAATGAGGACGTGACTCTTTCCATGGAAGTGTGTCAGTGAAGTTGGAGGAGTCGCAGAGTGTCCTACATCACCCCCCAACCGTTTTAAGGGTTTAAGAAGAAGTCGGTTCCTCCGGGGGTCCATGTTCCATCAGCCGCCATAACGCATCAGCGTCTCCGGGACTGCGCCTGGTCAGAGGTCTGCCCGGCGTGCCCGCCAAACAGGTGGGCACGCGCTGAGCAGGTGCACATGCCCGCTCACCACACCTGACATCACTCTCGCCTTCTCAGTCACGCACTCTGGTAGGTGGCACCCGAGCGATGAGATCATCGTGGGCGCCGGCGGGTCTGATGGAGACGTGGCCGGACCTGATGTCACAGTACCACTGGTGAAGGACACCTTC
This sequence comes from Petrocephalus zakoni, assembly GCA_026774425.1. NCBI lineage: Eukaryota > Metazoa > Chordata > Actinopteri > Osteoglossiformes > Mormyridae > Petrocephalus > Petrocephalus zakoni. The sequence goes on along the minus strand of JAODKN010000099.1, from coordinate 996,381 downwards.
AGCCGGTGAGCGGTCTCCAGGAGATTAATCCATGTTCTACAGAGCTCCTTTCCCCCCTCGTGGTGCCATGACACTAGGCTGAGGCACACATGTCACACATGATCATATGACTCACATGGTCATGTGACTCCTACTCACCTATTCTCACCTTGGAGACCAGGTCCAAGTACTTACACCAAGTCTTAGACAGAAAATGTTTACAGTTATTAATCTGGGTAGTAAGTGTGCATTTGTGCAGAAAAAAACACAATTTAACATTAACAGTAACACAGGACAAAAATTAACAAGAATTTCTTCAGTTCTCCAAAAAGTTACAGATAGCTAGCTAGATTAAAACAGTTTGGTTCCCGAACCCCTCCTCAGGGGCACCACCGCCATTCCACGTATTTGTTAAATTTCACCACTATCTCATTTAACTAATTAATTAGTTAAATTATTAATGTATGGATTAGCCAAACAAGGTGTGCATCTGGTCGAGTCAAAAAATACATGGGTGTTGTATGCAAATACTGGGGTGACTTTAGGAGAGGTTTTGAAATAGCTCAGCTGGCACACTTTCATGGACATACTATCATAGTTTTATACCAACATGAAGATCATTTAAGCATAATTTTTTTCTGCCTGAGACTTTTGCACAGTAGTGTACATGTAGGGGACAGGTGGGCAGAAACAGCATAGGCAGCCTGGGAGGTTCCATCCCGGAGTCGAGAAGGTCCTCTTTCACCTGACAAGATAACGCGGGCCGACACAGCACACCCAGAATGCTGTTTGTGTCCGTCTCTTCGTTACAGTGGCATCAGGGAACTCCTTTGTTCAGAGAGCGGCGACATTATCCGCCAAGACACATAGTCAACTTGTATCTTAACCAACTAACGCTGTGGTGTTTTTAAAAAAGAAAGAAATTAGCTGCTTGAAGAATAGGGAGTTTATTGAACTGGAAAATACCCACAAGTTAACAGGCTGGCCTAAGTAAATGAAATAAAAAGCAATCACATCCTATTAATGGGACTCATTCCTCTCGGTGGGGGAAATAATTATAAAGTTCATTACTGTAATGAGTCGGGCCGTTTTAGAGGAACAATCGTTACCCAGGGGAGGAGAGTGCCATCATTGATCAAGACACCAGACCATGCTGCCATTTGGGGCAGATAGATCCACTGGGCAGGACAACACGGGGGGACGACTCTACACTAGGAAATGAAGTGACTCGCTCATTCATATCGGGTTAACGACCCTCGCGGGTGCCGCGATGTGCTCTCGCTTAATTCCCCATGAAGTTCAAGTGAGGGTGTCCAGACTACCTTTTGAACTCCTCTTGACATCACAGCTACGGACCAAGCGTGTCGAATTTTACACATTTTTTCACCAGGCATTAAAAAGGACACCTTTTTACCATGGACCCAAGCACTTCCTCACCCAGCAAGACATTCACTTTCCAGTTATGTACTTTCATGGTTTTACCCAGATGTCACCATTTTCAATATTAGTGGAATGTTTTGTTGATTAAATGCTGGTACATGGGCCAAGGATACTACATTTCCACTTCCTGGACTAATCTGTTTTGTCTCTAACTACTACAGCACCTGCTATCTTGACTGGGTAACTCTTCTTGATTCTGATCTGACTAATGGGGTTTTTATTGATATACGTACTTGACCATCCTTCTGTTGTCGTGTTCCCATTTGACGTCATGATCCATTGCTGAAGGACAGTTCCAATACTAAGAACAGAAGTACAGAGGACGGTAAAGACCCACCAGTGTCGTTCTTACCCAGTCCCAGATATCAAATCTGCATCGATCGCATCCTTACCACCAAGAACAATCCCATGATCCATTGTGTCCGAAGTTAATATTTGGGCGGCAAGGACACTCTTTTACATTGTACATTTTACATTGTACGTTGTTTGCATTTTCGGTATTGATAAACACCCATGATCTGTCTGCAGCCCATCTCCGCAGCCACACAAAGCCAGCTCTGGTGGCAGCTATGGCCACATTGATTAACATCCACGGAGACCGGCACCGGCGCAACTCTGAGCAAACACAGCATCAAGGATGCCAGGAGCGTTTCTCTGCACAGTGGGGGATGACTTCACAGAGGTGCAGCAAGTAACAGCAAAATGCAACATAAACGATTTTGGGGATGCATTCTGCATAGACACCCCTGTGTGATGTATTCTCACTAAACACAGGGCGGGGGTGCTATGAAGGAATGAGAGACGGAAGGAAGGAGGCTTGGTGAAGGTGCGAGTGTCCAATGCTTCCACAAATCTGGCGTAAAAACTGAGGTCTTAGCTAAAAACTGACCCCCCCCCCCCAAATTAGCCATCCATCTTAATTCAGCTGAAGATTAAATATGGAGGAGGTTAGATCTCATGGACTGGGCCAGGAGTGTCCCGCTGGGACATAATCTGATCAGCGCTATGGAAACAATCCCAATAATTCCCTTAAATGAGCCTGATGCGGCACCCCGCCAACCAGGAGATTGGAAAGTGATCGCGAAGAGCTTTCCTAATAACCCTGCTAACTACCCAACAATGGCACAAAATTGGGTCCCTGACAGTGGAGCATGGAGGATTCCTATGTTGCAAGCATGCTGTGCGCCAATTAGCAACTGTAAATATAAGGGGAGGCTTGGGACAAGCTACTCGGGGTAGGGTGGTGGAAATCTGCCCTAACCCTAACCCTAACCCACCTCACCTGGAAGGACTTCTCCGGACTGGGAAAAGGATGAGCCCTGTTACATTTCACGCCATAGAATCCGGTCACAAACATTGTGAAAAACTGCTTTGATGTTACTTGGTTATTTGAAGCTCTTAGTGTGTTTTCGCACCAGCACTTCTTAGTCCGGACTCTGGTTTGACCTCCGATTCGTTTGGGCAGGTGTGAGCACAGTAATCACACTCAGATGCAGACCAGAACATCCGTACCAAGACCCTGGAGAGGTGGTGGTCTCGGTCCGGCCCCAAACGGACTCTGGAGCGGTTTGTGGTGTGAATGCGATCTGACCTCAATCTGACATAACTTCCAGGTGTACTCTGCGAGTTTGAGCTAAACGACTCCCATAACCAGGTGTACTCTGCGAGTTTGAGCTAAACGACTCCCATAACCAGGTGTGCTTTGCATTCTGCAAACCAGTAGCAGCAGCTACATAGAGAAGGAGTAATGAACCAAGGTCTTACTTGGTCTAGCAGTGAGGTACGCTGCCTTCATGAAATCTTATAGAAGTCTGGAATTTTCAAAATGTTCAGTCAAGGAGAGAGGATTTGACCAGTCGACTGAACAGTGCCTTGTGAAAGTAATACAACTGAGGCAACAATACATAAAAGTGATAGACGTTCGACTGCAGAGCCCAGGACACAGGAGCTTCTTCCTGTATTTACAGTCTTGCTCCCACCACAGACACCTCTGACCAATCAGCAGAATGAACATTCTCATGTGGTTTGTAGTGGTGCATTGTTGCTTTGCTAGGATTGCAAACCAAACCGGGGAGAAAACGCCACAAACTCCTCAACTGAATTCGGACCAGTTAGTTCAGTTTCTAGGTGTGAAAACACCCTAAATCAGTGCTTCCCAGCCTGGTCCTCGGGGACCCTGGACCCCTGCTTAAACCCATGAGCAACCCACCCTGGATTCATGGAGCACTTCATAGCATGCGCCGTTAAGTACCTGTAGGGGCGTGTTTGGCAGCCAATGGGAAGACAGCCACAACCAGAGAGAGGCGGGGCTACGCTGCTATCTTGAGTGTCTGCCCAATGTCTGCCAGTTTATCTGCTTATAGGCCATGTGGTTTGCATGCATCCCTCTGAAAATGGTCTGGATAAGTAAACGAGGGGGATTTGTGTGTGATCATCCTCATCCCCCCTCCCCTGCCCTGATTACTCCCCCCATTTATTATATACTTCTTTCTTTTAAAGGGAAACAAAATTGAGTGAGCAAAGGCTAATTTAATAGGATATAATCTGGGGGGGTGGGTCTTTTCTGTGCAGCACGGGAACACCTTACAATTAGGAAGGTCACAATGACACAATGACGCGAGCGATTACTGCTCCCGTTTGGTAATCAAGGGTCGCTCCTTCCATCAAGTGAAGGCGAGAGGCAGTAATCCTGGCATTAAAGGACAAATGGAGCTCCGCCGTCAGTCGGTGTCAGGTGTGCGGGGCCCGGAGGGAGCGAGCGGGACCCCCACGCTGCCGCGTGTTTCTGAGGGGGGCGTGTCCGAGCGACAGCACTATGTCGGCAGATATGGTGGTCAAGCAGCAGTTAGTCCAACAAGGGAGGCTCAGAAATAGGCATAGACCACAAAACAAATGCAGAGAAGCCCACACAGGTGAGTCGGGGTGGGCTTCTGGGGAGGGTGGGGGCGTTAACTTCCAGGCTGGGCTTATGCTCAGATCCCTACCTGCGAGGCTGGAAAGCAGCAGCAATGCAGACGATCCAGATTCCCTGCGTCATGCACAGTTCCCACTGCAACCAATCGACCAATCAGGATGTAATAGTGCTGGGTGCTTCACCAATCACCATAAAGAAGGAAACTGCATTAGGCATGACGCTCATTGCTGCTTGGGCGCTAATGTAAAAAGGCAACAATATTCGTGCAGCAGCTTGATCATTTCAGAATTAATTTAAAACATGTGCAGTTGGGTTTGCGCGCGTAACCATGCTCACGTTATCAGAGAGGAATGACTCTGGTGCAGCTGATGACACCATGATTAAAAGGGCAAAGGGAATTATGGGAGTTTGATTAGATTGAAAACGGGTGGGCGGAGGGGGTGTCCGGCAAATTTTATTAGTTTAGACTGGGGAACAGGGGTTTCCTGCAGGTTTAAGCAGGTTAAATAGGCTGGGACTCTAGATTGGGACACTCAGTTAATTGAAGAGGATAAATTTACTTTGTTATGGAGTGTTTATATGTTTAAATAATAATAAACGGGTCCATTAGCTTAAAATACATTATTGTAATTCTAAATGCTGCTGTACAACGTTAATGACGTGAGGGTGATGTATCGTTCCTTCTGTTTAATTATTTATTTTGGATAATGGAATAGAGTGGAGTTTTTGCTTTCAGGATAGAGAGACTGTCAAATCTTGTGTGGGGGGGGGAGGGGGGGGCGGGGGCTGGCCGCGTTTGACCCATTTACGGTCTCCCTTGTAGTCGCCGTCACTCCGCGGTTCCACCCCGATGATGACAGCGTGTCACGTGCCCGCTGTGTCTTGGGGTTGGTCGGCGATGCAGACAGGCACCTCCTGGTCATGCAGAGCACAGGCCTCATGTGGGGGGGGTGGCGCCCCGCCCTTCCGTTGCTATCGGCGACTGCCCGATCAAACGGCCCTGCCTGGGTCATTAGTGCACGATTAGGTTGTTGTTTACCTGCAGCTCATCCATTCACTCAAGCGGCAGCCCTATCTAATGGGGGGGGTAGTTCGGAGTGATACAATCTTAATTTTGTGGGGGTGTGCAGTCAGTTAAGAGACCATTCGCCCCCGCCAGCCTCTCGGTGTGGTTCCAGTCTTTCTCGGCCCTCCTGCATGTTCTGGACTCTCATGCTCTTCCCAGGGGGCCCTCTCACACTCCCCAACCCACCAGGCACTTTTTGCTGGCATTTCCATGGCCCCCCTGGAAGCCATACCGGGCCACGCATCCGGCAGACCTGCTCTCAGGTTCTTCGCATCGGAACCAGGACCCGCAGTTTCCAAGTGCCTCATCTCGGAAGGCTCTCGCTCGGCCCGAAATACAAGGAGACACGAAGCGTCCCGCCTCCCAGCCCGAGTTAGCATACCCGAACATCCGTGGGGGGTGGGGGGGGTGGGGGCTGAGCCGGGATCCGGCGTCCGCGGTGAAGATCACAGCCTCGCTGTAATGCGAGCTGAAGGCACCTTCCCTCAAAGCCAGACGCAGAAGATTAAAGTCCTGAAACGCTGTAAGACGCCTTGGAGGCCCTGACGCTGGCAGATAAACCGGGCGCAATGCCTCTGAGGTGGGGCATGAGGGAGGGGCGCGTGCCGACGCGAGGACGCCCCAGCCGGGTAAACGCGGCCTCTCCGGAATGTTCTGGGCTGGGATACCTTCACTTTCGATTGCTTGGGCCTTTCTCTGCTGCTGGTAAGCCTTCAATTAAGTGACGGCTACCTTTTTTCAAGTCGCTAATCCTCTTAGCGAGGAGCCTACCCTTTGCCTTGTGTGGTTTTTGTGCATGGCAAGAAGCCTAAACTCAGGGAGTGGAATTATCCACCCCCCCCCACCCCACAGTCTCCTCCCACACCCTAACTCAGTGGCATCTCCACCTTCCAGCAGGGAATTAAACAGGCCCAGCGATGACAGGGTACTGAGTGACTGGTCACGCACTGGGCGGGTGCCAGACTGGGGAATCACTCACCTTGGACTAGGCGAACACGCCTCACTTCCCCCTTCCCCCCACCCCTGCTGGCACACCCGCTAACGGTGCTGGGGGTCTCGACATCTGCGTTTGAGGGTGCAAACTGGAGTCTCTCCCCCCGAAAAATGTCGCTGTACACGAGCCAGTTCCAATCACTGTGAATTTAGAGGTCCCTTTTTGGTTATAGAAACGCGTTCGAGCAGAGATGGGTTAAACCCTACCGGCAGAGCATGGGGGCCGGTGGGGGTGGGGGGGGCGTGCCCGGGGCGCCCATGCGGCTCCTTCTATCAGCCTGGCAGCCACCGCACTTCCACTCTGTGAACGGCCGGCACTCCCCCCCAATTGGCCTGCCCCCCCCGCACGTCCCCTCGCGTGCCCCTTGGCCGCATCACGCCGGCCACTCGCCGGGAGCTGCTTACCGCCAAATCTCGCCCAGCCTGATTGAGCCCGCTTATACTTTGCCTCCTTTCCAAATTGCCTTTTCAGAATCTCGAGTCCTCTGCAATTTAACCAATTTAGCCGAAGAAAATGACCATTGTTACATTTCCCATTTCCCTTCTGCACAGCCTTAAAATGTTTAGTTCCGTTTTCCCCCCCTCCCTCATCAAACTCATTATACGCCACGACGTTCAAAGAATTACGGAAATAGCCGAAAAACCATACAAGGCTTTTCAACAAGACTCTAAAAACAATAATGATGAAAAACCTTCTTGTAGAAGTGAAGTAAAATAATATTTAAGAAATGTGGGCGGAATATTACTTATTCTGGAGGGAAAAAAATCAACTTTGTGTATAACTATAGTATGTCAGTATGGAAACCAGAAATACACCTAGACTTTATGTCCATATTAAATAATGAAACATGTTGGATTTTCCATTATGCAAATGAGTTGTTTATTTCAGTTTGCACAATGAAAGGAGATGAGCTTAATTTTTTATTTGTATTATTTTACTTTAAATGTAATTTATTTTTAATCAGAGAGTGTATTATAAATTTGCTTTGAAATTGACTAGCTTAAGGCATGGTACAACTACCAACCCACCCCCCCACCAGGCCGCCCCACTAATTGTCTGATCCTGTCTCATGACACAGATGTTGTGGTGCAATCACATAGCTGTGAGGCCTGTATGAGGAGACCTCTGGTATGGGTGTCTGTCTCACACTGACCTGCTTCCCCTCTGAAGGAGAAGCTGGGACTAGTAGTCTATCACACCTTCACTGTTTGTGATCGATTTGGGAGACCAAGGCAGTGACAAACAGTGGTGCTGAAGATACACCGTGGTGCCCATGATGGAGACCGCCAGTCAGGATGGATCATGCTCCTCATTCTGTAATGCAGGCTAATATCCAAACTCTTCGTCCTATGTGACATCCTCCAAGAACTCCTGTCAATTAGCACACTTCATAACGAGTCAATAAATAATTAGCACAAGAGCAACGGAGACGACGGGACGTAGCCTGCTTCAGACCAAAGTGCATGACCTTCAGCTCGGATGGAGATATGTTAGGTCCAGAGAGTGAGTCCAAATAACTGAATCACACTCCACCCAACCAAATGTTACTCAGGGTCCAGATAGGGTGAATCATAAATCTGCAGCAGCCACAGGAGTCAGAGAGATGGAGAAGAACATAGGAGGAGAGACAAGCACCTGCCCCTTGTCAGGATAAGTGATTCCCAGCAGTTGCCCAGAGGCGAGCTGCTCTTGGCAGTGGTAGCATGGTGGCGGTGGGTGGGTGAGGGTGGGGGCAGGTTATACAGAAGATCCATGGAACAGATGAAGTAGTCCTAGGGGGGTCATCGCCCAAGAGCACCTTCACCCACCCCCACTGCCCCCGTCCCCATCTTAGAAGGCCACTCCTTTCTCAAAGACATCTCCCCATGCCCCTTCACCCCCCACCACCAAGCTGAACCCGGGCCAGACTCAGGGCTCACTGCGGTCATCACACTGGAGCCAAACCAGCCTTAGCCAGGTCAAAAACAATCTCCAGCTAACACAAAGCTGTTCCTATCTACGTTCAGGTTATCTGTGTTTTATTTAAGGTTCCGGAGTTTACACCCATCCCGTATTTTACAGCACCGTCCCGCCTTGAGAAATAAAACGTTGTGTTCCAATTTGAACTTTAAAATACAGGACTTGTCCCATATTTTCATACACATTGTTTTCCTTCAACAGGCAAACACAATTTAATCCCAACTGGACAGTTCATCTCCACCCCTGCTCTGCAAATATTATCACTGTCACTTATTTCTTCGGATTGAAGGTGGCAGCCCCCCAGTACTACAGGCTGTCAATATGCAAGAAATAATAAGCACATATTTGCATACTCTGGCTAAAAGCTTCTGCGTGCCACTTGTTTGAGACTCAAAGCCCATTTATTCTGTGTTCCTGTGTAAAACCCACATCCGCAGAAAGAGGCTAAATCCCGAGAAATGGGCCGATGATCCCTGTTTACAGGGGACGTGTCCACGTCTGGCGTGTGGCTCGGTCATGTATGAGCCGGGCGTCTGCTTCGCAGTTTGGCTGCTTGCTTTGGAAGCTTCTTTGTTTGTTTTAGAATATGAAGGATCAGCCGCATGTCTGTTTATGGGGGGGGGGGGGACATTATCCCTACAATCAGACCACATTCATCAAGGCTCTGTTCTACAGAGAGCCCCACCGTGGGGAGTAATCTCCCCAGACCCTGTCGGCTGTCAGTCATCATCTCTCACTCCCCACTTTATATCTCAGAGTTTCTTGGGTCAGCGATCTCGGGCTTACGAACCTCGGGCCACCTTGTGCTGCATTCGGAGGGTTGTGTTAATAAACATAAGAATTTCTCGTGTTCGTTTTCCACGTTAGTTTCTCAGGGGCGGCTGTACCACTGATAGTGTATCAGTGGTCGCACAGCGAAGAGGATTTCTTAAGGGATGTCCTGACGTCTCGTGTCCCGAATGTGAATAAAAGAAGTGTCCTGGTGTCAGCGTCAATCAGGTAAGGCCGGAGTGGTGGCGCCCCCTAACTCACAATAACAGATGCTATAAGCAGCAGAGATCTGAAGAAAAGAGGGGGGGGGTCATTGCAGGACAATTGGTGAGACAGGGGTGGCACATGCCCTAGTGACCTCTTGACATATAACCTCTACATCCCCGGTGTTCTGCATCGGTGATGGTTCATGCTAATTATGCTAATGCTAACGCCCCTAAACCGCCCTTTGTTTGCATTCTTATATATGTTTATCTGACTCAATCAAAGTGCAGACAGGCTGCAGATTTGAACACATCAAGTCAAGTGCATGCAAATCTAGCTAGCAAATGAGAGCAATTCAGTGCACGCGGGTCAAGCCGGGGGATTAAAAAAATATTGCCGCTAAATTGGTGCGACCAAAAGAAAAAAAAAAAACAGCGAAAAGCAAACGGAGAACCGATAAATGTGCAGAATGAAAATAAACACGACGGCAGAGATAACAAGCAGATATCGGGCGAGGAGAGACCCGAGACGCCGATGCGAAATGGAAAAGAAACAAATCGCATTTGCCCTCTCGCGGTGCAGGGCGCTAAAAATAGACCGGTAATGAAAATAAGGGACGTGTAACAACCAATTACGGCTGCCAGAAAGCCATTAGCTGTCAGTGTCTCTCCGTTTGCTTCAGAACGGCGTGCTTGTTGATTAAAAAAAACTACAAATTACTACCCAATTTTCAAGGGCCCATGTAAGTGTTGTTATTGTATACTCTATATAATATTACCCACCTATAATGTCTGCAACTTCTTGGCATGCTTCTTTGTGTTTTGGAAGTCAGAATGATACATGTCAGAGATGGACTTTGTTTTGCAGGAGCGGGCAATAGTAGCACTTTTTCATGACTTCATGTTATGGTTCAACCCCAAACAAAAAAATTCATGTAGTCCTTGCTTCAAATATCAGGTACACAGTGGTGTGAGTTACAGTTATACAGGTTTACCCTGTCATCTGAAGGGCATTTGGGACCTTAGGCTTGTTAGGTATTGTGTTAAACTAGTTCAACGCACAGGTAGTATGCACTTTGTTTCTGGAATTATTATTCTTCTATCGGATCGCCCCCAAACCAGACATGCTAGCCCAAGATCGTCCCCGCAGGAAAAGTTTGTAGAGCTGGTGCCAGACGGAGTGCCGTCATCCCCTTGGGGAACGCCGAGCACAGCAATCCAGTCTGCGATCCGCTTGGGAAGGTACCCGCTAGGAACAGAGGTGGTCAGTGGGAAGCGGCGATTTGCAGTTAGGTTTGAGTCCGCTGCACGCCCACATGAGTGGGGGGGGGGGCGTGAGAGAGAGAGGGAGAAGCAGAAGGGCAGGGGGTGTGGAGTGTGCGGAAACACGATCCGCTGGCCAACTGGACAGAACTGGACTGGGCAGACTGGGACAGAACCAGCAGGATGGGGAGGCCTGCAAGCGGCGTGGCGGCTCTCACCTCCAACCAAAGCCTCCATACTGACCACCTGGCCACTTGCTTTGGAGCGACATCAAAGATGGAAGCTGCTGACTGAAAAACAACTTCTATTTATGGGGGGGGGCGAGGGGGGGGTATTTAAAGTCACGACATTTTGACACCCCCTGCTTATCATGCAGTGTCATGAAAATCCTCACAGTCTGAAGCTTTGAGCTGGATCAGGGTAGAGGGATATGGGGGGGGGGGGTGGTATTATCACAAGGGGTTCCACCCAGGGTGGGGGCATCTGAACAGAAGAATATTAGGCATTGCAGGTCTTAATGAAGTTCTTGGTGCACACCTAAAGACAACACATCCTTGGTCGGTGGTGTAGAGGTGCAGTCCTCACAAGCTATCTGGTGCTACTCTCTGTGGAGAGGCTTACTCATTAAAAATGCAGAAATACCCTGTCCCAGCTGAGACAGATTCCTGAGGGCTATACCCTACCGGGATAAATCCGCCATCAGAGAGGATTTGGCCCCCTACCAGGAGCCCCCAGTGGAGAAGGGGGCTCTCCAGACACCTACGCGGCATGTTGGGATTCCCAAGGCTCGCCTCCAGACGCTCTCGGGCCCTGACTGGCAGAGCCTGCCTACCCACCTCCAGTCTCATTAAACACCCTGCCGTTACTTACAATTCGACGTGCCGCTACATCAATTAGTGGCAATTAACACGAGCCGCTCGGCATCGGCGCACCACACGCAGTTAACATCTGCCCGAATGAACCGAAGTTTGTGCACAGGCGTTCCTGGTCATCGCCCCCCCCCCCGCACCCTGCGACTCTGGACCCAGCCTGGGAGCAGCAGGCTGCTCTGTAACATAGACTGCTGCTTGAGTCTGTGGCCTCCATTAGACACGGGTTCCTGCTTTGCCTGCAAACTCGCCTTCGCGATTCTCCAGAAGCCGCCAAGGTCTTAATGGAGGATGAGGCTGGGGATGTTGGTGCGGGGAGGTCAGAAAATGGCTTTGAGGGGCCCGAGTTCTCAAAGAAAAGCCCCCCTCCCCAGCCAACAGAGACACCCACACATCTCCTGACATATACAGAGGCACAACCAAACACACACCTATTCCTGTATCCCTGTCCAGCAACACACACACACACCTGCCAGCATTCCCAGTCTCCCAGGGCCCAGGACACTGGGGGCAAAACTCAAAAGATTGCACAAGCCTTTCCCAAAGATCCCAAGTAAGCAGGGGTCAAGGTCCTGAAGCTGCCCAGCCAATCCCAAGAGGATTGTGATGAGTAGAAGATGATGAGTAGAGCCACCTGCAGGGCAGAGGTATGCACCCCGATGCGGATGCTCCTACAGAGCAGTGTGACTCCTGTTAGGATGGCTGTCACCTCCCGAAGATGGAGGGGCAGCAGACAGAGTAGATGTCAAGGACATGATCCCTGCCGTAGCTCCTTAAGAACATCCAGCTTTATGTATGTGTAGAAACAGTGTCAAATTCCTTCAGATGAAAGCGACAGCTGTGTAACTGAAATGCGGAAAGACTGGAAATATATATATTTTTTGATTCTCTGAGGCAACTGTCTTCGTTGCCGGCTATGGAGGCCCCACGCGGAATGTAAATCAGCTGGCGTCGCGGGAATGCAAGACAATGGCGTGCGCGTGAGGGAAGGCAAACGGAACAGCGGGATCCCGCGTGGCTCCGCGTGATTTAAGGTGAGACGCGCGGCGTATTTTAACAAATGCTGCTATGTGGTGAAACTTGCATAAACTGGTCTACGAATGAGGACTATAAATTTATCGGGGTGGGAGGGGGATGAGCTGGGGTGTCAGAAGGAGTTGGTGACTTGGAGGGTGGAGTGGTGGTGGGGGGGGTTCTGAAGACCTGCCCAGGGGTTGGGTGGGGGATGGCAGGGATGGGGTTGGTTGGGGGGAGTGAGGGTCGTGGTGGGGGGGGGCGGTTGCACGGCATGTAACTCAGAGGAGGCCTCGCACCTCCATGACAACCCCCCTAGTAATTACACACTTGAGTGGACGGCCCGCGCAGGAAATTGAAGGTCCAAACGGGAGCCCAGCTGGCCGGCTCCATCTCCATCACGCGGCTCTGATTACTGCCGAGCGCAGCCCGGCCGCACGGCCGCCCCACTCCGCTCCGTTCCCCCCCAATCCTCCCAGGGAAAGCCGCTCCGTGGCCCAGTAATGAGATTCTCACACACCCAACCTTATTTACAATCCCAGACATTGTGGGGTGTGGGGGGGACCAGGGGGGGAGAGGAAAGTAGGACTGAGAGAATGAGTACACAAGAAATATCACTTCCCAATAATGACCTCTCGAAATATCAGGGCGTAGAGCCGGCCGAGACGCGACTTCTGTTGCGGCCATTTTGATTTGTTTTCCTGTTTTTTTTTTTTTTTGGGGGGGGGGGCTTCCCATAAGGCATAATATATTTACTGTACATTTTTATATTTTTAGATTTTATATGTCATACTAGCAAAACAATATATGGCAGCACCTTGGCGGCTATGAAGCCAACTAGGACAGGGTGTTTGGGACTGGCGGTGACCCGCAGAGTGCCCGACTGGGGGTTTGGGTCTGGTGGTGACCCGCAGAGTGCCCGACTGGGGGTTTGGGTCTGGTGGTGACCCGCAGAGGGCCCAGCAGAGTGGTTGGGTCTGGTGGTGACCCGCAGAGGGCCCAGCAGAGTGTTCGGGTCTGGTGGTGACCCGCAGAGGGCCCGGGTGTTCCCGAGGTACACAGGTCGGGTGGCAGGACGTGACGGAGCATCGTAACCCCGCCTCTGCCAAGCCCCGCCCGCCTCTGCCAAGCCCCGCCCAAAGCCTGCCCCCCTCGCGGCATGTGGGCACGTACTCCTCGTGGTGTCCTGGAGATGCACACAATTAAACACGTCGGCATGGGGTAACCTGGCCGGCCCAGCGGGGGGAGCAGGTCGCACAGCTGGTGAGACATGGAGGCTGTGAAAGCGAAAAAAAAAAAAAAGATTCTCACACACGCTCAGTGTGGCCTAGTGGGGGGGGGGGGGATTATTAATAAGTTAGCCAGAGCTGGACTCAAAACAAAGCACTGGGTGTGGTGTCTCTGCTAGGCTGTGGCCGTGTCTACCGTCAACGGTTCCCCTTACACCCTTACAAAATTTTAGCAGCCTTCTAGGGTGGTTACGCATTTACCTGACTGCTTGATATTGTTTCTGATTGATCGAGCTGGTCTTTGGCTAAGTTCCCACTAAACAAAAAAAAAAAACATCAATCTATGGTCTTAGAAGAAAAAAAAAAAGGTTATGGACATTTGAAGTCACAGAAAAGGTTGATGAAAACAGGTGTTTCTGTAAGTGGATTAAACAGCACCCCTGTCTGTGCGAGTCAACTGGAGCCTGCCTGCGTCTGTATGGCTACCAGTCACACGAGCGATGTTATTCTTGTTTGTAACAGAAACGGAGACGGAATTACCTCTGAGTAGATTATGTGCGAAAAAAAAACTCAATTAAATTAACTGTGAAAGGCTATTTATTTTAACCCGAGGATACGTTTTTTTTTTTCCCAAGACATTATGGAGAAAACAGCGTTACACACATTGGCAAAAGAACAAAGGAAAGAGGGAAGACAAAACATGCTTGACTGTGTCATACTGCCATCAAGTGGCCAAATAAAAGCACAGCGACTGACGTCTGCCCTGGAAAGACACTGGATTACAAAACTACAAGCAGAGCACAGTTATGCGAAAATGTATAAAGAGAGAAGAAAGATAGGGAGATTAAGGGGGGGGGGCTCTACAATAAGCATGGACACTGAAATGTGTGACATGGACGTCTCCTTCCGCGCTGTGTCACATGACTTAGATGACCACCAATGAGATTTTGAGATACTTTGAGATGAACCATTGTCATTGAGTTCAAAGATTAAGGCGCAAAATCCGAGTCAAAAAAACAACAGCGACCCTTTTGAAGGGCCTGCAGGCCTCTGATCAGGGCCCATTACGTGGATTTCCTCCCTAACAGCTGAGCCATGTTCCCAGGGAATTCATGAAGATGGAGCCAGTGGGTCATTGGTTATTGTCAGCATGGCCACCTGCCTCCCCGGGACAGTGCTGATGAAAAGGCCCATGTACCAGAGCTGGAACTATGTCTATATCTATGTCTTTGACTGGGGTAATGATGCTTTAAATGTTATTGTAAGTTTTAGCTCAGCAGCAGGATGATTCTTCAAAGCTCAAGAATATTCTGCCACACCTTCCACGCCCCCTTTATATTTTCCTAGTTACACCACTGAATGGAGCTTTTTGGACAAGTGACTGTGGCCAACATCCTTCCCCGTTAATAATCACGGAGCTTGGCCGTCTTCTTCCCTCCCTGGGTTGTGTTGACTATTGACTTCTTTGCCTGGTGTTCCTTCACCATTGCTGATCACTGGGGAGCTTTTATATTGAACAGGACATGTAGCATATCCAGGTAGACCATAGTTCATAAACACGCTATGGGCCCTTTGAAGTGCATCTCTACCCTAAACTAGCCGCACAGCTGGTGAGGTCATTTCCTCTCAGATTTATGCTCTGAAGAGAGAAATGAGAAAATGCCACGTGGCATAAAGTATCAAGTGCTATTTTACCTACAGGAGGTGCTCTTTGTAAGGTCAGGTGTGCAGTGCCCTGTAGGTGGTACAGGAGTTGACTGACTTCCATTCAAACATCCATCCATCCATCTTCCAACCCCTTATTGCTAGAGCCTGTCCCAGGCAACACAAAGCACAAGGGAAGAATACAACCAGGATACCAGTTTCCTATTAACATGTAATTTGCTGAGCAACTTTAGGGCAGGTATGGTGTATGTTATATAACAGCATACAGAATCTTATGGTGGTGCTGGTTTGTAACACCCACCTTCGGCATGTCATGCAGGATGTGAACTGGCACCGCCTGAGTCCTAAAGACTCTGTCCTGAAACGCTATAGCAGGTCGGCTTTGTCTGAGAACACAGACTAATAAGCAGAAGATTTAAGGGAGTGCTTTTGCACCAATGAAAAAATAAAATCTAAATTACTAGCTTTATAAATGGGCAAACTTGCTTTAAAAGAAAGTCCTGAAGATAAAAGTTCCAGCTAAATAGCAAATGCAGATTAATTGACCTAATTTTGCCCCATCTGCCTAGGTTGTCCGTACTGCCTTTAGGTTGAGTGTATAAATATTAGTTCTAAGAGAGTTCAGGTAGGGATCAGAGTACAAATACTGTCACCTCTTAGGTTGAGTGGATGAGAGCTGTAGTTTCTAATCTGCTCTGAAATGTTCATCTACTCTGCTTTTGGGCCAGACATAGGCTCTGAATCAACAGAGTTTGGTTTAAGACCAACAGCTGCTGAAAATAGACGTATGAAATCGGAAACTTCCATGTAAACAATCTGCCGAGTAAAATTTTTGCAAAATAGCTCGCCTCTTCTATTCAGTACAATCACAGACACAAACATGTCATTTGTGGAACAGTATTAAGTGATTTACAAATGAGGTTTCCTCCACCTAAAAGCGTGTTAATGTTTCTAATCCTGGGATTATGGGAGTATTTTCAAGGTGCAATTATATCACGGATGTTGGGGGATCACCGTAATAATGGATTCTCCCCAGCATCTCCACACATTCCAGCTGCATTTACATTTCAGACTGGGTGGTACATCCTCAAAGCTATTCCACATTGGAGACACACAGTGACAGAAATGTCTTCCCTTGTGGGCTGGGTAACTGTTTCCATCCTTCCAGAGATCAGCGTGTCTGCCTTTTTTTTAAGAATGTCTCGGCGCTGTCTGGCAAGTGACCTACATAGTGTGATCACATGACCATAGGCTGAGATGCTGCTCATTCTGTTTGGAGCAGGAGGAAAAGCGGTAAAAAGCATCGCGGCACTCCGCCGCGCGACCCCGAGGCTCGTTGCCATAACAACTGGACTACCAGCACAAACACCTGCTAGTGACAGCGGGGAGGTCACGAGGGATAGAACGGCACATCTCCGGAGCTCTGCTCTCCAGGAGACGGCCACTGACAGACATCTGGTAAATTTCACACCGTCCGTCTGACAGCAGGGCTCGGAATCATACCGATCCTGTAATCCGTCACCTGACCTCGCCTTCGCTCAGCGGTCCTGACACACCTGCGGCCAGCCGGCCCACTTTGACGGGGCTGTCGTCGCCTAATGCGGCCCCACCCCCAACGCTGGCGTCATCGCCCGCTGACGGAGAGGACAGCAGTGGCTCTGTTAGTGAAGCTGACGCGGTTCCAGGACCAAGGGCGCCCCCTGGTGTAGTGTTGAAAGTGGCAAAGTTACATCCCAGTGGGGTGGCAATCTTCATGTTATAGATATATATTATAGCTCTACTACTCAAAACTAAAAACTACCCCTGCCCCTTTTGCCAGAACCGCTGAAAGTGCCCTCCTTTATTTTATTTTACTCTCGCCCCCCCCCCCCCCACCCTGTTTGAGCATTTGCCCCTGCAAAAGCCTCTATGCAGTTCTGCTGTCATGTGACAAAACATCGCCTGGACCGGGGTGACTACGTTACCCCTCAGCAGACATTGATCACGACCGGTTGGCCCACTGTTTCTGCACCCTGTGGGGTGGTGGGTGGGTGGGGGGGGGGGTGTCTGGGCAGCAGCCCTGCCCGGCCGGAGCCAGTTTTACAGTCACGCTGGCTGACGAAGGTGACTGCAGGTCAGGGGTCCTGTGGTGAGCAGAGCTCTTGGAAACCTCTCTGCCTGTTAGGTCAATGTCACCTCTTCCCATGTTGCCAGGGTTACCTCCAGCACTGTGTCTACATTGTGGATGCGGCATTGCTCACAGAGGTCGGGGGGGGGAATGCGGGTCAACCACTTCACCAGGTTCTTTGCTGCCTAATCCACATGCGCGCACATGCACACACATTTATGAGTTTTAATTACATTTTACTTACCAAAACTACAAAAACTGGTATTTCAGGACTGGTGTGGACATTTTCTCTGAGGTCACCCTCACTTGCATTCACGCACAAGTATAAAATAACAAAACTGTGCTTTAAATTTGGACATTCCCTTTCAGTCAGTGGTATGACATTCAGTTCCTTTGACGAGTGTCTGAAATTACTACTACTTAGCTGTGCAGGAACCTTAATGTATTATTTTGTTATTAAGATTCATATGGAAAAATGATCTTGGTCAAAAACACCATTAGTAATGCTAAAATGCAGCCACACCACCAGCCCCACTTGGTACTGTAAACAAGGGACACTTGGTACTGTAAACAAGGGACACTTGGTACTGTAAACAAGGGACAGCGTATGTGGGAAAGAGGACTTTGGACATAGAAGTCTAGTTGCTAGTGGCCTTCTTGTCTCCTGGGAAAAATATATTGCTTATCCAAACCTTCCCCACAATTCTGTCGTACTTGTGTGTACAGACTCGTGCCGGGTGCCCTGTGAGTTGACCCTACCAGCCTTAACAATGTGCAGTCACTTAACGTGATGCTGACAGCCTGAGCTCTGTGCTTTCAGTCAGGTGAGGCCTGGTTTGGACTGTGCTGATCTGGGGCAGACCAAGCCCCACGGGCTGATCCCAAAGCACTCAGGCCGGCCTGTTTTGACCGGAACCCCCGTCTTCCACAGCCTCATGCTCCTTCAGCGTTGGTGTGTTAATTCAGGCAGGACTGCTGTACCAGCAATGACCCCCCCCCCCTCGTCACCGCATTCACCTGAGCCCATTTCAGGTTCTCGTGGTTACCATGACGACCAAACAGACGGAGAAGCTGTCACCGCTGTGAATAAAGCGCCTACAGATTGCCTTTGAGATCCTTTTGTTGGCTTGGAGGGTCAGCAGTGGCCCAGTATAAGAAGAGCATTGAAGCACACCGTCATCCTCACTCAGAACTATAGACCGCAGAATGAACCCAGCCTGTGCACATTAACTCTTTGGACAATCATTAGAAATATCATGAAGAGTGACTGTCCTAATGTCCTTAAGCATGTGTTCCACTGTCCTTACCTTCAATGATCACTTTGTTACCTCTGATATGTATGAAAAATACTGTAAGTGCAGGGAAAGAGAGAACACTTTCTGTGAATTCCATGTCTATAAGAATCTATGAGCACATTTATAACACATTATAATGCATTCATAAAGCATCATGGCTAAAATATTCACAAAGCATAACACATTATTGACATGTTTATTACACATTATGAATGCTGTATGAAGCTTTAATCTACAATACACTGTACATACCTTCATAATGTAGAACAAAGCATCCTTAATTCTTATACTGACCATTATAATTATAATGATGAGAGCTTCATTGGAGCTTATGAAATATTAACAGCATAATCTTTTATGACTGGCAATAAGAAGATGCTATAATGCTTTATTAATTCTTATGCCAACCATTATAATGCATTATGAAGGTATCTTTAATGCATTGTTGATGACAGCTTAGTAGTGCTGCCAGAACAGCCCCTCTAATCAATTAAATGTATCTTCATATATGTTCATTTTAGCAGATAAACAATCCATAAATAATGTACTTTGAATTCATTTCAGTGTAGATATTTTATATTTGCAAGAATGGGGAAAGTACTACTCCTAACATATGAACTTTGGAAAACACTAGTCACTGTCCAAGCTGCCTTGAATATAAACCACTACTGATTAAGTTTAAAAGGCTGTCATCGTAACCTCTGTGACAAAAGCAGAATAAAGAAAGCTTTGGAAGAGACCTTTTCCCTAACTGTGCATCTGACGGTTCACGATAAACTCAGTCTCTGTTCTTTTAGCTCTCCTCGACTGCTTTCCTGGTGTTTGTCACCAATCCTGTAGACAAATTGAGTCCTAATGCCACCAGACAGTGTTACGAGGGCAATCGGCGTAAGTGATGACAGTTCAGGGCACTCTGGTTGAGACAACATCCTTGGCGGGTGCAAGACAGCTTTGGTTTTGATTAAAACTGTATCCCCTCCCACTCGTTGTCCTATACTGGGGAGAGGTTAGCGATCAGAGGCAATCAATGTAAAATAAGAATTAAGGAATGTTATTGTGCTCTCACACTGGTGCAAATTCATTTCACCCTTGAGAGACAAAGAAACTCCAGCAATAAACAAATCTCAGCTAAATAATACAGACTTGAATGTTGTTGAATAGAATCCAAGCCCATTCAAAGGGTATTACGTCCACTGGTTTGTAGGTTTCCTTTAACACTGATCCTTTCATGTCCGTTACATTGTCTGAACTTTAGGTCTACCCAAATAATGAGTTCGCTGAATCGATTAAGCACGGATAGAGAGAGAAAACCGACATGCCCTTTGGTCCTCAATAAACTTGCCATCCCCAGTTGCGTTACTGGGTCAATATTAATGTCCCTCCAAAGTTTTGTATCCTTGATCATAAGTTATGTGAAACAGCTCTGTAGCTATATATGTCTTTTAGGATAGTCCATTGTGGGTATTTTTACAGGCAGTTACACACACGTAGGGAGTCAGCACCTTTCCCACAGGAGATCTCATTATACAGGGGTGCCCAACTCCAGTCCTGGAGAGCCAGAATCAAACATACCTCTTAAACCTGGTAATTAGCTGATTAAGATGTTTGAGGAGGGAAATCTGCAAACTGTGCTGGATTCTAGCCCTCCAGGACTGGAGTTGAGCACTCCTGTCCTTATATATGAGACAGTGATGTAAGGACTAACAGAACAGGCCAAATGGGTTCCATATCTACCTCCTATGGTAGGTAAGTATGTGTTCCAAGCTGAATCATAGTCCCCTTACTGCATGGAAATTGTTCCCACCAGAACCATTTTGCTTAGAAATTGTGTATTTATGATGTTTCTGGCTAAACTGGGGAGTTCAGATCCTTCACTTCAATGAAAAACTACTTTCCTACGTAATTTTCCATTAAACGTATACATGAAATGAGCTCTCCCCTAATAAGTAAGACCGTGTTTGTTATTCTTTCAGGTAAATGGCAAGGAGCAGCGACGTAATCAATGACATGCAGCTAACATATTGCGGATTCAAGACACTAGATATTGTTTCTATGCTCTACAAGGGGCTCTGTACGAGGTGGCTGCCCTTCACTGCCAAGCTTTCTCTCATGGTGAGCAAGGTTGGGAGAGGTGAGAAGAGAATTTCCCCACGGGGATCAATAAAGTATCAATTATAATAATAATAATTAGTATTATTATTATTACAGCGATATTATGCACACCTATAAGAACAATGAGCGAAAAATAAGTGAAAATAGAAGGCGCACGCTAAATGTACAGTATAACACGTTTTGTCAAAAAGATTATGTAATTGTAAAATGTTGATTAATGAAAGTGTGGATTATCTGAATTATTTTATTTGAAGTACAGGTATTGCTACGAACGCCACAAAGCATGCTAACCTCTACTTTTAGTTTATAGATATGAAAGGCTGAGGGTGCTTTAAAATTCAAATATCTTCAATTGGCTCATTCCATCCGTCACTCACATAGCGTAGGCTGACGAAGGTAAAGTTGCGTCTTCGCCCAAGACTTCCGCCTTTCCTATATTCGTGCATCTGATTGGTTCCTACCTTGTGATCATCTACGACGTCGGCGCATTCTCAATTCTGATTGGCTCGTATCGTATACGCTGGTGGCGGGAACAATATTTGTGATAGTTGTGTTAATGTATCTTATTTTATTTATAATTTTTTTTTACTGCACCCGCAAAGGTAATGGAAACCTTTATTTCTCGTTCTTACCGGTACAATGCTTGCCATTTAAGAAGAAAACTGCGGAGAGCCGCGTTTGCTGCTCTTATGGTAGCAAGTTTATAAGGACATTACTGTTTAGCTGTGATTACCCGAAGCAAAATGGGTTACCTGCTATTTAGGTGATTAATGTCTCTATGTATTTTGATTCATACACAGACGTTTTGCATTATGTAACCCAGTATGACATACGAAGGGAATATACATGTAATGTCATTGCTTTATGATATGGAGATTTGTGGGCACTACAGTACCATCCCGCTGGATAAACGGGTGTTGCGTTATTAAGCCTCGGCGGAGATGACCTTTGCAGTACGGATGGACGTTTGCGGAGTTGGGAACTTAGCCATGTGTCAAATCCATTTATAAACTCTCAACGAGACCCAGGTTTAAGACGATTCTATGCGTTTTATTAGTATTATCAGTATGAATAATGCAGAGCAAATGCAATGAAAGTTCATTGATCAAGTCCAGTAGCAAGGGCAGGAGGATAATACACATAAAATAACAAGACATAATATTAATGAACTACATGTCATTATACCATATAAGGATTCTAGATGTTTAGTTTATTTATCTATTATCGATTTTTTTAT
>JAODKN010000099.1:957795-970046 GCA_026774425.1 Petrocephalus zakoni | reverse complement strand
TAAGGTGTGTTTGAGCAGGGAAATCTGCAAACTGTGTCGCAGACTAGCCCTCCAGGACCGGAGTTGGGGAACCCTGCCTTAGAGACTCCCAGTCTGTGTGAGTGAGTTTGTTCTTTATTCCCGCTTGCTGTTTCACCCCTGTTCTTTTAAGCATCTCACAATAAAAGAATCTGCTAAAAATTTTACTTTGCTATCCGCCTCATGATCTCTTCACCACTTGAGTGCCTCAAAATTTTATATATTCTACTTGTGACATGTTTAATTTATTATTAAATCTGACCAGCGAAATAATATTTTGTTTTCCACCAAATTAAAAAGGATGTAACGTTATTTTGCTGTTTGCGATATTAGACAAAACTATATCCCTCCTGGATTGAATGTTCTTGGTATACTAAACGTTTGTGCTCGATAGTCAGCAAAAATGGGATGGATGTTACGGTTCCAAAATCTGAGACCCGTTTTCCTGTGGTGCCATGCTGGAGCCGTTTTTTTCTGGCCCAGGGCCAGTTTTTCGCAGTAAAAATGCACGGAGCTGGTTCCTGATTGGGCAGAAGTCTGGCACTGGTTCTGACACCGTGTTGGTGGAGAGGTTTTGGTGGCAATACATCAGAGTATACAGGGCTAAGCCACCCAAACACGAGAATGCACAACCCAAAAAGTCACACTCTTCTAACTAGAATCTAGGCCATCACTGTAAAAAAAAAAAAAAAAGTTATTTTAAGTTCCGTACCTCGAAAAATCATTTTTAAAATTGCCCTTAATATCTCCGTAGGGGAGGAAGCGGAGGTGTTTGGAGAAAGGTGTAATCTTCATTGATGATGATTCAGCGTGCGAGAGTCGGCTTGGTGAAGCCAGCTCCAACTGTAATGAGGTAAGCAGGCAATTTGAGTGTCACGGTGCCCTCTCCAGCAGTCTCTTATTTTGTATTTACTCCCCCAGTCTTATCTGCCCCCTTTTCATCACCATTATGTATGATTTCTGGAGATCTGTCTTTTTTTAATCTTGCTTCTTGACATGTATTTTGGAGTTATGAGAAAGTTTGTGAGTTCTTAGTTTTATGATAGCAATTTTATGATAGCTTGCCCTTGTGGTATTTTAGGGGCTTAGCCGCTTTCCCGCTGCTTTGAGTCTATACATTTAGTTGTTTTTAGGTGTTTGTAGTACTCATCTTTGTCCCACTGGGGGCACTAAAGGCCACTGAATGGCTTGGCTATTGCTTAGTTCTACAGCATCCACTGGCCTGCAGAAGCTTATGGCCACTTCATGAGACTCCTTGCCGCCATATCTGATTTCTGGAATGGTCATTAAGTTTCATTATTATGATAAAAATTTATTTATGAGCTATGTGAGCAATTTTTTTTATCTTTCTATACTGGGTGGTGGTTGTCTAAACCTGAAGATGGCGCCACTGGGCTCTAGATGGCTTTGTGTATGGTGGAGATACTTTGATGTATGGATATCATTTCCAACCTGTGCTAAAAGTCAGGTCACTAATGAAACTGCTTGGCTGGAGTTATGCTGATGTGTGGCGACTCTTAGCTACCGGGCTGGAAATGTAGCCTGGGTTATTTATGTCTGTGGTTAATTGACTTTTGCACTACAATCCATTTTTATTTAGAGATGTTTGATCTCGGGGGAGATGGATGAGGCGGTGGGATGCTGCCCGGTTGGCAGTGAGGCGGCACAGTGTTTGACCCTTTAGGAACCTGGTGACCTGATGATGAGTAACTGTTAAAATGACTGTTTTATGGCAGACAGAATGTGGTAAACTCTGGGTTTGTCCTGCTGGTTTTCACTCGGCCCTGCGGAGGTCCCAGTGCTGGACTCTAGCATGGTAACGCCTGGGTAGCATTTTGGATCTCAGGCCTTCTGAAAATGCTGATTCTTCAATCTGCCCAGAACTGCCCCCCTCCCCCCCCCCCGCCACACACACACACACCACCCTCCCTGCCACCCCAGGGTCTCTCAAATGCGAGCCCCACCAAAATCAAACGCATTGTAACAAACACCCCAGGTATGAAGGGCCCCACGGTGAAAGGAATCTGTGTTAATGTGCTCACCCATCACACAGGGAAACATATTGCTTACAACGCGTACAATGGGCTGGGGGTGACTTCTGTTACACGTTCCTGGAGACTGGCAGACTGTTACAATGGGGGCCGGGGTCGGCTGGCCGGGCCAGCTCCTTTTCAGCCACGGCCGGGGGGGGGAGAGAGTCAGGGGCTCGGGTTTCGTACCCCCACCCGACACCGCTTTCCATCCTGGGCTTGCTGAAGGACGTCTTGAATGGGCCCTTTGAAGCGAGCTCCAGTTTAATTAAGAGGTTTGCCTCGCCTCGCAGAGATCTGTGAAGCCTGGGATAAATATTGAATGGGGTTCACCCGCTGGTTACTGCATGAGGTGGGGGTTGGGGGTGACAAACAGGTGCTTTGTGAGTGCTGGGGACCTGGGGGGTGCTGAGGGGCAGGGATGGCCGAGGGTGCCGGAGGAGACCCCTCTCCTGGCCCTTCCACAGAGCCCGGGGAGGGCATACGGGGCCCCTTTCTCCCGTTATGCCCGATGGTCCCGTCGTTACCGATGGAGATGGGCTCGACCCGGCCTGGCCTGGCCGTGTGAGATTTCACTCTCTCAGGTGTCTGCGTTACAGCAGCGAGAAGCTGACCTCTCCCCTCCTGCCGACATGGCGAGCCAGAGTATCGGGCTACGGGTGCCACCAGGGACAGTGAGCCTGCTCTTTCCGCACCTCAGCTGTGAAAAAGCTTCCCGGTGGGCGGAACCGCGCCCGGGGCCCACAGGCTCACAGGCCCTCTGCTTAGGCTCTGGTCACGTCCAACAGCCGTCCGTACACCCCATTGCAAGGCCGTGACAGCGGTCTGCTTCCTGACCCTCTGAAGGTTCTTCATGACAACCTAGCAATGGGCACTTTGCTGAGAGGTGCTAGTGCAGGGTCATCGAAGCTAAAGGCTAATGTTGGCCTAACTCTTTTTTTTTTTGTTTGGGGTCAGCGTGTGATTTGGTTGAAATGTTTGGGTGGTTTTGTATTTAATGGCGATTTATTATTAGTCAAGTGGTTGAACTTGGGGGCAGATTGTGGAAGTGTTTGTGTGTATGTGTGTCTTGCCATGCGCGGGGGGGGAGGGGGGGGCGTGAGGAGAGCCGAAACAGCAGCCCGCCATCTCTGCACGTGTAACGGATACCGTTGTGTCAGCTGTTTCCTGCGCGGCCCCTGACAAGGGCCCACATTCACGACCCCCCCCCAGCACCTCCTCGATGAATAAGTAATTATCCCATACACAAGGCAGGATATTCGGAGCTCCGCTATTTACCGCGGCAGCAGTGGGTAAAGCGATCCGGACCCCCTGGCCCAAGCGCAACCTGAGATGGCCGGCGTAACAATCCCACCAGGACCGTCATCCAATCCCGGCTTGCCGGCTGGACCCTGTTTACCTGCCGCATCAGTGGAGCCTTTGTCCCTCTGAGTGACGGCCCGGGAAGAGCTCCTGGCCAGCTCCGCTCCGCCGTGCATTGTAATATTCGATGGCAACAAGGCTGAGAAGGAACCTGAGAGAAACCCAAACTGTCTCTCCCCCCCCCCCCCCCCACCTCGCTGAAAGGGGAGGATAAGAGGCAGCTTGATCCCTGGTATTGTGGCGTAACACGCGCCGTGACTTAGCAATTGTTTATATGGGATAATCTTACTGGTCGTGGTTTGTTGGCGAAAGTACAGGAAGGGAGAAAGTGTCAGCCCGTCAGGGGTTTATCATGCGGGGTCCGTAGGGGCCCCCGCCGCGGGCCCAGCCCTGGCTGCAAGCTGCAATGCAGCCGTAAGGCTTTTAAAAGCGAATGAACGCACCGCGCGGTAAGAATCAAACCCGGGGTTCCGTGGCTTCCCCGTGGTGTCCCCGTCCCTTGGGGAGGTCGGCAGGGGGTTGGACGCAGGTCGGGAGACATGGGTGCTTGTCGGGTCTGCGAGCGGCTGGGAAGTGGGCTAGTGGAAGGGCTCTCACCTGCATGGGATCGCTTTCGGCGACCTGAGCTTTGTGCCACCTGCTAGTGCTACTGTGAAGAGACCCATTATAAAAGCCAACACTGGGAGACCCTCGTTGTTACATTTTACTGATCGGCTCCCCAACGCCTGCCCTGCAACCGTCATCAAGCCTTCTCATTATCTTTGCAAAGTTGTACAAATATATTTAGTTTCGTCCTATATTTTCAAGGTTTCTGGGGGTGTTTTTAAAATATTTCTATGACAAAGACTCGCTGAGTTATTTAAACGGTTTGGCGAGATTTCTGTTTGATCCCGCCGGCGGGATTGCCGACTCCAGAGGGTTAAATTTGTGTACAAAATATCGATATTTGGTGTCCCTGTATCGATACAATATCACCATGCAAAATATCGCGATACTATGCTGTATCGATTTTTTCCCCCACTCCTAATTGATAGTATATAATTCCTTATGAAGAATGTATGGGCATATTTCACAGTAATTTAGGAAAAATTATTTAAATTTTATCTCTGAACATTTTAGGACTTTACAGAAGGGAGCAAAGTACTGTAAGTCTGTCTTGCCTGAGTTTACAGGCTGTAACATGTTTGGAAATGTTGAGACAGGGTCCTGCTCTCTCTCTGATATGGAAAAACCATATCAAGTCCCAGTCTGCTCGCTGACTTCTGCTGGACCCTCAGGAGGGATGTTTCTGTGGCCAAATACAGCAGAAAATCACACACAATCTCACACCTTTTGGATAAGTCACTTGCAACATGCACATATACTGTAAAATGTACCTATAGCGTAAGGTTTAATTGTGTAACACTCACCATCCATGCATGATTCTTTTTAGATATTCTATTTAGATCATTTCAAATATCACAAGCAATACTGTAAGATTCACCTAATTTGATTTGTAAAACAAAAAGAAAGTAAAAATTTGTTGATTAGTGTATTTTGGTTGTTTTGCAGCTCCATGTTTGGGCCTGGTGTCTGATCTTCCCAGCAGGCTTTGGGAGTTTATGTGGCCCGTCTCACCATGAATCTCTCTCTCGCTCTCTCTGTCAGTGTCCCCCTCAGGCCCTGCCCCCCTGCTCTCTGTGTCACTGCGGCGGTGCCACAGCCAAGGGAGCGAAGGAGAAGGAGGGCACCCCTGCTGGCGGGGGGAGGAGGGCCGTGCCTAGGATCTACTTTGGCACGCGGACTCACAAGCAGATCACGCAGATCGCGCGCGAGCTCAAGTGCACGGCCTAC
This sequence comes from Petrocephalus zakoni, assembly GCA_026774425.1. Taxonomy (NCBI): domain Eukaryota; kingdom Metazoa; phylum Chordata; class Actinopteri; order Osteoglossiformes; family Mormyridae; genus Petrocephalus; species Petrocephalus zakoni. Next base: position 964,803 of record JAODKN010000099.1, on the reverse strand, counting down.
TCCGGCGCGCCCATGTCCATCCTGTCCAGCCGCGACCACACCTGCGTGCACCCGGAGGTCGTGCCCCATTCCAACCGCAACGAGCACTGTAAGGAGCTGCTGGAGAGCAAGAACGTGAGTCCCAGCGCCCCGCCCCATTCATGCTCCCCTCCCTGGCGCTGCTGACGTACTTTCTGTTTACCAGGGCGTGTGACTAATCAGCTCATCATCGTCCCCTAGTTAACCAGACCAGGTGTGTTAGTGTTAGAATGGTGGCGGGGGACCGCGGATTTGGAGTGAAAAAGACTGGGGTGCAGCTCCTGTGTGTAAACTGTGACAAGTAACACATTTCTTTTTAATGTATTGTGTTTTGTTAGTGATGGAGATTTATTGTGTACTGTGACAGGCATTCTGGGAAATGTAGTAAGCTTGACCTCGGAGCCCATATGCGATTCATTCATAAATGATTAGAGCTAGTTGTTGGCACGAGACCTAGTATAGCTGGAAATTGCAGTGTGCAGAGTGGGTCTAAGTGGCCTTGTTTTGAGTTTTGTTCTCCTATAAATCCCGACCCCCCCCCCCACCCAGCTGCATTTTGCGGGGGATATTTTGTAATTTTTCCACGCTGTGCACTTTGACCTATCACCCCGGCAGGGGTCACTAATGAAGCCTGGCTGGGCCTGGGGTCACGGCCCCTGCTCTCGGCCGAGGGTCTGCCTCTAGTCGCTAAAACGGCTTGCACTTCTAAATGCGGCTCGTTGGTGCTTTACTGATTCCTTTAGGGTGTGATGACCTGAAAAAGACCCCCCCCCCCCAGCAAAGGAGAATCCTCCCATCTCTGCCAGGTGACATTGACATCCCCGTTTGCCGAGAAGGGGGAGCCCGCCGAGGGTGGTTGGGGTCGCAACACAATCCCTCCTTTTAAGTGTTTCTGAACAAAGTGCTGTCACAGTAGCTGCGGGCGGCAATTATCGTCGACAATGCCTGCAATCAGTCATAACGTGCCCCTCTTTGAGCCCATTGCCGGGCTTTGTTGTGGTTGGGAGGGTGTTCTGTTTGCTGGGATGGTGCCGGTGGGTCAGACCTCTCCTGTTATGGGCCCAGTTGCGCCATCAGAGGTGTTTGTTCTGACACTGCCCCTCTGTGGGATTGGGGACCCCTGTCAGCTTATTCCAAGGCCCTTTCTCCGGTAGGTCCTCACACTTTCCTAGTGACCCAATTCCTTTTCCCATGATCCTTTTCTATGCCCCGCGTTGAGGTTGGGGCTGGCCGGGAGCCCCAGTCAAGATTAATGGCAGCAGTGAGTCCCCCTTTCAAAGCCCCGAGGTGAGTGTGGAAGGGGTTCAGTGTGGCTTCCAGGACCTGTCATCGCCATCGTAAGACAGGATGAAATCACCTTCCCATTACAAGTGCTGCCAATCCCAGTGCTTGGCTGCTATCTGTATCTCCCCACTCAGCGTCTTGAGGATGCCGCCATTAACCTCGGAGCTGACCCGAAATGTGCCGGCCGACAAAATGCTGGCCGAATAAGGCCCGGTGCTCTGGCAGGGAAGGGAGCCATCGCAAGAGGCATCAGACCTACAGAATGGTGGCAGAATAGCTGTTTTTAGCAGTTAATCTACATCTAAGACCCTTTAAAGACGTCAGGGGCCCTGTCGTAATTGTCAGGCGTGTACTAGACGCTGTGCTCGGTGTGTTGGTGGGCTAGCTGCACCCGCGGTAACGCCGTTCTGCTTTGCGCGCAGGGACAGTCGTGCCGCTATTACCACGCCGTGAACCGGATGCGGGACCAGAGAACGCTGCAGCAGGTACACGGGCTGCACCAGGCTTGGGACATCGAGGAGCTGGTGGCGCTGGGCGGCCGGCTGCGCGCCTGCCCCTACTACGCGGCCCGGGAGCTGGCGCAGGAGGCCCGCATCGTCTTCTGCCCCTACAACTACTTGCTGGACCCACTCATCCGTGAGAGTGTGAGTGGGGAGCTTCTTACGAGGAAGGCGGGGGCATTTAGGGTCACGTCGCTGTGCGCTGCTCATTAATTATTCATGAATGACATAGTGCTTATTTCTAATACATTTTTATTTGCATTGAATTTATTGGGCATTAAAAAGTATATTTTGTACCATTAATAATTCGTCCATCTGATAATATTAGAACCTGGGTGGCCAGTGTTATCCTCAAACGGCCGGCGTGTGTGTGGCTTTTCGCTACAACTCCCTGCTTAGGTTACTAATTTGAGGACTGATTGGCCAAAGAGGCCACACACCTGGGTTTGAACAGCTGATCTGAAGGTTATCCCGAAAACCTGCATACACACAGATCGGGCACCCCGTCCTCTTTGTGCAGTGTAGTGACCGGGATTGTCCCCTTCGCTCCGTGCCATTGTCTTCCCCACAGATGGAGATCAACCTGAAGGGCCAGGTCGTAGTGCTGGATGAGGCGCATAACATTGAGGACTGTGCCCGGGAAAGCACCAGTTACACCCTGAACCAGGCCGATCTGCTGTCAGCGCGCGAGGAGATCGACGGCATGGTGACCCACAACATCCGCCGGAGCCATCACGAGCCCCTCCGGGCCTTCTGCTGCGGCCTGCTCAAGTATGAGCCCCGCCCCCCCGCCTTGCTCCTTGCCCAATCAGCTCACAGCACACAGCCAGACTGACAGCTGGCAGCAGAGGACGGTGGCTCTTGGTTCATGAGGCCCAGTGGAGCTAGCCTTACATTAAATCCCAAATTTTGCATCTCTTGGGGATTAGAGATCCCTTAAGATTGGTAGGTGCACATTGAGCCAGGTAATCTAATTCAGTTGTAGGAGAGAGTTAAGCAGAATGGCTTGTTTGCTTGTTTTAGCAGTTTGTTGATGTGACTCTAAGCTGCTGAGTTGTTGGAAGATGAGTAGAGCCCGGCGACTTCCACTTTTCAGATTTTAATCTGCAGCTTCCCCAAGCTGCAAACCTGTCGTGCGTTTTACTGTCAACCTGTTTCCATAACTTGTGCACATCCTCAGGAAGCCGTCCGGACGGCAGCAGCAGATGGCAAAGATGTGGAACCAATGTCTCACCTGTGCTCCTGACGGCTTGCTGATGTGACCTTTGTTTGTTTTTTTACCATGGTGCAGCTGGATTCAGGAGAGCTGTGGCTCTCTGGCGGAGCGGGAGTTTGAGGTTTCCTGCCGGGTGTGGACGGGCACAGAGATGCTGGCCGTGTTGCATGGTCTTGGCATCACTGCCGACACCTTCACCTTGCTTCAGGTGAGACGCCACAGTGCTGTCTAGTGTGCCCTGGGGCCCGAACCCGTGGCTGACAGCTCTCCTCTCTGTTGGGGCCCCGTACAGAAAAACTTGGGCGCCGTGCTGGAGAAGGAGGAGCGTGTGGGCGTGGTACATGGCCGGGAGGAGATGGTGGAGGTGCCGACCATCAGTTCAGCCTCACAGATTGTGCTCAAGAGCCTTTTCATGGTTCTGGAGTTCCTCTTCCGGCAGAACTGCAGGTGTGGGAATTTTGGGAAAGGCCCTGGCTTCCTCTCCTGGGTCCGGTGTTTATTTAAAAATATTTTCACCGTTCAAAAATGATCTTGCGTCTCTTTTGGTTTTTGGTTTGCGCTGACTGTGCGGCTCGCTCCGCCCCGCAGGTTTGCGGAGGATTACCGCGTGGCCCTGAAGCAGACCTACGCCTGGGCCTCGCAGTCCCAGGGTCCCACCGAGCCCGACGAGCGCGGCTTCTTCGGCCGCCCGCGCCGCCGCCGTCGCGCTAAGGTGCCGGTGCTCACGCTCAGCTTCTGGTGCCTCAACCCAGCCGTGGTGAGTCTCCCAGGGGCCACCTGTCCCCCCCCACACACCTCTTTTCGCATCTAGTCTTTTAAAGTACGCAGTTACTTTATTTCTGTTGTCATTTGGTTATTAATGCAATTACATTTAATTTATTTAGCAGATGCTTTTATGAACTGGGCATAAAACTGAAAGCTGGGCCGGTCCCTTGAGTGATGGGGGCTAAGGACCTTGCTCAGGGGCCCAACAGTGAAGTCACTCTCCCGACCCTGGGACTTGAACCAGCAACCTTCCTGTCATAGACGCGGCATCCTAACCCACTGAGCCACACGCCTGTAGCAGCTCAGGCTGTCGTAGCCGCATGCGCATGCGTGTGGCTCTCTCATGGCTGCGTGCTCCCTTCCCCTCGGCAGGCCTTCTCTGACCTCAGCGACTCGGTGCGCACCATCGTCCTCACCTCCGGCACGCTGTCTCCCATGGGCTCCTTCTCCTCGGAGCTTGGTGTCAGCTTCTCCATCCAGCTGGAGGCCAGCCACGTCATCAGCAAGTCCCAGGTCAGGCCCCAGCAGGGAGTGTGGAATGGCACATCCGCTGCGGGATCGGGGCCGGCTCTCTGCTCCCCCGCGGGGCCCTTGGCGAAGCCGGCAGATCATAGCTGCGTCATGGCTTTTCTCTATTTCCCTTCCTTGTTTTTCCCCAATCGCGTGTTGGCTCGCCCGCTGTTTGCGGGGTGAATCAACCATTGAATAAGCGCTGGAGTTCGTCAGCCCCGGGGCCGTGTGAGAAGCCAGCGCCCTTTACACGTGTTTGTTTGCCGATGCCATGGAGCTCACGATATCTGCCTAGAAGTGATTTCCTCACTGCCGGGAAAAATCACGCTTCAAGGGTGTTTCTGGCTGCTTATTGGCTCTTGTTGGGATAAATAATAATTCTGCCAATCTGGAGTTCAGCCTCGAGATGGTGGTGTGAGTGTAACTGATGCTCGTCTCTTGCGTGGCCCGCAGGTGTGGGTGGGGACGTTGGGGACAGGACCCCAGGGCCGAAAGCTGTGCGCCACGTTCCAGCACGCCGAGACTTACACCTTCCAGGACGAGGTGGGCGCCCTGCTGCTGAAGGTGTGCCACACGGTTGGCCGTGGCGTGCTCTGCTTCCTGCCTTCCTACAAGGTACCCAGACGAGTGCCGTCTACGTCAGTGTGATCTGGGACACAGTGGCGGGCGGCGGGGCCCAGTAGGGTCAGCCCTGAATGCCTGTTTTGTTACTTTGACTCCCGACTCGATTTGACTCGACTTCCTCTGGAAGGAACAGCTGACGTTTCTGTTCTCTTTCAGCACTGACCTTGTTTCGCATTTTTTTTTTTTTTAAATGCCTCCCAAGTTCTTCTCCTCTAAGTTGTATAATCTTTTCTGTTGGGCCAAGAGGAGATAAAGGCCATGAGAACTTTTGACTGAAGACTATCGCATCATCTGAGCTGCTGACCTACTGCGGAAGTGTAGGTGGATTAGCAACGGAAGGTTAAGGGTTAAAAATCCTCCGCACATTTTTAGTCTTTCTGGAGCGGTTTTAGGACTTTTGTAAAACTCTAGGTCCTGCCTGCCGCCCACGTCATCCTCACTGGCCCATTCCTCTTGATACTCTTGATACTGGCTGCAGTTCCCAGTCTTGTCCACCAGGTGGCTTAAGAGACCAAACATTTCGTCCGCTGCCTGCACCGCTATCCATTCAGGTCACCCGTCATCGTATTTGGAAGCAGCGGATTGGGAAAGAATCCCTGAGGCGTCGATAAGGCAGGATGCTGCGGGCCTTAATGTGGAAAATGTTGGCGGGATCCAAATGGTTTCGGGGACACGGTACAAACGCTCAGCTGCCCGCGGCCTGTTCCCGGACGTGCCTCCAAGCGCACCCTTTCCCCCGCCCGGATCACCTTGCGCCGGGCAAGTGTGCTTATAGGATGCCATTGATAAATACTTAGCTCGCCCTTTGTTTGTTATGCCTTGGCTGTGAATAATTTATCTCCATTCAAGCGCTCTGTCAGGGAGAATGCTTCACGGGGCCAGGTAGCTTTCTCAGATATCGGAGAGAGATCGTGTGCGTGAGTGTGTGTGCGCGTGTGTGCACACCTGCATAGGTATGAACTATCGGGGGCTGTGAGAAAGGAGGATACCCTCCCCCCAAAGTCACTCTTGGTTTTTTGGTTAGAACTGCTCTCAGCGTGAACATGAGAGTGAAGTTAAACGGAGACCTATATCACTCATCCCCCCCCCGCGCCCCGCGCCCTTGTTGTGTAGGTTACCCAGCTGGGGGGGGATGTTTTCTCCTTGTGTTGCAGGGGAATCATTCCATACTCTGACAGTTTTTCATTATTAATGGCCGTGTAAGAATTTTGCGGTTGCGTATTAATATTTAATCCGCAGCTGGCCACTCAGAGATGAGCGGATGGGGCATTTAATTGGAGCCTTTCGGAGGCCTGGAGCCTGGGAGTCCCGACTCGGGGCAAGTGGGACGGAGGATCCTGACTTCCCAGACACTCGCTCCCATATCTCTGCGATTCTTATCTGGCCGCAGGACCGGGGGCCTGGAGGGAAGGGCAGAGAGGGTGTGTGTGTGTGTGTGTGTGTGTGTGAGAGAGAGAGAGAGAGAGCGCTGTTGTGGTTTTGTACCACTTCTGCCTGGAAAGCCCTGGGGCTGTTCCCTTTAAGGCCACCGCCTGGGCACCTCGCACAAGATGGGAGAAAGTCCATGCGGGGTGGTGGTATGGCGCGGTGTGGGGGGGGTTGGGGGGTTTGGGGGGGTGGCTTATTAAAAGTGAATTTGCGAAGGTGAGGAGATATCTGGGAAAGGCAAGATGCTTTTAAAGCAGATTAAGATAAGGGCCATTAGGGGCGATGTCGCCGGGCTGTCTGTGTGAAGAGGGTGCGTGGCTGGCGCCAGCAGGGGGGGGTATGCTCGGCGTGTGTCATATCAAAGTCAGAGTGTGTCACGGGGGGGACCTGTCAGTCAGTGCACCCCCTGCCCCCCCTAGCCCCCACTGACACACTTAGGAAGGCAGCATGCAGGCCAAGAGTGCCATCAGCTCCACAGAGAGGCTGCGAAAGTGTGTGTTTCTGTGTGTGTGTCTCTCTGTGTTTCTGTGTGTGTCTCTCTGTGTTTCTGTGTGTGTGTCTCTCTGTGTTTCTGTGTGTGTCTCTCTGTGTTTCTGTGTGTGTGTCTCTCTGTGTTTCTGTGTGTGTCTCTCTGTGTTTCTGTGTGTGTGTCTCTCTGTGTTT
>JAODKN010000099.1:933040-946973 GCA_026774425.1 Petrocephalus zakoni | reverse complement strand
CCCCCCCCACCCCCCCCCCCCCCCCCCCCCCCGCCACTCCGGCCGGGCGCCGCGGGGCCGGGGGGGCGGGGGGGGGGGGGGGGGGGGGGGCCCTGTTAGCGCAGGGAGGGGCTGCTTGTTGCCATGTCCTGACTCACAGGGCTCCATGCCGCTGAGTTGGGGAGGGATGAGCAGATGTTTGCTTTTTTTTTTTAACTAATTAAATCCCATTGACCTTTGTTTGGGCTAGACTTAGCCAAAGTGTGTTTGCTTTGCTCTCGGGGTAAAGTGGGAGGGCGGGATCAGCACCCCCCCTGCCCTACCCCCGGTCATCTTTGGGAAAGCTCTAGTGTTTTCACATTTTTCATATTCCAAATTCTGAAAATATTGGCTCAACATTGTTTATTATTATTATTATTAATATGATCTTTTCAGTTTTCATTGGTGGAGCCAAACAGGCTGCAGTGACTAGCGCTGAGGGTCGCCACATGCTTCCTGATGCCATATTTATGTCCGTACAGATGATCAGCGGCCAGTGGGAAGCCAACCACATCCCCCTTCAGATGCCCAGCCTCATGTAGGTGGAGGACGCGCCCCCCCGGCCACCCCTCCGCCTATATACCGCTTCTTTGCCTCCACACCTGTGTCCAGCCGCCTCAGGGTGCCCATCTTCCATGCCCGGGCCTCTGACCCCGGGGACTGGCTGGGCGATGACCCTGGGACCCAGACCGAGAATGTCGGGAAGGAGCCCCCCCAGGGGTCGCGGAGTCCTCCACAGGCTGGCGGCGGCACTGGGGGGCAGGACGGGAGGCCGGTAGAACGTCTCTCCCCTATAGTCACGTCCTCCTCCGACGCTACTCTAGAACCAAGTGCAGTGACCCCCCCTCTGGATGGGGAGGGTGATCAGGAGGATGAGGAGGACCCTTCGGTCTTCTTCACCCCCGAGCTGTTTGATGCGGATGACGACGAGGCATCAGCGTCCCCGGCCAGTGCAGTGTTTGGCACAGAAGATGACCCTCCTGCTGGGAATGGAGAACCTGAATGCCTGTCGGAGGCGCTCCCTGGCACTGACCGGGCCTGCAGGACTTTTGCGGTTACTCCCTCTGACTGCCAGCAGGGCGGCGCTGACTCACTCCCCCAGACAGTAGTGCAGACTGCCCATATGTGTACAGACAGGGCAGTGCCGGAAGCTGAGGACTGCCGGCGTTCAACCGTCACTCCTTCTGTCCGCCAGCAGGGCGGCGCTCACTCGCTCCCCCAAACAGTGGTGCAGACTGACTGTATGTGTGCAGACAGGGCAGAGCAGATGGTGCAGGGCCTGTGGCAGGGCAGTCAGACCAGGGACAGGACACACAGGCTTTCCAGGACTAGGCAGAAGGACAGGCTTTCAGCAGCAGGTAAACTGATATAGTTTTTCATTCTCATTCCCTCATTGGCCAAAGCAGCTGTTCCCAGACAGCTTTAATTGTATGTAAAAGTTCGGGTCATTTTGTCAGACCGTTGTCTCATTTTTCTGTTCAATACTGTAATAATACTTTTATAAATAAAAGTTTAAATGCAGAGTTTGTCATAATGATGTGGACTAGTAATTAAAGCCTTTGACCCTCCCACTGTGTGGGATTGATGTTGACGACCGGGCCTGTAGTAAGGCAGTGGGTGAGGTTGAGGGCATTCTGCGGGTCCTTGAGGGGCACAGACCTGCAGATCCCCTGAGCTTTTTCTGTCTCCTGAAGGATCTGCATTAGTGGGGGCACAGTACCGCTGTCCCCTTTCACCCTGATCTGCCGTGGGTTTCTGCTGACGAGCTGCGAAGGCTCTCGGTCTGCACATCCGTTATATTTCAGTGTGTAAATCCTCCACTCCTTCCATCTGGCAGTTATAAGCACTGCAGCCTACTGAATAAGAGCACGTGTGTTCCTCTTAATGAACCCCCATTTTCAACTGAAGAGACCATTAATCATTGCCAGGCCATGTGCACATTCAGATTTTTGTTAAATTATTTCAAATGAAAACGAAGATGGAAGCCCTGGGTGACGGTCAGGTGGATTACCTGCCGTTTAGCTTGTGGAGTTTAGCCTCGTTAGGGGGCCGGTTAGTGGTTGGCTGTGCTAAAGTGGGGATGCAGAGGAGTGTAATTTGTATTACATTTGTCCTTGTCAGATAAAGGCTCCTCCTACAATAAGGTAATTGCATGGTAAGATGGGGGTCCCGTGAATATAAATGTGAGAAAACAAGCTTGATGTGGAGAGGGTTAAAGAACCCCCCCTGTTAGCAGAGCCAACAGACTGTATAAAGTACCGTCGCTCTGTCTGGGTTCCCCTCCTGTCCTGGTGCTTATTCTTCCATTTGCCTGCGTCCTTATGGCCATCTCAGCCCAGGCTAAGAGTGTCGAGGTGGTTCTTATCGGTCTTTGGATCTCCTCCAGCCATCAGGGCCGTCTAGGGCTCCCTGGCACCGTCCCGTTTAATGTTCTGAGAAGCGGTCTCGACGTGGTTTAACCGGCAGGTCGGGTTTCCCAGTCTGGCGAGGCAGGCGAAGTCAGGCGTGTCCCAGGACATGCTAACGGGAGCATGGCGAGGGTCTGCCTGGTGCAGGCGTGTCCTCCATCCCCCATCAGGCTGCTGGACCATCCACGATGCAGCGCTCGACCCCGAGATGCAGCCGGTTCCGCTGGGCCAAAGAGCACAGCAACGGCAGCTCGCCGAGGGGCGTCCGACGGGACTGAAGTGACAGAGAGTGAGGAAGTGAGGCTCCATGGGGAGAGCAAGGCAGACACCCTCCACCAGGGCAAGCCGGCTGTGGACGCAAAAGGCACAGAGCAAGGTATGGACAGCTCTCCCTCTTGCTATGTTACGGAGGTGAGGCACGTAAAGCAGCGCTGCCTATCAAAACCGAGCTGAACGCTGCCATACGCATGCATGATCCGCTCAGTCCACATCAAAATGAACCAAAGCGGACTCACCTGGACGCTTCAGCACATGTTGGCTCTATGATCTCTGTCATGTTGGGCTATAAGGTCGTCACCCTCCCACCAGTGAGCTGGTGGGCCGCGGGCCTGGGCCCAGCACTGATTTGTGCTGACAGTCCTGTCCCTGCAGGGCAGAGTGGCTCAAGAAAATGAGCCCTGGCTTTGAGCCACTGTGTCTCCCAATCTGGCCTTGCTTCAGCCTTCTTTAACCCGAGCTGTGTGCGAGTTGTGGGCTTTGCAGTGCGTGACCCTGTGCTTCTCAGGCATCAGAGTGCGGCGCTCACACAGACGCAGGAGGAGCCGTGTATCTGAAAAGGCCCAGGATCTTGTGGTACCCTAGGCTTCCCAGCGAAAACAGGTGATCTATGAGAGGGTGGGCAGGGGTTAAGTGGGATGTTGAGTATAACCAGGTCAGAATGCCATACCTCTCTCGGCATGTAGATAACCCAGAACTGAACCCTCCGTCCGGCCTGCCCCGAAATGTGTGCAATGTGGCCGTCAGCTCCATCCCTCCACTGAAGGTCAAGCGGCATTAAATCTGTCACTGGCAGCCCAAATCTGTTTGGCTCTTTTGACTTTGCTGGTGTTAAGATCTTAAAGAAACCAGAGAAGTTGTCGAAGGCAGTAGCTCAGTATCTCTGTCGTCTGTGACGGCTCTCTGCTGCTGTTGTGTCTTTTGATTCTCAGCACCTATGTCAGCTGGACACTGCAGTCTCTAGTGCTTCCAGGTGCACTGTGGAGCACCGTAAGTGCTGAAAGGGCACAGGCCGAGATAAGCCGCAGCCGGCCCCCAGTGTTCCTGCGTGTCCCTGACATTCAACTCATCACCAGCGCCGCCCTGCTGGCTGGCCAAAGTGTTGCAGTCCTCGCAGGTGTACGAACGTGGTGGCCAACATTGGTTATGGCTCAAAGGCGCGCATCTGACCCGCGGCAACAGGGAGGTTTGGTTAGGGGAAGTGAGTGTAGGGTTACTGCTGCTAAATCCGGCTTTGTAATCCTTAAATGAGGCTATGAGCTGCTTTTGACTGCAGTGTTACGGGGAATAATGTCTCTGTGTGAGAAGATTCCAGCGTTTGACGAGCTCCGTGGGCGTAGGCCGAATCGCCCTGAGAACAATGAAGGCCGAGGATTTTTGTCGGGCTACTTCACTCGCTTAACGTGCGTCTCGTGTTGTCTGTCCCGCTCGCAGTCTCCTGCCCCCCCCCCTCGGATATATGGTGGTGATCCCCTCCTCCTGCTCTCCCCCGCGCTGTGCGCGCTGAGAGGCCGTGTGTCGTGGCCAGGGAAAGTGATTTCGCTCAGCGGCATTGACCAAAAAAACACGTGCTAAACCAACACACTTTTTTTGCAGGATTAGGCCGTTTGTTCCCGCGCCGCCGGCAGCAGCTGTTGAGAGGTACGGTCCGCGCCCCGTCGGCCTGCTCTTTGAAGCGGCCGGCCCGGTTTGGCGATGCCTGTTGCGTGTGAAACGCAGCTCTTTATGCTGTGTAAACTCTCCGTCGGTGGTTTTTCTTTTCCTGTTCCCCCCCCCCCAGTCTTCCCCCGTTTTCCTTCCGCACCTCCAACAGCCGGCCTACAGATAGGCCTGCACATCTTTGGCACCCTCAGGACCCGGAACTGGATGCTGCAGTGTGGCTCTTAGCCCGAGCCGGGACCCCAGCTACTGTATTGTCTTGGGCGCCGATGTTCTGCACCCTCAGGACCCGTCTGCCAACAAGGTAAAACGCCTCACCCCTGCCCCGCCCCCCCGCCACCTCCAGATAAACACAGGCCATGTCCTGCCCCAGCATGTGTGCCAAAACGGCTTAGGAGTGGGAACCAGGGTGTGAACCCGCCAGTCTGGATTTGACGCAAACTCATGGACCATGGAGCTTAGCGTAAATTTTATAGATGTAAATATAAGTTCAGTTTCAGCAAAAAGCTGACGAGAATACATTATTACGCAAGATGGTTAAATGGTTTGTGAATAGCCGTGCATTCTCATGGCTACCGGAGTTGTACTACAGATCTTAAACTACATGTATGTCACGGAGTACAAAAAAGAATTTGCATAACTGGCATGATTTCTGACGTGACGGCTATGGATGAAAGGACCGCAATACATTGTTTTCCTTTTACACGTTATAAAAAATGTCAAAAGGTGTGGGTATAGCCCTCGGCACGTAAATTTTCATCTTTAATAATGAGGTATAATGCATTTAATAATCTTGTATGATAATGTAATATAATAATTACTATATTTTGGCTTTCCACACTGCAATTATTGTAAACCTCAAACGGTTGATAGAAACAACCAAGGAATGAAATGCATCTAGTGAAATGTTGCCAGTCAATACTTGTATTGCAGCGTTCCGAGGTTTGATCAAGATGATTAACTGCCTCTCTAGCAGCCAAACAAGAAACTGTGCGATGGAAAACCTGTAGTTTATTTTATTTAAAAAAACAGAGAAACCCTAAGGGATGGCTGGCAGCCACCCAAACCGCCTTCCTGCGTTTAAACTGAAATCAGTGCTGCCAACAGGTGCACACAGTGATTATCCGCCACATCGCTGTGGAGGAGCAATGTGACCCCCTCCTGTCGTACGGTTATCATATCCATCAAAATGGATGCTTTAATGTTCCTGCAAAACACCGGCACACAAAGAGTTAAAACCTAATGATTATTTCCATTTGAACCAATTACTTTGTTGTGAAGAGAATAATTGTTCCCTGAGACCTTCCCTACTCTGAAAGCCGCTGTTTGATTAAGGTATGCGAGACATCGTTTTTTTTTTTTTTTGGCTCGTCTACAGCCAGACATGTCTTCCCCGTCGTCTCACTCCGTTGGCCATGGCGCTGAGGCTTGACATGGGCCCGGGCTGCATGATGGGAGTCAGAGGTGGAAATCACATCGGCGTTGACATTTAAGCCATGACATTTAAACCCGAGCCTTTGCAAGTCGAATGGGCGATTATTATCGAGACATTGATACGCAGCAAGAACACGGGTCCGGACGGTGACAGCCTGGCCCCCACCCTCCGTATTCAGATTTGCCGTCAGCGATGCGTAGTGGTATCAGCAGTGCCTGTCCTCTATGGCCCCAGCCTCCGCCAGCTTGATGAAAGGTTACCCAGAGTTCATTGTGCTGCAGTGAGCTGCACTCATCATGGAGGCGGTGAGTGTTTCTGTCCTGCTCACTGATGATGGCGTGCATGCCTTCGTGTTGGGCCAGGCTTTCCTGGGCTTTCCTGGGGACTGGTTGTTTTCCATGGAGATGAATAAATGGCTCAGGATGGGGTTTACGGATTTAAGGGAGAGCAGTCCCATTTAATTCCAGCCCCTTTAAGCCGTCTGTCGGTGCAAACTTGGGACTTGGCTAAGTCCTGTCTCTGCAGTCCGAAAGCTGTGTAAGAGCTCCGATCAATCCTGCTGGATCATTCCAGGAATTAGACCTTGTAATTCATTTAATTTTTTTTCCTGTTCTATCCCTGTTCAAACAGACTTGGCTATCTCTAAGGCGATCAAGACGATGTTAGGCCTTCGTCTTGCAGACGCTCTGCAGAATCTCTACAACCTAACAGGAATAAAAGACAATTCCATCTTAACGAGAATTTGTTTTATATTTGAATGATATTTCTTTTGAAACTTAGGAGCAGTTTAAGACATCGCTTATTTATTTATCAGTTACTTGCAGAGCTGCCAGCCGTGTTTTGTTCAGTCATCAGCCTGTGTTTATAGTGCATTAAAACGTGTACCAGTGTCTGCCGTTTGTTCTCAGAAATGCTGCCTTGAATGTTGTTCCTAATGCAAACACTTACCTCTTTCGATTGGCGCACTGTCAGATTCTCTGTAGTCGATCTCTTAATATGATTACGTTATTTTCCTTTTTTAATGGCATCTCTAACCTTTTCCACTAATTCTTAAAGATTTGTGTTAAATCAGATTGTAAAGCCAAATGAAAATCGCTTTAACTTGAGCTGTTTCTTTTTAAGTTATCAAAACAATTGGTCTTCACTACATATGGCTCTATAATTTGTGTGCAAGCCCCCCACCGTCCGCACCTCACATTCTGATGGTCCATGCCAAAGGTCCTCATCTGCACCTCCATCCGCTGGATAGCACCATAGTGGTCAGATTTGCAGCATTGCCTCACGCCTAGTGAAGTCTCGCTCTGTTTTAGAAGCTGTGCTTGTGACCAGCTGGGCACTGCAGTGGATGGGCCCATCGCTTCCATGTTACATGAATTGCATGCATCATTCAGTGACATTTCCTGCCTGACTGCTCGCCCAAAAGGTGTTTGTGGTTTTTTATGCTGTTATTTTTTGTCACTTGACACTATGCCTTACCACAAAATCTGCCATCACTCAAGGTAGTTCCATGGGCGCTGTCACAGTTTATGCTTTATCATCATACCATAACATTAATTGCTCGTTTCAGCCGCTGTACGCATTGACGCGTCGCGTGGGGGCACAGGCCGCATGCTATCTCTGCTTCTGTCAATTTAGTGGGGTCAAAGAATATCTGCACTGGTACGACTGGTAATTCATTGTTTTTTTATGGTCCACTAAAGCTAAAAATAAGCACCAGTCTCCATTGACCTTCTCATGGAGCCATCCATAACTTGTCTCATGGTGTCTGTATAATACAGCTTTTAGATGCGAGGGGCATGATGTACAGTATCATTATGTTTGAAATCCTGACAATGTACAGTGAGGTTAACTTCGTAATAAAGCTGAAAACTGCAGGCAAGTGCTAAACCTTGAAAATCTCAAAACAAAGTTTTTGTTGATGTGAATCTTCATTGACTTTTTGCTTTGTGACTCTATTAATATGAAATGAATACATTTTATATGAAAATGCATGGTTATATGATACAGCTGCTGTTCTTCGACATTAAAGTACAAAAACTGTGACTATATGTAATCACTGTGTTCTTGAACAGTGGGCTGGTCTTCAGTGGCCTACCGCACCTCTGCCCGCCCTTTGAGGGACTGTGTCCAGCTCTCTGTCGGAGGGCGCTGTTCTAAAGCCAGCATCCCTGTGAAAAAGCAGCTTTGGCCGTAATCGGGTCTGATTTGATCATGTTAAGTTGCTGAGCGTCTTCTGCAATCTGTCTGCGCGGAGGGCTGCCAGATCTTGGCTCGAGTCAGAACTTTGGGGCCCGTCGGACACTAAACCCGGATTTCTTTGGGAGGTTTTCCGGGAATTAGACACATAATCGGCCTTTGTCGCTCCTAAGAGGGCTGCTCTCTGGCATAAGCACCCAGAGTTTCCTGTCATCTTTAATTGTTTTTTTCTTTTGGTGATCGCTTGATAAGTTAGCTGTGATCAAGGTGGGCATTTGCCAGCCAGGGATCATCCTCAAACTAAGTGTATTGCTGTAATTAGCTGTAATTCCTCATCTGTCTGGTGTTCAAATCGGTGTGTCGCTCGATGTTCTGCGGTGCTCTGTTTTTCCTGTCTGAAGGAAGCAGTAAATTTATGGGTCCGACTTTATGCATCATGGAGCTTTGATGTCATATAGAATTAGGGTAATCCTAGTTAACATTCTCCATTGTCCATAACTAATAACCCAAGTGGTTTTGGCTTCTCATTCTGAGGACGCTCTGGAAAGCGGCCTCTCTCTGTGCACTGATTCGGGAGGAAGTGTGTACACGCTTTGTGTTACAGAGATGATGTAAATGGTAGCAGCCATAGAGGGTCTCATTTCTGATTGGTAGAAATTCTGGGTGAATGTCTTTGCCTAATGTAAAACACAAAAACCCTTTTGTAACTGGTGGAATTATAATTGCTTTCTGTGTAAACAAGACGGCAGCCATTGTGAGAGGTGGATCAGAATGGTTTCTCACGGTCTCTCCTATTTGGTCTTGCTTTTTCAAATTAATTTAGTTATTGCAACAAATGCCGATTAGCCAGTTTTTTTTTTTCTTCATTATCAGTTACTTCCACTCTGATGACACTTTTACAAATTGGCTTTGGAAGGAAGTCGGCTTGTGGTTTTGTCTGGCTTGTTTACAGCATAAACGTTGGAACAGGCTTGATGATTGTCACATGCTTGCTTTTGGAACGGCGTGCACGGTGGGGAGGGCGGCGCGCGTGCCGTGCGTGACGTACGAGCCACGTCGCCGCCGAGAGTCCGAGCGTCCGATGAAGGCCACCGGGCCGTACCAAACGACATGTGTTTGTCGTTCTGGTTTTGGCGGCTCCCGCTCCCTGGCAGCTCTCCCAGGCAGTGAGCGGCGCTCTTTACTGTTTTGTTTGCAGCTGGGATTATAGAAAGCAATCGCTTTCAAAGCACGGTCAAATAAAGCCTGGGAGGGGGGTGTCCACGGGTGGCCTGTCCACGGGATCTCCGGGCATGTGCCTCTCCGGGCCGAGCCTGCGGAGCGAATCAGATTGGCCCCCACCTGCGAGCCGAGCCGTGCGCCAGCCCGTCGTGGATCCGATGCCGGCGGCTCTGCCGGGGCCTCTGCACCCGAAAGGGACACCGGCTCCTTATCTGCCTGCCGATTCCGTAGAGATTTCGGTTCATGTTTTCCGCTTCCTGCCAGACTCGCGGGACATTGCATATCGGCGCGGCACCAGGCCCCCACCCGACTGCTTCTTTCCCAGGATAGATATATCGTTTTAGGCTGCGTAAGAATGTAGACAGCCGTGTCTTAAGAGCTCAGAGTCATAGCCGAGGTCCATGCCGCTTAAGCACTTAGCACACCAACCCCATCGCCGGCTCCTTAGCTTTGCCGTCTCGCCTGGCGTCACTAGGGGGAGGCAACTGAACGAGTCAAAATTAGAGATAAGGAGAACCGGACCCCCTTATCTCCTCGGAGCTGAGGGGAGCTTACGGGAGAAGGTGGGGATTCCATGAATGCCTGGCTTTGTGCTGTGCTTTCGGGGCCGCGGAATCCGAGACCGAGGGCGAGTTACCGTGCCGGGCGCAGGGGCTGAGGCACTCCCCGGTGGCAGTGCTGCATGAAGAAGGAGTGAAGTTGGAGGTGTTGACAGCCCTCAGGGGTCCTGTAAAAACACCCCAGGCCAGATACTGCATTCATACCGACTCACTGATCTGTCACAAGTCTGTGCTCCCCCTGCTGCCCGCTGAGTGAATTGCAGGCGCGGTTTGACAGCACGCCGGCATTTAAGGTAAGTACCCCACTTAAGGGCTGAAACGAGCTTGCCCGCAACTTGACCGGACTTCATCCGGTCTGCTGTCCACCTCCCACCCCCCCCTTTGGCTAGTTGCGAATTCCGTCCGGGCAGGCCTGCAACTTCTCGAATATCCACATGGTCTGTCAGCGGCGCCGACGTGGCGAGCTTGCTGCACAACTTGCGCTAAGGGTCTGGAATGAGGAGTTGGGGGGGGGGGGGTGACTGCAGGAGCTCATTGCTAAGCTTGGGCACTGTGACAGGCTCAAGTGTGAATTCAGACGCACTGTAAACCTATTTAGTGTGTGTTTGTGCAGGGGGGAGATCGCTCTGGGTGGTCTGCAGCCGCGTAAATACTGAGCGCGCCGGAGACGCGGTGTGTCAAAACACGCCGCGCTGGAGGTGTCCCGCTAATGAATGCCGTCGGCATGTTAAGTGCCACTACGGCTTGTTTAAGCAAATGAGAGTCGATGAGAGACGGCGGCCCTGACGCGCAGGCCGTGACAGCCCCATGCGAGCATGCGTGCGTGTGCGGGCTGGAGGTGTCAGGGCCCGCCCTCGCGGGGGCGCCGGGGAGGGGCGGGCTGGGGCAGGGCCCCAGGTGCTGACTGAATAGCAGCTTTTGATGTAGTGCCCGCTGAGCTCGGCATGCCTGCTCACACCCCACAGGGCCCACGCTGACTCAGGGGAGATTAAGCGGCACCCGGGCAGGTCCCGTCACAGCCGGGACGTCCAGGATCTGTGTGCCTTCATGAGTCCGATTCCAGCCGGGGGAGCACGGCCTCTGGGTGGAAGAAGGGCTTGGAATTGGGAGGATAGACAGAGCTCCCTATACTCATTTATTCCCATCTATGCCCCGATCTATACTCCCATCTATACTCTTATTTATACTAATCTATGCTCTCGTCGATACTCCCGTCTATACTCTTATTTATACTAATCTATGCTCTCGTCTATACTCACGTCTATACTCTTATTTATACTAATCTATGCTCTCGTCTATACTCCCATCTATACTCCTATTTATACTAATCTATGCTCTCGTCTATACTCCCGTCTATACTCTTATTTATACTAATCTATGCTCTCGTCTATACTCCCGTCTAAAACTTTTATTTATACTAATCTATGCCCCAGTCTATACTCCCGTCTATACTCTTATTTATACTAATCTATGCCCCAGTCTATACTCTCATTTATACAGATCTATGCCCTCATCTATCCTTTCATCAATACTCCCATCTATACTCTTATTTATACTCTCATTGGCTTCATAAGATTATTTGCACTCACACCAATGCTGTTTGTACCTTATATCTGCTTTTCTGACCAATATTTAGTTATTATTCACACATTTATTTCTGTTTCTGACACTTTTTTTTTTTTTACTTTTTATTGTTTTTAGGATTCTGTTTCATTCTGGACGGAAATAACCTTGTTAGGCCATGATCATTCCGCATAACAATAATGCCGATGATTGTTGCTAATCTTTGTTGTTTTTTGTGAGCATTTGAAGTGCTTATAGCCGTCTTAATAAGCTGGGTATTTTTTCAGTCACGTGACCATTGTTTTTTTTTCCTTGGGTTGAGACAGTCTCAGCTTCTTAATCAGTGTAATGCCCAGCGCTGTGAAATAAAATGTCTTTATTCGTGTGTGTCTGTGTGTCTGTGTCAAATGTTCCCACAATGAGGCAAAACCTGTTACTTTTTAGCTTGTGGGGACATTTTTCAGGTCCCCATAATATAAACCTCAGTTTTGTCAAAATCTATGAATGCTATCAAAAAACTGAGTTTTGTTTAGTCACTTATGGGTTAGGTAAGGACTGGGTGGGCGGTTAAGGTTGTCATAGTTGGATTAGGGTTATAGCCATAGAAATGAATGGAGAGTCCCCACAATGAGTCTGAATATAGAGTGTGTGCGTGTGCTGGTATCGCTGTCTGGAGCAGACCTGCGGCGTCCTCGCTGATGATGGAGACGGATGTAGGAGGGGTAGTATGGCAGTAAGCCCTGGCGTTCTGGCAAGGCTGATTTCACCGTTACGGGTGTCGGCGACCCGCGTTCTTTAGCTCGTCAGGCCTGGAGAGTACACTGGAGGAGCATCCGCGTACCCGCTGACGTCCATCATGCGCTCTCTCTCACCCAGGCGTTAAAGAGCTCTGCATCTAATCAGGCATGTCCCCTGCAGCTGGGGGCAGCTCAGTGGGGGAGGAGGGGCTCCTTTCACCTTACTCAGGCTTCGGACCCAGGGAGGGGAGATGCCCCCGCCACCAGGAGGAGCCATTAGGCAAGACGCAGCAGGCTGTGATGTTTTTCAGCCGGCCCCGGAGCCCCGCCTACAACGCCAGCTTGTCGCTTGTCCCCTGAGGGTGACAAACACCAGGGGGGGGTGGGGGGGGGTGTGATACCTGGCTCATTTTTTTTTTATCTTCAACTGATCCTGCCGCTTCAATTAGCTCAGGGAGAGAAAAGGGTGAAGCTTAGGCTGTGAAAAGAGGCTCTCAGGCGGTGGTTTGAGCTCCCTGCCAGGCGAAGGATTTACCACCGTCAAAAGAGGCTGGGGGAGGAGGCGGGGGGGGTTACAGGTGTGGGTCTGTGGTTTGACGCTGGCACGGTGCCTTGGCACCCCCCTCCAAAAACAAACACACACACATACAGGGCCCTGGTTCGTGTAAGGAGTACAGTATCCCTTGGGGAGCTGAACAATAGGAGTGGGAGGGGACCTGCAGCGCCCCCTGTAGAGCGGGGGCAGGTGCTGCGGCCTGGTGTCCGGACCCGCCTCCCTTTTTCAGGCATGTTTTATTGCGACAAGTAGCCAGCATTCCCGATCACCTCCCCTGGACAAAGTGCACTTTGCTTCCTCTTCGCTTCCTCTTCCACTG
Organism: Petrocephalus zakoni; assembly: GCA_026774425.1. NCBI lineage: Eukaryota > Metazoa > Chordata > Actinopteri > Osteoglossiformes > Mormyridae > Petrocephalus > Petrocephalus zakoni. The sequence goes on along the minus strand of JAODKN010000099.1, from coordinate 934,025 downwards.
GCACATCACCCCCCCATGCCGCTCCCCCAGCCTGTCAGAGAGATCCTGGTCACTCTGGGTCGCCGTGGTTCCCTGGTGGAACCCAAAGAGCTCCATCTCTGTCCAGAACTGTGCACCCCTGCTGTGGGGTCTGATCTCCCTAACCCTACGATTGATTACCCACAAATCTGCTCTAATGACCCCCACCCTGTAATCTCTGCAGGGGTGTCTGTTGGGGGGTGCCCCTTACGATGGGTTCCCCTTGGCGTCCCTGGCTCCACGTACCATGTTTGCTCTGGCACCACCCGAGGGATTGCCTGGAGAATGGAGAACATGTTGGGGCTGCCAGAGATCACGACGACCCCGGCACTGAAGCTGTGGTTGGGGGGGGGGGTGGTTAATGTGAAAGCAAACAGGATTATCAACAGCGAGGTGGACAATGGCTGCTTTCAAGGTGTTTCACCCAGCTGTGTGAACAAAACATGCACACACTGCTTTGGGAGGTGTGGAGTTGGAACAGCAGTCTGAGTGAAAAGAAAATTTCATAAAAGAACAGGCTGCCTACTGCCCTCCCATCCTTTCCTCCACCCTCCTCGTCTCACGCAGGGGACAGCTGACAGCAGTAGCTATCATCTCTGTTACGCCATTGGACCGCACCTTTTCACATATTTATATGTGTGTGTGTCCATTTGCTGCTTGTGTGTTTGTTTATTTTATAAATTATATTTGTTTTAAAAGTGATTATTGGCTTGAAGTATTTTTATAACACGTTCTCTTACACTTAAATGAACAAGGAAACCACAAAATAGGTGTGTGGGTGAGATTCGAGGAACTTTGACCTTCTGCCAAGATGGAAATTAACTTGAAATTCTTGGCCCGTCCACCGTGAGGAAGCAGACGCCTCTTTGCCAGGACCCTTTGCTGCGGCCTGTGCCGTTTGCCCGTGCCGCCCCCGCCCCCCCCCCCCGCCGCGCCCCCCCCTCCCCCCCCGCCCGCCCCCCCCCCC
>JAODKN010000099.1:899502-926795 GCA_026774425.1 Petrocephalus zakoni | reverse complement strand
TTCTACCAGCTGAAGCTTTCATTTTTTTTTTAAATGGTTATTTTGTTTACCCCCCCCCCCCCCATTTGACAAACTCTCCGAGCGCTGGCACTCATTTTACCTGTCATCTGAAACGATGTGATTGTCTTCCTGCGTGGCAGGCGGTCAAGGAAAATTAATTTTAATTATAACAACACAAAAAAAAATAATTTATGGTTATTTGTTCAGAGGAGCGAAATTCTTTGCTTGTAATCACACTTCTTGCCCACTAGAGGGTATGGCCTGTCCAATTCAGAATTCTGGAGTGAGGCCTGCCCTCTAAACATGCAGGGCTATTATCCGCACTTTAGATCCTGCCCCATCAGTAGGCGTATCCTGGGTATAGTGATCGACCTGCTACTGCAACAAGGCAGTTCTGTGGCTAACTCTGAACAGCCGAAATCTCTGCGTAGTCATAACAGATAATTAGCTTGAGATTAATTGTGCTAAATATGTCCATTGGGGCGAGGGGGGTGCGGAACACGTGAGAGAAAAGGTGTGGAAGTGGCTCAGGCCTCATTATTACCTACAGCCTGGGTAACCCATCTGTTCTGCTTTGGCTAATCCTGCCCTAGCTGCGCAGCCCACGTCTAATGGCTGCGCTTAAGTTCGCTATTGTTGGCCCAAATGGGGGGTGTTTGCTGGTGTCTCTCCTGACTCCTCCAGGTCATGTAACTCCTAGGCAGCGAGATGTCGCTCATGTAGCTGTGTCCCTTATTCTGCACACGCCTAGTGCCAGTCCCTCTCCGGCCACGCTCGGGGGGGCTCTGGGGGAGCGGGGGGTGGGGAGGAGGCGGGCAAGGCCCCGTGCGGAGCCGCCTATTGGCTCGCTGGCTGCTGCCTGCGTTTCAGGAAACCGGGGGCGGCTGGGCTCGGAGCGGGGCAGAGCCAGTGTGTAAATGCATGGCGCTCCCTTGGCCTTTACACACACACACACACACACCTATGCACTTGGGCTTGCTTTAATAACTGCTACCAGAGTGATATGATGATGAAGTCATTTGCAGGCCATGAATACCGTCACCAGAATTCTCCACAGCTGCCTTCATAATAATGTGCTATTTTTGCGAGACGTGCGTGTTTCACTGTGGTATGAATTTGGATGGTAAATTTTAATGTCTTCGCATGAACGTGTTGGGAAATGCTTGATGCCATAGCCAGGAATCCAGCAGTAACTTTATGTAGTACTTGTTTGTTGGTCTGTGTTCAGCTGCCATTACGTTGCGTAGAGGATCAACATTGTACTCTAATGGGTAAAAAGCTAATCTATCTGCCATTTTCTCAGCAGACCCTAATCCACTGGCCTCTTATGCTGTGATTAAACGATTTTACTGATGCTTTTATCCAAAGCCGCGCATATAGCCGGACTTCTTTTCATAGTCACTCCCCCCCCCCCATCGTTTTTAGTTTCATCTGTAACAAACCAGATGTACTTTGATCAAAGGGCACAGCCGCGGGAACGTGTCCCGCAATCAGTTGCGAGCTACTTCCCAAAATGCATTGCGGCACTGCGGTCAGCTACCTGTGGGCTTGGTTGTGTGGAGGAGGATGGGACATGCTTGCGTGACAGCGGGAGCCACACCGGGGTGGCTGGCCGGATGTGAGGGGTGTCGGGGCATGGCGGCCGCCCCAGAGCCTTGCCCGGTTCCGTGTCAGCAGGATCCGGGGTGCATAAAGCCAGCCGCTCGCCCCAACGGAACAGGCCGCATGTGGCTTGAATCAGAATGATCCGCTAATTGACTCTTTACTAGGCTTCAGAAAGGCCATAATGGACTTGATATTAAATCTATCCCCCCCTCCCCCGCCATGTAACTATTTAAAGTGGTGTTCCTGAGTGCTCCTGCAAGAACCTAGGATCTCCATGCAGAGTCCACCTTTTTTACAAGGCGGCTGAATTAAGCCCCCTGGGTCAGATCGTGTCCAGCCAAGGCTATTCGCAGAGGGGATTTGGGGACGCTGTTGAGAGGCAGCCCTAGGAGGGCGACGTGCAGCAAGCTGAGGCACCGGAGATCCCCAGCAATCAGTTCCAGATGCCCCTGCCTGGATTCTCGCAGATAGATGCTGTAGCTAAAGTGTGCCGTGCAGGGCTTGAACCTGGTTTGGCTTTAATGGAGATGGTCTGCTTTTATGTGGAAATTCGCTATAGCGTAAATTTCTAACGTCTGCTCCATCCTGCCTCCCCTCCTTATTCTACGCTTTAAGCTGCAGCTGAAGGAGAAGAGGCAAATTAGATTTCGATCCGATGAGAATGAACTTCTCTTTTCAAGAAGATGGAAAAAAAACAAAATGGAGAAGCCCCCTAGAGTGTCCCAGATCCATTGCATGGTTTACGTGAAGTTAGAAGGTACAATCACCTAAAACGTTTAATAAATTGGTAGTCATGGTCCCCTCCCCAAATGCCTGCTGCTTTAGTGGGCATCTGAGGTTTGTGTTACGTAATCAGATGGTGTTTTCCAGCTCGATCTCTGTGACTCACACCAAGTCACTCTGATGTGTTTAAAAAGCTTTACAACGTCTGAAGCCCCCCCCCCCCCAATTTTCTTTCCCTTTTACAGATTCGCTTAGTCCACACTGCAGTCCAGAATTGCCCTCGAGCCCAAACTGCTAGTCCAGGCTGGTACCGCGATCAATGTGGAACGTCCTGCACTGAGCCATAGTGTCCCCTTGCTTCCTGTGGCCGGTCCACTGCTAACCTGGATCTCTCCGCTGTTCCAGCAGAATAGTCTTTATGACTGTTTTTATGGTCTTTGTTCTTTATGTGCTTTAACTTGTGACCTCTATGCATGCACAATACAGCTGTAACGTGTTATATAATGATGTGGTGCTTCTGTTTGTGCTACATTATATATGTGATGGTTAAATTTCTCTTTGGTAAAATGGGCAAAGGTGTTGCAGAAGGACCTAAACAGTCTGGCTGTGTCACTATATCCCTTTAGGAGTATAATTTCAGGAAGGTCATATTACACGTGTTTATTTTTCTAAACACAAGCCCAGAGTGTGAGGTTCTATTCTGAGTTTGTGTAATAGATTTTCCGGAATTTCCTGAGGCTAATTGCATTTACCGATGGGTTAGAGGCTTAAAGATGTGTTTATGACTGCCATGCAGTGTCAGTCACTGCCTGGTTTAACCCAATGGGAACCAGTGACAGAACCAACAGCAAGTGAATTAAAGGAATTTCTAGCATGTGATGATTCCACCTGCTGTGCATTTTTGAAGTTAGTCAGGAAAGACCCAAAGCCTAAAAAAAATGGAAATGTGTTGCAGAAAGCCATGATATTCCTAAAGATCCAACTAGGTTTTGATTAGTTGATCAAGCTGAACGTTCACCATAATATGTACATTCAACCTAGTACCATATTCTGAAAAGCTCTTTCAAGAACAGATGGTCTAACTTCAATGGAAGCAATTTTCACCCAAGTTGTCAACACCTTCCTTGACAGAGCGGGGATGAGTCTTCATGACCATTTAATCAAATTAATTTCCTTGATGCCTACTGAAGGTGTACCATGAGACGTCATACTACAGAGTGACCATCTTTGCCTGTGCCTCTTCAAGTAACTGTCAAGGAGCTCCTGCCATGTGATTTGTTGAAGTGGGCCTGCTTCCAATAGACGAGGACTCCCATCAGGCAGCTCTGGCAGGAGGAAGGGGTGCTGACGAGATCCAGGGCAAAGCTATCCCAATAACTCAGAGCTCTGATGACTCTGCATGTCGAGCAGAAGCAGCGTTATAAATACAAAACACACATACCGGTATTGTCAAACGACCAGTACTCTTGACCCAAAAGGAACCCATTGATGAAAGTTTTGCTTACAGTACAGTGGATATTTCCAGCAATATCGTCGAGTTAATTTTGAAGAAAGGTCACATTCATCTTCTCCCAGTCTTGCTCCTTGTCTCTCTTCCTTTTGCTCACTTCACAGGAGGTTTGATTTGTCTGTTTTGGCCAAAAAATACCACCAATACAGTAAAGATAGACTGGGTTCAGTTTAAGGTTAGGAAGCACTATAAAAGAGTTGGATCTCCAGTGTTGGGAACATGGGAACTTTCTTTAGCCCGACTGTGAAGTTGAATGATTCCCAATTCCAAGTGGTAAAACAGTAGCCTCTGGCCTTTTAAGCCCCTCCACCAATACTTCCCTTCCCTAACTAGGTACCAAGCCACCTGATTCTTCCAGTCATGACCTTAACTGAACCTCTGTGGTTTACCTTCAAGGATCAGCATCGAATGGCCCTGCCCATCACGAAACATCTCAACTCAAATACACATCAGCATGTGCTGCGCTTGTTGAGTGTGTCAATATTTAAGTGCATATTTTAAATGTTTAACATGATATAGTCAGCATTATGTTTAAACCACTGTATGTGTCACAGTGAAAACATGAGGTGAGGAAAAACAGGCAAGAGACTTTCCTGCGAGAGCACAATTTCTCTAAAAGAAACAACAATTATAGGCATAAAAATACATTTTATTTTGGAGCAGTGCAAAAAGATTGTAAAATTTAAAGAAGAAAAATAATTGTACACTTGGAAAAAAAAAATGAGGGTACAGAAGAATCCCTCCCCCCCTTATCCTAACAAGTACAACAGACCGCAAGCTTAGGGAGAATGATCCCCATCCCACTCCGAGTTTGCCATATGGCTCTCTGCCCGTTGGGACCGTTTGACATGTGTTTGAAATAAGGATATTTCCCCCCTCTTCCCACCAAGTCCTTTTGGTTTGGGATTAGGGTTGTTCTCCATTCTCTTCTTCTCTTGGTTTTATGGTGCAACTTAAGCCCACATCTGGATGCAGGGTAAGTTTGTTCTGCCATTAAAGATGCTGTCTGAGGTAATCGAGCTTGGATGAGTACCTTGTTCTCCCAGCCTGAGGTGGGTCGCTGGTCTGCACCAGAACCTTTGTCACCATCTAATTTGTCCACGCATGCACCTGACGGTTGTCACTATCACTGATGATGAAGACAAATACAGGCTATTTATGGCTGCCTTTGTTATGGCTGGAGGTGGATAGTTCAGGTCCAGAGAGTAAAAATCAGTACGAAGTCTGTTTGGACCAACCAGTTGAGTATACACAGTCATACGGGACTCAGACACAACAGTAATGATCCCAAACAAAATCTTTATCTGGATTTTTACTTTCTAGAGCCAAACTATCCACCTCTGTTTATGGCTAATTAGTCCAAAAACCGAAATAGGTTTTATGACACGGGCTATTGTAAATCTTAGCTCGTGCGGCATCTCCATCCCTCATCCGCAGTTTTTGTTCCAGCACCGTGTACTTAATGGGTTAATTCTCTCAGTACCATTCCCTAGGTCTACAGTATTTTGGACTAAGCACTGTGCTGTTTCCCTGAAACCAAATGAACTGCTTTAGGGGCCTTGGCGAACACCTTGCACAAACAGGAGCACACGCTCACTCTCCATGTGTCACTGACGACACACTATTTGGCACAGGAGTTAATGGGATTATAACCATTTGTGGCTTATGTACATTCTGTTGTCTTCCTGTAAAATGTTTAATATTTGGTGGGGGAAGGTTGTCATACAAATTATTGTAACCGGTTAATGTTTTTGTTTTGTTTTTTGTTTTTTTGTTTTTTTTTAAACACTAAATGTCAACAGATGTGACGAAGAGCGTTTCCCTTTTATGGTATTCTTGACTGAGTGCTCCTTTACTGTCACTAGTACCTATCTTTTAGTTACTAGTACTAGTAACAGTGCTTATCTGTACTGTTACAGCTTTGCAGTGGTCACCTGATCTCTCTCCACTGGACACACAGCTGGATTACACACACGCAGTGAAAAGATAAATAACCCCAAACTGTCAAATAACAAGTATGCATGCTGCCTACTTTAGATGGCTTTCTTTTGTATTTTTTCACATCACCGCACATCAGCAAGGGTCGTACGATTACAACATCGGTCAACCACCATCGTTTCTATATACGGATAAGGAAGCTCAGGGACCGGCATTTTATGAAATCCTGCAGATGCGCTCAACAAAACAAATGTGCCCAAATGAAAACAATAGGCTTTAGGGGAAACGTGTTGCTCAAGTTCAGCCAGTAGGCCATTTCTGTTTCTTCTACTTAAGCTTTACCACAGTGTGCAACCCTGTGAGACATAACTGCATGAGTATACTCTGTCTTCATTTTTTTTTTTTTTTTTTTTTTAGAGAGAGGTAAATGAGGTGAAAGCTTCCCTGCTAGCGGGAAAGATGACAATGTGGCATGACATCATACACCCAGCACTAACTGTCAGTCCACTGGGCCCCAGCATTGCTCAGCCCCATCTGGTACTGGTATGGGGTGTCCCTCAGTGGCTGGGGGCTTTGGGGATGGAATGCTGAGAAGTCCCTGTGTGGTTGGGGCCTCGGGGGAGACCCCGTCTTCCTGGGATAGAGGGAGGGGTGCAGCGCTCTGTTCCTCGCACCGTGAGCAGGTGAAGATGAGGAGGAGGAAGAGGTAGATAAGGGTGCTGGTGGCAGGCCCCTCTGTGTAGCGGTAGGCCCATAGAGGGCGTGGTCGGGCGCTGTGGGCGAAAGGCGCTGCACGGCATGGTGGGGCATGACGGTGGACGCAGTGGAGCTGCTACTGGGGAAATGTGTAGCAAAGGGCTGGTAAGACACGGCCTCCACTGCCTGCACTCCATACCGGGAGTAAGGCCACATGCTGCAGTTCAGGGAAGGGGGTGGTAGGCCTTCTGTATTGGCTCCTCCCCCAGCCACCCCCGCCTCAGCCTCCTCTCCTCCGTACATGCAGGCCTCCCGGGACCCCAGCACCTCCCCGCAGTAGGGGTGAGACAGCAGAGGGGGCTCGTAGGAAGGTGGGGAGCAGAAATAGTGCTCCTCTGAGACAGCTGGGGGTGCTGTGTCCAAGTATGGACGCTTGCACCCTAGCTCGAGGTGCCTGGCGTTATCTGAAATTGAAGATGGAATTTGCAAAGAACAGTAGTTCAAAAGTTCCATGATGTTGTTATGGTAACTTTTACCTCAGTCTGACAGTACAACTTAAAGATTAAAAACTTACAGGTTACAGAAAAAAAATGTTCAATGATCAAACAGAAAAACGGGTCGTGCTAAATCCCTGTAAAGAAACTAGTTTTTGGTGGAAAACAGGAGAGAGGGATGGTACCTCTGTGTTTGAAGCGGTGATAGAACAGGCCGGGGTCTCTGCTGGACGGGAAGGGGTTGGCGAGGTTGTCCTGGGGATCAGCGCTTTCGTACTGGTAATGAGGCAGGACCTGCGAATGGGCAGGTAGCAGCCCCGTGCCAAGCTTTCCGGTTAGATGGGCGTGCGAGGTCACCAGCCTCTGCCGCACCATGCTCTTGGAGATCACGGGGTGGTAGTCTTTGCTGTTTTGGAGGGATGGAGGGGGTTAGAACCCAGTCAGGGCTTACCGTGGCAGCCCAGGTCTTTGTGTGGGGGGGGGGCATCTTATACACACCCCTGCTGTCGGGACATGCGCAGGTCTCCCTCGTCACTGCCCCGGAACCCTTTCGCAAAGGGGTTGTTCTCAATCTTCAGCTGCGTGATCTGTTAAGGAAGCCATGAGCGTTGAGGTTCATGTTGCTGGCCAACGGCCGCGGTGCTTATGTAAGGGTCCGCGGAGCTGTAGCTGCACCCGGGGGCCTCCGCGGGCCTGACCAGAGAGAGTGCCTCGGGGGGGCGCCCACCTTGTGATTCTGGTAGGATGTGACGGATATGAAGAGAGTCTCCGGGAAGACGTGGGTGCAGTAGGCGGTGTTTTTAGAGCCAAAGCCGTTGTTCTCGTCGGCCTTGACGATGTGCAGCCTGGGCTGGTACTTGTGCATGGAGTTGAGGATTATCTGAGAGTCGGAGACACGGAAGTCATGTTCATGACACAGCAGTACAATTCTGCAGAGGGGCTTTTGTCCTGCTTTCTGTAATTTCATACTTATAACACGAATAAATGCTAATGAATAACAAAATTAATGGTTGTTATTGGATTCCCATGTACAGTGTTAATTTATAATCATTTAGCCTTCGTTTTAACTCATGAAGTATCCACTAATTTTATCCATACATCCTTGCCTGGATAGTTCCTTGGTACTTGCTGGTAGTTCGGTAAGAAGCTTACAGCATTGTGAATACCGCGATAAGCGTGTGTCGGGTCCTGGACTGATATTTATCATGATGCTGTTCCTCGCTTGTTTCCCTAGCGGCCTGCTGTGCTGCACGGGACCCGCTGCTCCATGCAGTGCTCTGTGTGGGCCCGGCCACATTCCCACACTCCTTGGGACGGCAGTTCTGTGCTCGGTGAAGCATTAGGGTGGGGTCACTCTGAGCCCAGCCCTGTCAGAGGCAATGAGCATCAAGTGCCCCCATGCCCAGCACCACTCACACTCTGGAGCCTCACAGCGGGGGTGGGGGGTGCCGGATCTGTCACCGACGTCGGGGCAGCGCGAGGTTAAAGCCAGTGCCGACTGGCGCTGCCCTGGGGTACCCAGGCGGGGGTATGGGGAGAGAAGGGGTGAGGGGGAGGGCGGGCAGCAGCTGGAGACACCTGAACTGTTTCTGGGTGGCTGCTGTATGAGGTAATACCTTGTGATGTTTATGGCAGCCCTGATGTCTAAAGCTGGTCTACATCTTGCTTCACTGTATTGATCAACGGGCCATTTAGATCAATAACGGTCCTCAGCAAGGTGGTCTACTCTTCCCCGTGTAGATTCTTCTGGAATGGACTCTTTACACATCTGGGCTGTTTGCCATATATTTCTAGACTCTGCGCCACAGTTTCCTGCCAACCAGGAAATTAGACTCACGCAGGATCGCTGTCCAGGCTCTGCCGACGGTAGCCCACCCATGTCGCATGGCGCAAGAGGCGTACGGGGGCCTGCCATTGCTACTTCAGGGGGCACATTAATTATGCAGGTAGGTGTGGCTTTCTCCTTTCTGGAATGCCTGGAATGTAAGAAGCCACACCCCCTTCCGATTACCATAGCACGGTGCCTAAGGCCTTAGGCTCCCGTCTGGTCAGTGCCTCCATGGAGGCAGTACTGAAGAGGAAATCTGGTCCTGCTGGATTTTGGTGCCACAGCTACCATCAGTGCTTTCATCCCAGGGCTCCACTAGCGGGTCGGTTCTGGCGTCGGCTGGGCTCGCCGGCCTCTCTCTGCCCTCATTACTGGCCCTTATCACTTCCCAGGCGCTCCACTAATCCCGAAAGCACGACCCGGCGCTGATCTGAGAGGTTATGAACCTAATGAGCTAGCCTCTGACGGAATGCCTTCAGACAGGCAATCCCAGTGTCCCCCCCTTGGCTCGGCAGGACTCAGTTTGGCTCCTGTACCACCACCCCCCCTTCCGTACCGCCCCGTCTGAAGCGGACGGCTCGTCCCTTCGCTATGGTCTCACAAATCCATTTATTGTCTTTTTGGAAGCAGCTGTTTTTAAGCAGCGCTGCCTCGGAGCCCCTCCTCCTCTGTGTTAAGTGTGAGAGCAGAGAGAGCCTGCGTCTCATCGAGCCGCGTCGCTCTTCTGGGTCTCGCCTCTGGGACCCCCTTTCAGACGCTGCCGCCGTGGCGACTAGAGCCTCTGGCCGACTGGCAGGAGACCTCGCTGGGAGACTGGCAGTAAGCGGTGAGGGATGTGTTGGATGCTTTTCAAACACGGACCCTCTGGTTTGGACAGTGGTCCAGCTGTGTCCTTTCTAACAGCAGTTAGAAACCCCAGCAGTTTCTGTCAACCAGCTAAGCTGGCCATTTCTGTCCAGTTCACTTTTAAGGTGTGACATTTCGATCCAGAAGGTCTCGGCAACATTACACGTAGATGAGATGGAAGATCTATGATGTCTTCGGTTCCCAGTGGCACCTGATGCTTAGCTGAAGCCTGCTTTGGTGGCTGTGGTAAGCAGGCAACACCTCACTCCCATTTACAGATCCCCCCACCACCACCATCCCCCGGGGGTGAAATCATTTTGGTGTTCCATTTGTGCATCAGTGTGCCTTAATGTATTTATCTGTGTGTATGAGTCTGTGTTTGATGATGTGTGTAGGATGGTGTTTCTCTGTATGTGTGGTTGGGGGTGGGTATGCATGTGTCCTGTGTCATCTGCAGACTCACATGTCCAAAGGGGTCCAGGTGGTTGTTGGTGAGTTTCAGCTTCTGGAAGGAGACCAGCTGTCGCATCCAGTGGGCCCCCGTGGCCGGCGAGTCGGCGTGGACGTACAGCCGGCCGGGCATGGCCGGCTCAGCCTTGCCCGCCACCATCCTGTAGGGGAAGAGAGAGAGAGAGAAGACCAGCAGTTTTGGGTCACATGCTGCCGTGACCTGATCTGGCCACCAGGGGCGCTGCCCGCTCCCCGCACAGCCACAGGGGGGGAGAATGAGCATAAAGGCACGGAGTCCAGAGCGTGGCATCATACGGAACACATGTCCGCTTAATGACAGCCCGCGAGCCCAGGCTCTGCCGTGACATTTCGGGAATACGGGCTGGCTGCTTTGACCGTAACATCACTGTTAATTGCGTGCTTCCGAGGTGTGCCTGAAGAGCCCCAGAGCCGGCCCTGGCAAAAGCTCGAATTCCAGGCTGTCCCACAGACCTAAAAAAAAAATCTGGCCGTAAAATGTCAGCTCTCATTGGCAGAAGTGCATTTCATGGAGGTTTCCCTGGCACAGCTCCACTTATTCTGCTTTTTTCTTCCTTTGACACTAGTTCTGGGTGCAACCATTTATTTCTCCATCTCTGAGCAAACACCCACACACACACACACGCACACACACCCACCCTGCCACCAATAGATGGTGGTTGGGCTCTTACTAGTACTAACCAGCAGTAACTAAGGGCTCACCGGTGGCCTGTGATAATTAAGTGTGCCATGCAGTAATAGTATTACTTACACTTCCCCATACTTTTAGTTCCATTTTCTCTGCTCGCCTTCGTTTTGCTGTGCATATAGTAATGTATCCCGACACCCTGGGACAACTCTGTTGTGAAGGGCGCTATATAAAAATAAACTGAATTGAATTTCTGCTATACCCTTCTATATCTGAAAACCTCAAACATATCTTTGTCTGACTTGAATTTGAATTATATATGCTGATTCAGCATAAATGTTGCTCTTCCCCCACAAGAATTACAAAGGTTTTACTTCTTATTTGGACTTTTTTCTCTTTATCCCACTCCTGCTAAAAAAAATGATTGGTTAAAGATGGTTTCCATAATCGTCCCCTGGTCCTCTCCGCCTTGCCATCCATATATGGAAATGGGGGCAGGGCCTGATTAGATCTGGAAGCCTATTGGTGGTTGAGCTACACTTGGTGCACGAATCATTGAGTGGTCTTAGAGAACCGGGGATGAAAGCGGAGAGTCACGTGTTGGCCATGGCGGCGTGCGAAGGGCCGGCGTCTCACCACTTATTGTCGCAGAACTTGTATCGGTGGTCGTCGGCGGGGACAATGTCCACAAGGAGGATATACTTGGTTTTGGGGTTCATTCCTGTCACTTTCACCTTGTAGCTGGGGAACATCCTCCTGGAAAAAGCACGGGATGAAACGGGCATAAATGGTGCTCGCCCGGGGCTGCCCCAGGCTCTCCCTGTTATTTACCTCGTGTACTGTGATTTTATTACCTTGATTTCATTTCATAGCTCAACTGGAAAAAAAAAACCTCTTGCTCATTTTCCCAGGTTTCAGAGTCTAATGGTGGATTTTTTGTGTATTTATGACTCCTTGCAATTTATGTTGCAAGAAGTGTTCTGCAAACATGCTCTCCGTGCCAGTAAGGCGAGACCACACGTCTGTACGAGCCCGTCCTGTGCGTTGCCATGTGCGTGATGGAACGCACTGCTCATTAGCGCGACCTCTGCCTGGGAGTTTGCCCCCGCAAACGGCTTAACGGAAATGGGATTGGGCCAGAGTGTCTTTGTGGGCACTGTGCGACCGGGGCGGGCGCGGATCAGAGCCGATTACAGCCTTTTTTTCTGTGGCTTTTAGCAGCCTTTAAGGTGCCCCTGACACCGCGCTGAGACGGCCGCGGGGCCGATTAGGAACCGCTAGAGCCGCAGTTAACCCCCTTGGGTGTCGGATTAGGTGTCCCATGGAGGAGTGTGAGTGAGTTGCTCCTCGAACCCTCTTGCGTCTGGAGAGACTGCCACCCCCCGCTTTCACCCACCCAAACTAAGCACAAACACACGCTGTGTGCCCAAAGGCGGCCCGCTTGCTGGCACGCTCCAGTCGGCTCTCGAATGCTGCGGATCTGGCTTGCATCTCATGGTGATAATTTACGCATAAATGGGATTTCTGGGGATGAGGTGGTGTTCCTCCGGATGGGTCCGATCTCACAGAAATCGTGCTGCCCTGGGGCCGCCGTGGGACTCTCTGCGTGAGAAGAGGCCAAGATGACGGACAGGATGCGTTAATATGCCTGAGGCGGCCGTAAAACCCATCACGCGGCTACATTCTCTGGCCTTTTCTGGGAAACCCCATCCCCCAATCAGACAGAGTTGCTTAAGCGAAACTCACCCTAATAAATGTTAAGTGCTTTTTAATGGGCACTCAGATATGGCAGCGGTTCATACCTCCTGACCCCTCCCCCTCCGCCCCCCACCCCTGGCAGCAGGTTGGACCAGTGGAAGCTTCTCTTAAATGTCCTGAAGGCTCGAGGGTATCAGGGTTCCTGCCATGTTCTGTGCACACACCTTGGAAAAGTTTGTACCTTACAGCCACACGTGAGGCAAGCCTAAGATCACGTTACATCTAATACCCCTTAAAAGAAGACGAGAGGAGAGATCTGGGGGCTGGGGACTTAAATCCCTCTCTTTCTTTCTCTCTCTCTCTCCTTCCCTCCATAAGGTATGAAACTCACTCACATCATCATCACTGCCACCTCCACACACACATTCAAAAGGGAGTTATGGTGGAGGCCGCATCTTCATGCAGACTCACAGCCCATCCGTCCTATTCGCCGGCTCGCCGGACGAGGGTGAGAGCGCAAATCGTAGGCCCCCACCCCAGGCAGCTGTCCTCCCTGTGCCGACGATGTGACTCATCGATGTAAATCCAGTGGTAAAAAACAACAACGGTCAGCTTGTTCCCCCATTTGCAGGCAACACACAGTCCCAGTGCTATGGGATCCCTCTTGTCAGAGATCCTCGTCAAAGTCATGTCCTTTGCCAAAGCCTGATGCAGTAACACTTAACTAAACCCCTGGGGAGCTGCTGCCGGAAGACATTTCAGCTAAAAGTGTCAAGCGTTTGGGGATGGACTCGGATGACCGCTGTCATGCTCTCTAGCTCGGCGTGCCGGGCAGTGCCTATGGCGTCCCCTCGTCAGTAACACCTTAAGCCCCTCTGAAAGGCATGGCTACGATAGATCACATGGTGTGTCTAAGGTCTCTGGGGCTATTGGCCCGGTGCATCTTATTGATGCCTGGTGTGCAACTCTGGCGGATTCCCATCCTCCGAAAGCAGCTCAAGAACAGGGCGATTAAAAGCTCAATAGGAAAGTGCCACTAAATTATCCTTAATATAATCCAAAATCATAAAACCTGACGTATGCTTGGGTTAGGCCTTTAAAGCTGATGCGCGACACCCCGCTCCAGGCCCGCTCTGATGAGCGGTGTGCTGCGGTCACATGTTAAGTTTGCGTTTGCGTGCGCTCGCATGTGTGCTTACGTGTGTGAGAGAAAGGGCAGGGATGAAGCACGAGGACAGGGCGGGGGGGCAGTATATCATGTCGGTGCGTGCCTCGCCAGCTGTTTCTCTTAGCTCCTCGACACGGCTGGACTCCCAGTGACTCATCTCGTCTCTGGGAAACACCAGCGATGCAAGATCAAAAGGGAGCGGCCAGATGATGGAGCTGCCCGGGGCTCGCGAGACAGCGCTGGGCCGGGGCGCCGTGCTCCTCTTATCAGCCCCCCCCCCCCCCCCCCACGACCGGCACCCCCCAGAACTGGGTGCAGAAGACAGCACCGCCCACTCTGAAGTGTGGGATTAGGCCTGGGTCTCGCGAAAACAAGACGGCCAGGTTCAACTGAAGTTCTCCCACAACTGACTACAATCTAGCAAGTTGCAGAGACCCCTCCCCAAAAACAAACAAGTAAAAATAAAAAAAAACTTCCTCAGGGGTCAGGACTAACCCATCCCCCCAGAGTGACCCCTGGTACTGCCTATTTATTTGTAAGTATCACTGAAATCCACTCTTTTATTTTATCAGTACACATTCTTATTAAACATGATGTCTCTCTTTTTCTTGTCTGGGAAACGCAAACAGAAGCCCAAATTATCCACTATCCTATAACGGTGGATTTCCAACAATCGCAGTGATGTAGGAGCTTAACTGGTTGAAGTCCTGATAAAGTCACTAGATGCAGCTCATGCAAAACTGCTCTTCTTCTCAGCCACTGCGATGGCATCAGGATGCATTAGACTTATTGCTTTGCCTCCAGCTGAATGAAAGATCCACCACTTGCCAGGACAGTAAAAGGCTAATGTCCATCTGGTTTACTCCACAGACATAAACAGGTACACCACTCCGGCTTTTAATGAGTGTTCCTCCTGGGCCGAAGCCCTGAAATGACATCTTTGCTATTTAATTACTTCTGTATGTTAGAAAGGGCATGAAAAGATATACTTTGTTTTTTTTTGTCCTGTTTAGTCTCCTATATACAAAGGCAGTGAATTCTCCATGTCACTGTTTTAATCTCAGTACTGTCACTCACTAAACATTTTCTTAGTTGTTTTTCTAGCACTGAAATCCTACAAAAAAAACTGTATTTTTCTTTATTATGCTGGTTACCTTCCATGTCTGCACACGTCAACACTGAGGCCCGTAATAAGTTTAATTTCACCACACTGAGACAAAGTGAACTTGGCCCATGTACTGCTCACACCATTAAGGATACTGCCTGGCAGTCTATACACTAGGCTTCTATAGGTTGGCTGCATTTGTTACTATTAGCTGTTATTCTTATAATGCATATTACTAGTTTTGAAATTCTTAGCAGCACAAAGCTACTGTTCAGTAATTATTATACTTTGAGTGGCCACTTTATTAGGTACAAAATCCTAATGAATTCAGATGCTTTCAGAGTAGCCTTTCTGCACACTGCTTTTGTACTGACGTTATTTCTGCACTTGTGGCCCTCCCGTTAACCATAAAGAGTCTGGCCGCACTCCCCTGACCTCTCTCATTAGCATGGAGCGTTCAGCCACAGAAATGCTGTTGCCATGAGGCGCCCTTCCGACCCGTTTTTCCCGAACCAAGAACTTGTTCCCGCCGCCGAACTTCGGTCCGATTGTAGATCCTCAGAAGCAGTTCTGGAAACTTTCTTTTAGTATGTACTCCAGATTTTAGTTTGATGGCTAACAGCAACAGCTTGCTGATTGGCTGGCGTTTACAGCCATAGCTTGCTGATTGGCTGATTGACCACTGGCGCTAACTTAGAATCTATAAATTAATACCTTTCTGCTTGCGTCTCCATATTTCTGCACCGGAAAATGTGCTCAATAATTGATTTACCCTTGTCTAATATCACTGGTGCCAGGAGTGATACTTGCCTGTGAAATAACGTTACATCGTTTTTTTTTATTTTACAGAAAATTAAACGTGGATCTGCTGGCCAAATTTAATAATGAATTATAAATATGTTGCAGGTCATATAAAATATAAATAAAAGGCTGAGTCCCATTTTTATTACAATCGATCCCCCCATTAACTAACAAAATGCCTGTTCATCCATCCTTTTCGGGGGTGGTGTTATTTTGTATTAAATTACATGTGAAGTTTAACCTACGAGCTTTTTGCGTCTCACGTGCTTATTTAGTATAAAGGTAATAGTTCCTGTTGTGCTTTGGGAAAGCAACACAAAAAAGGCCAGTAGCTACAAAAGTTCCTGGTCGAGAGAACAGGTACTGAGAACCAGGAACTATGTTCCTGAATCTGGGAACGCGCCTTATGTTGCAGTCACATGATTGGCTGTTTACTTTAGCAAGCAAGTGTACCTAATAAAGTGGCTACTAAAGTGTGTCTGAATTTTTTTATTGTTCCATAAAGAGAAACAAGGTCATTTTAGTTTTTCATATTTTATTAATAATTAAATGAATAAACGAATTTTTCTTTAGATTTGAATATTTATTTTATTCCATTTTATATTATTTTAAAGACTTTGGCACTTTCATATTTTAAAGAGTTTCTAGCAATTATGAACCGCATTATGTACCTTTAATCGTAAAGGTCTGAGTATGTCCGACTCTCCGTTTTGGTTAAATGCATGTGTTGGAGAGGCTTGTGGCTTCTGATATTTACGCATTACTTACTCTGCTTCACAGCACAGTCAGCACCTTGGGGCCACAGACCACAAACCACTCCCAGGCCCCAGCCTCCGTATGCGGCGAGCGAATCTCGATCACGTTACTGTGTTATGACAGCTGGCATATTTCCGTTTCAACGACGCGCTATAATTTGTTTTGATACCATGCATTTACATGTCTCTCTTTTCCGCCGCTCACCGCATGGTTCACTGGTAGCTATTTCCAGTTGATATAGTAACTGTCAGGTAACTGATATGTTGTCTCATGTCGAGATAAATGGTCGGTTTAGACATTCTTACAGTGTTTATTTGCTTGTATTATTAAGGATTGTTTTAATTTTAAATTGTTAATTTTCTTGTTTATCATATTTTGGACTAAGGAATCATATATATTATATGTATATAAAATAGAAATGTATATACATATATAATAGAAATGTATGTATATATATATATATGTATGTATGTTAAAAGCTTTTAATGTGAATTCTAATGTGGTTTGAAACCATTTTGCATTCACTGTGCGCACTGCTGCTTAAGTGAATGTAACCATGTACCCACAAGAGCATGAACAGAACTTTGAGCCCCAGCAGCAATTCTGCAGCACTGAGGTCAGTTCAGCCCTTGTACTCAGGCCTGATGTGGAACACACTGTTCCTGGGGGCTTCAAAGCGCTTACTGCATCTTGTGCGCAACCTTACAGGGGCGTGACAGCCCATCTCGCACGGGATCAGAGCCATAAAGAGATACTGTGGTGACCTTCTGCATTTCCAGTGGGAATATTTAGAGGGGTGAGGCCTCAGGCTGGTGAAATAAGCTCGTCTCGCCCTCTGGTTAATGTCTGGGGTGCCGTACCTAATCCCTGTGCGCATTAAATCTAATGCTAGGAGCAGTTTGTGTGTTCAATAAAATAGTCCCTGGAGTGGGAATTCTGGTTTGGATGAACCTGTGGTGCGTTGCCTTGTTTTCCTTACAGTTCTAACAGAGGAAAATAAATATTTATGAAGCAACAGTGATGTAATGACCCAAAAATGGGAGGCCCACCTTCTACTCCTAGGCATAAACACTCCCCAAGACCTTGTACCTTCTGTGGTCAGCCTGGTATTTTGCGTAACACCAGCCTTAAAGCTGCTGAGCTCCGTAAGCAGCGCGGTCTGGCACCTTCTGCCCTGGACATCTCACCTGCCCGCCTTGGTGATGATCATCTCCGTTCCTGCCTCGTGGAACTTCTTCCAAAGCTCCCGTTCATGAAGGAACACCTTGATGTTCTCGATGTTCTGGAGAGGTGAGTCACGGTTAGCACAGAATCGTGGAGTGTTGCCTCACCCTCTTACATGCCCCCCACCACCCCCCAAAAAAAAATCAACACGATGAAAAGCCGAAAAGGCCCACAGGAGCCATGACTGTTCCTTTCACGTGGAACCAATGTGTGAAATGAACTGATCTCTAATTATCCTTATAATGAACACAGACTTGGAAAGCAAGCACAGTTAAACTTTACAAGGTTTCCAGATAAAAGGAGAATATATCTAATTGCCTAAAAAAGATATAAGGGGAAAAAATAAGAAATAAGTATGTAACAGCTAGCAGCTTGACGTTAAATTCGTACTTTTTCATGACAGCTTTGTGTCGGCATTCTGTACCAGTCTTCATTGGTGCTTTTTAAATGAACACTTCATTGATCATTCATTGGTGGCTAAGAAGGGCACTTCATGCGGCGCCCAGGGAGCTGGGAGTTAGGGGCCTTAATTAGAAATAGAATATTAAGAAAAGCACTAGGATGTGACATAAGATCCCAGATAGGAATCTATATTACCCCCCGATTAGAATGAAGGAGCAAGGTTGTGCTGATCCCTAAACTAACAGGATCCCCCTTCCGGGTTGGAGGTGCTGTCCGTATGGAGAGAACTCCCCTGCCCTCGGCCTACCTGGTCGGCTTCACCATGCTGCTGCTCGACGCTGGCCGAGGGCCGTCCCATGTGTGGTGGGGGCGGTGGCTCCGGAGCGAGCTCAGGAAGTACGCCAGGCACGGCCGCTGTCGCACCCTCGTCAGTCACAGCCAACACCTTCTCCTGGAGCATCTCTATAAAAGGCCGGCCCAGACGGAGATGAGACGGGGTACGCCTCCCCCCTCCGAAGTGCTCCCGTATCCAGCCATTAATATGACATCGTGACAATAATCGTCTCTTAGCATTAGTCTAAAGAATACTTGCACTTCATTAAAGAATAAGTACTTTTCAGGTCAGGGGTACATCTTTTTATTTATATGTACATATTTTGACATATATTACCATGTAATATATATTACAACTATATCAGGATATCATTTTTTTATTGTACACTGACCTTCAAATTTTAAATTGTAATTAGTACATTGCTTTATGTTAGTAAAATTCAACAATTTTGTAAGCAACATTTATCATTAGTTTCTGAAGTAGTCATTTCTAAATATTACATTTCTGGTCAACAGTGAATTCATTTGAGGGAGCTATTCAGGATTGCTATAATTCCTTAGATGCTCATGCTTAAACCTCATAAAAAAAGCTTTCGGAATCTGTAAAAATATATATATATAAAAATATTATTTATACTTTCAAGAAAGGTGAAATACATAACTGATATTTTCTCCACTTTTATCAAGTTTTTAGACATCATTAGTTCTTTTTGATTACATTTTTTTAAAAAGCAGATACACTGCTTTATACGTTTGGTCTGGTGCATAAATTAGTAATGGGGTCACGGCAACAATGGCAAATATTAATCTGACTAAAAGTTGTTATCTTTCCCATCTATAAAAGAGCTTGATTTATTATACACAGAAAGGTGAAATATTGCGATTCGCCCCCTGCTGTTTTTAGTTTCTTAATGGTCTTCAATGTAAGCAGGAGGGAGAAGGATTGCAGAAGGCCGCGTATTATGTACATTCGTCTATAATCCTGTCTTCTAACGTGGAATGTTCTCTGATTTATCGCTTTATATGCCGATGACATAAATGGCCGTCCTTATCGAAAAACCTGGGCTGATCACTTATCCCTGGCTGCTTATTTCCCCAGCAGCCTCGGCTTGCTGCTGTTTTGGGCGTCCTGCCTCAGATATTTCAGTATGCCTGATACAGCCGAACAAGCGAGAACTGGACAGCCAATGCATGTTCAGCACTCAGCATTCATGGTCGCAGCTATTTACTGACCAATCAACTTGAGGCATGGGGACCTGAATTTCACTGGCAGGCCATTTCACCAATGGCTCTGTCTGTTCGAAAATCAAAAATCGAAAATTTTAAAATATGTGTCTTTCGTAGGCTAACAGCATAAGCATTGTCGTTCTTGCCCTGGAATTTGATAAATCCATCAGATAATCGTTCAGAAAACAAATACAATGTGTGCAGATGTTTCAGGTGATGATACTGGTCACTTTGTGAAGATATAGCTGCAGAAATCAAAAGCTAAAAAAGTCATTAAAGGTCTTTCCTGTAGTCTTTTCTCCTACAGAATATAGACAGAGACAGAAGACTCTGTTAATGTGTGTGCATGTAAAAGAATTCAAACCGAAGACGACAGAGGCAGAAAAATGGTGAAAAGGCCGTTTGCAGACCTAGCAGACAGGCCTGAATAGCCTGCATAGCATTTCTACACAGACCTAACACATCCTGTACTGGCTGCCTAGAGGATCACTCGTTCTTATTATGGCAATTTCAAAGCTAAATCTGAATTTTTTTTTCTCTCGCACTGCCGTGGGAAACTTCTTAGGGGCACTCTAAGACCTCGGTTTTAAGAACAGGTCGAGATCCATTTATTCTGAGGGATTGTTTGGTTAAATATTTATACTTGTAACATTGTGGCACCCCAGACTTTATGTAGCCACGTTACAAGGCTGGGATCCCATTTGTAAAGGTCACCCTCACCGCTGTGTCCTCATCACTCTCCATTGCTTGGAGCAAACAGTAAAGAGCAAACGCGGCTCAAAAAAAATAGGAGAGTCTAGCGTGCCCCCGGCCCCCTGCACCACAAAACCTACCGGCCCCCCCAGTTTAAACGGTGAAGAATTCATTTGAAGTTTATGTTAATTTTTTCCCCTAATCTCATGCATGTAAGCGATGTGAGTGCACACCCTTAAGATGAAAGGCCCAAGCCGAGGACCCGTGTAAACTCATGCAGACCTTTGCGAAAGCTAATAAAGATAAGGCCTGACAGCCGCCGGCTATTTTACAGTGAAAATGTACCTTTTGCTCACTGTGTTTAGCTAAGCACGGTGAGCTAGCTCAGTGTTTATATCAGTGTCACTCCAGACACATAATCCGCTAAGCTATCCGCGGCAGACGGCGCTCTGTCCTCGCGGCGGTTTGGGAGAGCTGCCGCCACCACCGCCGCAGTCAAGAAAAATGCAAAATGCCGACAAAAATGTAGCACCCAGCGTCCCACAGCCAGGAAGTCCCTTCTCTTTTTTGACCTTCAAATATGTGCTTCAATATTTAGTCACGTTTTTTTTTTTTTGTACTCCTTGGTTTGGAAAAACTAGATCACAGACATTGAATGGACTGACTGAGAAATCGCCGCCATTATTTCATGCCTCCTTAGTGGGTGACGAACACATTTTTCGGCCGATGCCTCGCCAACCATCACCTTAAATAGCCAAAGATGGCTGCCATTTTGTGCAGACCGGGGTGCTGGGTTCGCGGTGTGGTGCTGACTCGTGTGCCTCCCTCATGCCCCTACACTGTGGAAGCTCTTGCAAATTTAATTAAATAATGAACTTCACACGGAGGTTTGTATTTGGTGTAAGACCCTGGAGGCATGCGGGCATTTCGGGGTGTTGTCTTGGCCTACCCCAAAACATGAGCCGGATGCGGATTGTCACAATAAACTGTACATAAATAATGAAATGAAGGCTGGGCTGAAAAATCTGCTCATTAATTTGCATAGATATTACCAAAAAATTTGGTGCTACTTCTCATTGTTATTTCATGGACCTTGAAATTGATATACAACAAAAATGTAAATCTTGTTCTGTGCTTTAAAAGAGGATTTCATGTGTGTTTATTAATGCATGTATATCAGTCCGATTCGCTGATCCGCAAACAGCAGATTCTGTTATTAATCCAAATTGGGAGGGGGGGGGGGGTATTGTATTCCATTTATAACACTGTTTTTGTATAAAGGAATAGAACCTATTGACGTCACAGAAGCCTTTTGACACAAACGGGTTTTTTTTATACATTTGCTTTATCCTTCAGTTATCGATCGAATCGGCCTATCAGCCAATTAACTTTAATGACAATAAAATGTTTAACATTTATTAGAGATTTTTTTGATAATGTAATAAACAAAACGGTTAATTGTTACCGTGTAGAGCAAAAACCTTTCTGTAACTGGCAGGTCATGTTTAGGCGACCGAGCCGAAAAACGCCATTGCTTTGTGGTCTGCGCGAGATAATTACACGAAGATCTTCACAAGTAATACCTAAACATTTATTTTGCATGTCCAAAAAATCGTAAATGTTTTTCTTTAAAGCAGAACAGACGTCCTTTAAAATTCTTCCACTATAATACCTTGAAAAATACTAGTTAGGGAACACCCTGTCGACCAGAAAATCCACCAAGGCCTTATTCCTGTAAAACGAAAACCTGAAAAATCATGCAACATAACATACTATATTGTAACATTTTCTTTTTATAATATCACATAAATATATAATATCACATAAATATATAATATCACATAAATTCCTGCGGACGACGGGTATTTTTCGTTACAGTTTTCGTTTCACACAACAACACTACTCCTGAATGTAGGCCTAAGTAAAAATTAAATCACAATCAAAGTGTTGACCTAACAAGTCGTGCCTACTCTATACGCTTAATCCGTTCGTTTAAATTAAAACAACAGAATTTTAAAACTCGCCGCAGAAATTGAACGTAATGGCCGCAAAATATTAAACTGAATTAAGCGTAAAATTAGGGCAAATTGCGGCCTAATGGAAAACGGCTGTGAAAGGAGGAAAAAATAGTTATATATTTCTTAAATTATAATATGAGTCTTGACCATAGTTACACGTCTGTCTGTGGTACTATTCCTTATATAAGTGCATGTGACGGCTGTCACAGTAACATTTTGGTTCGGTTCCGCCGGGAAAAGCCCAATGTCACGCCAGAACGGGCCTAGTTACCGCGCAGTGGGCTGTGAGATATAGTCCTCTACATGTCAACATAAAACACAAATTGGCCATAGCATCACTGATCTGATAGCATCACACCGAGAGGCATATAATACTGCATAAATGATGTATTTATACTTGGCAAACGTTAATCACCATTGCCATAAATATAGTTTGACAGATTTATTTACATATCACTTACGCTTAGAGAAAAGATTTCCTATTTTTGCAAAGCTCGTTTACACTTGAAACTGATAATAACCTTGACTAAATAACCTGCGTGATAGCGAAAGTGATATTTTAAGCCCATTAGCACTAAGTTCCCTCGGTCGGTGCAAAGCTGGATTTCCGGTTTTTTAAATAATAAAACTCAATGCCGTGTAATGTCACAATTTTACCTCATAAAATATAGGTGCTGAAGTCCTCCATCTCTGTCCGAGCGGCAATCGGTGGTTGTCAGAGAGGTAACGGGAGTGTACCGTTACTTCCTCGTCGGGCTGCTACGGCGTGGGCGTGTTGCTCAGCATCCTAATGTAGATCGGCCCTGTTTGTAGGATCTGCGGTTTTATTATGAACGAAAGTCCCCTCGGACGGGACCCGAGGCGTACAATCCTGCCACTGCGCGCTGCGACAGCTCTGCTCCGTGCCGCGGCTCCGCCGCACGCTTTGGGCGAAGGCGAGCTCTGGCCGTGATGTTTTCTTGGAATCGGAAAAAAGTTCCAGCTCGACCCTTTGATTTGTTAGGAGAGCCCGGCGGATTGTTTGGCCCCCGCCGCAGCAGTGACGTCGCCCTGGAGCATCACACCTACGCCGTTCAGTGCGCGGACAGCTCCTCAAAAAGTCATATAATCTCGTCACCGGCGGATATTTATCTCTGGCGAACGCTCGTATTAACCGCCCTGCCTGACATATACGCAACCCCATCTCCTCACCCATCAGAAGGATTATGCGCTATATAAATAGTCTTTTTACGCTATATAAATAGACTGTTTTTCGCGTGTTGCTCTGATCGATTCGTTTTGCCCCCAAAACCATCCCTTTCACATTTCCCATTCCCTTTTTTGGAGAAATTGAGGGCTGTGGCCGAAAAAAATGACTATAATATTTGACTAATTTGTACTTGGGAGGTGAACCGTATCTAAGTTACTTAGTGAATACGAATGGGAACACCACAGAATGGCTATACCGTACTACGGCCTTCATTGCTCACCTGGGTAGCCCTGTTCATACGTGTTTGCCTTCTGAGGTGCAAAATCCTGAGATTTTAAAGAAACATTGTCCTGGTTTAGCAGTAAAGGGGTTGAAGCATGAAGTTGAGGCAGCCATAAATCACCCCTGGAAGTGGTAGGGTTGGTGAGAATTTAAATGACATGTGATGGTGACGTGCCATGAGACGGATGGTGATGAGCAGATGGGTATTCGTCCTGGTCATTCATCATTTTCCAAACCTTTCTCAATACAGAACCAACAGCTCAGGTCTATGTGGCGTTACTTTTTCTCCGTTGCTGGCCAGATAGGGTTACTACCTCACGCACGATCACATGACAGATGGCCGAGAGGTGACCAGCCTAAAGGTGTCAAGGGCAACTCTTAAGTTGCTCTAAACTCCTTGGGCCCACATTTTTCCAAATTGACACAGAAAAACAAAAGCCAAACCTCCAGCCCCCTCTAAGGACTTCTAACAAAGCCATTTAACAGCACACTGCACTTTATTTATTTTTTTGTGACTTTAAAGACCCCACTGAGACATCTGCTTAAATTCTGTCTCACTAAATAGTAGGGGTAACATAATATATTGTCAGTTACATATTTATAAAAATCCATTTTCATGTTTACTGCAATATTTTCACACTATTGGTAAAATAGCTCTAAATCAAAAATGTCACTATTCGCTTAATAACCGGTACTATCCGTTAACCCGAACAGCGGAGTACTTTATCGATGACAGTTGGCTTAAAGCTTTTAATACATATCATACCATTTTCCCTGCAAATTCACAAACTATATTGGTTAGCTTTAAAGGTGCCCGTTATCCCCAAGGCCCTGCTATTGAAAATAAACTCTGTGCTAAACTCTGTGATTTAAAAGTGAAAATAAACTCTGTGCTAAACTCTGTGATTTAAAAGTGCCCGTTATTCCCAAGGCCCTGGTATAGAAAATAAACTCTGTGCTAAACTGATTTAAAAGTGCCCGTTATTCCCAAGGCCCTGGTATAGAAAATAAACTCTGTGATTCTCTTTCATGAGAATCAATTAATACTGTAATACACACACACACACATATATACATAGATCTACTTCCCCTTTATCTTCTAGGCCTATAAATTGATACGGCTATAGAAGGATGCAGTTCTGTTGCGACATGCTTCTTATTTTACTAATTTAATGCTTTCAGCAGTTTACCTATATATTATCAGCTTATATATTTCAGGGAAGTATCGCGGGTAATTTTGTCCTGATGGAGTTTTATAATCCCTTATATCCTAACTGTGACTGACAAATAAAAAAGAAAAAAAAACAATATTAATGTTTTATTTTAAGGATGTATCATTTGCCCATTAATCTCGGTTGTTAAACACGAGGCGCCCGTCTCGGCTTATCTTATATCTGTGTGCGCGTACAATACAGAGATAGTTTTCGTAAAGGTTCACTGCATTATCTGGTAATAACTGGTGACCAGATGAAAAGTTCGCGTCATATTATTGTGCTGCAATACGCAAATTATGAGACATTATGGTAACGAAAGCGTTTTTTGCGAGGCCTGCCTGTTTTCACTCAGAAGCGCAATTTACTCATAATCTGGTTCACTGCATGCACGTTTTTACAAAGCAGGTAGGACAAACCTGGCTCTAAGTGTGAAAGCTGTGCATGAAAAGCCGTCAGACGGACTAAGCACACGTGATTGGAGGCGGCCGGCCGTACCTTCAGTGGACTGCAGGAGAGAGCCCCTTCGGGTCGGAAGCCCCCTCGCTCCCCAAAGAACTTAGCCTTTCTTGGGGGTCCTCCAACTCGGCAAGCAGCACCTTACAGCGGCACATAAGATGGTGCTATAAAATGGTTGAATTTTTTATAGGAGCTGAATAGAGCTGGGTTTCTTAAAGGGAATTTAAACTTCACTCACTCCCACCGTCACGTGGTTTAGAAATTAGGAACAGGAGCGGGATGAAGTTAATGTGACTTTTTGAAGGGAGGGTGTTGCTTAACGGACACTCCATGCCTGGTTACATCGCTTTTGGTATGGGCGCTTCCACGGGTCTTCCAGTGCGTTCCTGTTCTTCCAGAAATAGTTTCTAATTCACCAAGATCCCTGTGGTTCTAATATTGTTTCAGATGAAATAATGATAAAGATAAGCCAAACCAATCTAATTATATACTATGTCTCATACACCTTCTGTAAATTACAGAAACATTTTTGACAGCTAATAGCTCGTAGTTAAAACATTATAATAAACTTCCGTAGTGTTCAAAACATTAATGTTTTTTTGCTTACATCTCTAATGCATTAAAATGCAGAATAAATAATAAAAGCCTATTTTAATACATAATAAAATATATATTTTGCATATTTATTTTGAATTCCCTTTATCTAGAGTTATATGCGTAAATTAACATTATTTTTTCAAAACATATCACAAGCGTTCGTTTTTGTTCATCGTTCACCAAAATCTTATTGCCGAATGAAATTAGTTTTAATCAGCAATGCCGTTGTTAAGAAAGTGCATTTTAATCCTGTGCCGATTTTAGGTACGTTTAAATCCTATGAGAACGGCAGTTACTTTATGACCAAATGTCACAAAATAATTTAACACATTTACCTTCACTGTTTTGTTAGTCTAGTGAGAGCAGAACAATAAAAATAACAAATAACTCAATAACCGCTCAAAAGTGCTGCACTATAGCCTAACGAAATGACAACTTAAGTATTTACATTTAGTTTTTAAAGGTGAAACGCGTAGGAACTGTATTTAACCATTAACATTTTGTGGCATATTATTTATTACCTATACCTGCAACTCAGCCTTAATTGAGCTATATCTCATGTTTTAAATATTTTTATTTTAACCTAATGATTCTCGTAATATTTGTATCTCGCTCTTGTAATCTCTTCCATAGCGGAATTTTCGGAACGCACTGTTATGTGACGCTTTTTATTCTATCGGAACACTTTCGGAAAGTGATAATAGTCTGAATAAGTCTGATAATAGTCTGAACATCTTTTTTGAAATACCCACGCTGGATAGTGAGATCTAAAGAAATGCGCTCAAATCACTCGATGGTTTACCAGAAATGTGTAACTTTATTCTTTGCCTTCTCGAATCATTAATGATCACTGTGTTATTTTATTACTATATCGGGTTTTCTTCTTTAACACAAATTCGCATTTGATTTTGAATTTCATATACACGTGTGACACAAGTAATGATTTTATTGTACTAATTGGCCCGTATTTATATATTTTTTAAAGAATATCAGATCGGATTTAGTTTTCGTGACTTTTCACCTCTCCTAATAATTAAGTATTTTCCTTGTATTTTTAGGATGCTCGTAGTTATGTATGTATGATAACCGCGGCTATATGTAATAACCTTAGAAAAATGGTCAGTGAAAGCTATAATATTTTATCATGTTTGTAAGTAAGCAGCATTCGCAAATATGCTGTTAAATTCTTTTGCAGTAACCAAAGACCATATAGCCAAATATTGAATATTACCACGTTTCAGTTTTTGTGTAAATACAAAATTTAATCAGTAATCTTTAATATCGAGATGAATTCGTTTTAAATGAACAAACATATTCGGTCATATTCGCTACAAGTTTAAAAGGCTGTTGCCGCCCAGACGTTACAGGCGTTA
>JAODKN010000099.1:867005-899402 GCA_026774425.1 Petrocephalus zakoni | reverse complement strand
TTTAAATGAACAAACATATTCGGTCATATTCGCTACAAGTTTAAAAGGCTGTTGCCGCCCAGACGTTACAGGCGTTACAACAAATGTCTAGGAATCTAACAAATGTTTCGACTCTTTGCAGGCACGCATCTTTTAAGTTTCAAAGACGTATATAAATATAAACTTGTGATTATAAATACAGGTCAGTTCTGCACTGTTAGCAGGATGATACAGATGGCACAGGACGTAGGGAGCGTGCCCAGTCCTGGTAGCCGAGCAGAGGGCAGCTGGCCCGCTATAACTATCAAGTTTCCTGCAGGTGATTTACGTTGGTGAGCGGGAGGATTTCATTTCGTTACCAAAACATTTTCCAGTGTAATTTGGAGAGGGTGGCCAAAAGGGAGGCTTACGTGAATGAATAGGAGATATTAGTGTCCGGGCCGTGGGTTACTACCCCCTTAGCACGCGTGCTGCTTGTCCTTCGGAACCTTTCATTTACCCCCAGCCACTGACACTGAGCGACCGTCCTGCTCTGACGCCTCATCTTCTGCCTTCACTTGCGCGGCCCGTTAATCTCTCTGCTCGAGCGCCATCCGAACACGTGCTTTAGCCCAGTATCAAGGATTCCCATCGCAAGTTCCCCCACATTTCTTACGGCGAGCAAACCCTGACATAGCATCAGCTGGTGTTATTTTACTGCCCCCCCCATCCGCCCCCGTGCCAGCAGAGCATTGTGGGTATAGAGAGGGTGCACAAGCACAGGACTTGAAAAGTGGTGTTAGAAGAATGATATCACACACACACGCGTGAAGTTAACATTTCCTGTTTTATTTTATTACCTCTGCAACGAGTCCCACCTACACCTACACTTTTCAATGTAACAGCAGTGAAGGTGACATGCAGACAGCTTGTTTTAGAGGACAAACATCCTATTGACTTTTTTTTTCAAAATATCGGATGGCATTTTAATGTCAAAGCTGAGTTGTTCTCACTAAATTTGCCCAGGTGCACACCTTTGCCTATTCCTTATGTTTATGTTTGACTCTGTGAGCACATGGGGACTGAAAGATGTGCCTTTACTGTGAGAGTGAGTCCTCAGTGGAATGGCCTTGATATTTGTGTAAAGCCGAATTTATTAGTGGCCAAATGAAAGCTTTTTCACCTAGACCTTTAATTTTATTTATACATTTATTTTTTCCAATTTCTTAAAGTGTTTATTCCACATCCTACATATTTCATTGAAAAAAATCAAATCCAAACACAGGACACCCCTTTGCTATATGTGTCACTGTTATGCATTGTTAGTTTTTTTAATATCCTATGTATTTTTCTCCTGTTCCCCTTTTATTTTCCATAAAATAAAAAACATGTGTTTCTCTATATTTTGCCATGTCTTCAAATTCTCTGTATTGATCAGTTGTATAGCTTCCTGTCAGATAGTTAGGAAAGTTATTTAAGATCCCAGTGATGTAGACCTGGATAAGCATCAAACGATGGATGGATGGATGGTTGGATGGATGGATGGATAGATAGATAGTGGTATTTGTGTTAGTAGTATAACTAGTGATAGTTTTAGTATTAGAATAATAGTGTTTGGGTTAAAAGTAAAAAGCACCTTTATGCTTTAGTTTCTTGAAGGTAGTTCAATTTGATTCAGGCAGGGTAACATTTCCAGGCTGATCAAAATAGTTGTGGCTCACAGCACGGTGCTAAAAATTTAGGCAAAACCTAACCTGCCAGTTTGCATCATACCCTTATATCAAAATACATACCTGGCTCTTTTTAAATGGGACTCACAAAAAAGGAGAAATTAACAATGGGATATTAAAATTAACATTGTGCTTTAATACTTAATGTATAGTTGTGGGCAGTATCTCAGCTGTGCAGCATTTCTCGGGCATTAATAGCATAAAAAAGCTTTATGCGCTATTCTAATTTCTGTGACATCTGCTCTGAAATTTCCATGGAAGGAAATACGAAGTCCGCACTTTATAAATTCTGTGTGGCCTTGATTTTACATTTACCATGTACATTTACTTATCCAAAGGGAATTTAGGAAGAGGTAAGGGTAATTATCTGTGTCCTTCCTGGAAATTGACCTCTGACCTCTGCCTTGTTAGCACTATTAGCTACTCATTGGGCGCCACCCTTTTAATGAAGCCGTATTTTTGCCTGCATTATATTTACACGGTTGATGACAAACATTCATGTCATAATGTTCATAATAAACCAATCACTACTGATATCCTATCATGCTCTTGGATCTTGCAATAGCCATCCCCCCGCCCCCAAATCTCTTCTCGTTTTGACTCTCAGAGTCATTCATCCTGTGTGCCGAACTTGCGTTACAGTTTTGGCTTTGTCTCCGTCTGCCTTTAAACAAAACGTCGCCGGCGCCAGAGCCCCTTGTCATGTGACACGGGCTGGACATCACAGAAATTTGCTGTGGACGTCTCGGCCCCTGATAGCCTCCGATAACTCCGCCTACACTCTCACCTGTGTCAATGTGCATTTCTCTATAAGTAAAGTCAAATAAAGCCCACATGAAAAGGGGTAAATCGGAGCGTGTTAGTGTATCCCCGGTGTGTGTGCGATACACATAAGAGAGTGTCAGATTTTGTGTGTGACTTGGTCTGTGCGGCATTCACACACTGACTGAACCCAGGAACGTGTGAGGGGATTGTATGTTTTTAGAAGAACCAGCTAGTTTAGTCTCCTAGCTCTCCTGGGCTGAGAGCTCAGTCCATCATGACAGGGACTGTTAGTCTTTCTTAATCTCTAGTGTTCATCTCCATGTCAGCAGGGGGGGAGGGGGGGCATTAGGGGGCACTGGGGTTAGGGTGGGGAGCAAATGATTTCTCAGGGGTCAAGCATTAATATCACTCATGCCTAAGCTCCATCGTGCTATTTATTCCTAAACGTTTGCAGGCTGTTAGAAGATGGACTTCTTTGATTCCTTTGCACCTTGGCACAAAGCAGATTAATTTCGGTCGCCGCGAGCACTTAGATATATTGGAATTCAGTACAAATGGTTGGAGCTTTTAAGATCATTTGCATCATATTTTGTAGAATTAGACTAACGCTGACTGCCAAGTGACATGCTGGGATCTATCCTTTTTTTTTTTTGCTGAAACTCATTTCTCTGCCTTTGTTGAAGGAATTGTGAAGAATTTCATAAATTACTCTCAGCTTTGTTTGAATCGGCCGTGACAGGGCCAGAGGAGGGTCCGTGCAGCCGTGCTCTATTTTTGGATGGATGTCTGCAAAGGTGGTCATGCTTGACATGAACGTGCCACCAGTCCTCCGTGTGGTCTGGCTGTGGGTGCAGGGTGCGGAGTTAGTGTGTCAGGGACAGCTCTTGTGTCAGGGACAGCTCTTTGTCTGGTTGACTTGTCTCATCTTAATGAAAACATTCCTAATTGAAATGTTCAACGGGCTTCCTATACAACATATCCATTCTCAGTACGTCGTTTCTCTCAAGAAGCAGTCTGTAGTTCAGATCAGCAGGCACAACTATTTTCCTCTGTGGGCCAAATTTTAACAGCAAACAAAGGGGGTCTCCCAATGGTAAAATCTGTCAATCACAGAGTCCGGATTCAATTATATTTTGGTCCAAACATGGATTGGAGTCCACCAATTAGTTGCCAGTTTTTTAGATCCACTTATCTGGCAAATCCAATGGCTCCCAGGCACCACAATGCGTCCAACAGCCAAGGCTAATGTTCAGATTGATTCTGCTTGTAAAATGCCACCTTATTGGATATTGCATGACTTGGGATTAGCAAGACTGTTTTTTAGTGGCATTTTAAATGCATTCATCTTTTTTTTGGATTCTCTTTTCTAAATATTTGGACTAAGTTTTGGCCTGCTCATAGAATTGTCAACTGAAGTGAATTAGTGGCCATAAAGATTTAATTGAGCCGTCAAGAGTGACTGAACTCCAAACCACTTTGGATATTGGTTTTTAATATACAGTAAATATTGTATAGACATTGCTGTACGTTATAGTTGTATTTGTTTATTTCCATCCCAGCGTTTATATAGTTAAACTTTGATCTGAATCCATTATCAGTCTAATAAATATATTTATCTGGCACTGAATACTGCTCTCTTTATCGAATGTCAGAAGCGAAGGACACAAGGCAGGAAATAAGCCAGGATGACAGGGCACACACACACACACACCCACGGGCAGTTTGGTAACCCCAGTCTACCTTAGTGTATTTTTGGACTCTGGGGGGAAACTGGAGAAACCAGGGGAAAATCCCATAACAACACGGGGAGAACATGCAAAGTGCACACACATGTGGACAGGGGCGGAGACTCAAGTTCCAGTTCCAGAGGTGTGACGCCATACAGAAAACAATCATCATTTTCCTTTACAGGTGAGTATAATATGAGTAAAGTAATAATATTCCCATATATATAAGTAATATATATATATATATATATATATATAGTAATATATATGTGTGTGTGTATATATATATATATATAAGTAATGTGTTCATATATTAATATGTACGTAGAATATTCCTTTATTGACGCATGACCCGATAGGTCTTTTTTATCAACTGATATTAGACAGAAATAAACGTTTATATCGGTCATGCTATGTGTGTATAATAGGTTACATAGGAGTGAATTCACTTATTTGATTGCTTTTTACTTTAGGGAGTTATTGTGACATCTTGTGGTAGGTCATGGTCATTGAACACGACCCTTTTTTGGTTTAAGAACATACGTGAACTGACCACCTACAAGAGGTGCTGACTATCATATAACGTTTATTGTGTTATATCTAGGGTTGCTTATACAAAACAATTGTAACCTTAATTGCAGTAATATCAGTAATAATATAAAACAAGCGTTATCGACATTTTAATCGCTTAGAGATCTCATTTGATAAAGCGTTTCTTGACGTCTTGATCACTGTGGCAGCGGAAAATCACGTATTACCACAAGTGACGGTAGTAAAACGGCAGCAATAATCGGTTTACTTGACAAGGCACTTATGCTAACTACGCCGAAGTTGTTATGTATTTGTGTCTCCAATAGGGGGCGGTGATTCTTCGATTTGGGGCTCATTGTCTCCGTTGGCATTACAGTCTGTTAATGCCAGTCACGCGTTTTGGTTAGAAATCAAACTCTTTCAAAAACGCTAAGTATGAACAAACTTTGGAGGCTACAACGTTACTGTTTTTCAATCGGCTGCCTCCCGGATTCTGAACTAACCGAAGCCGACATTGTTCTGTTGTGTAAATAAACATTTATTTACGTGTCCTGCCCGCGTTTGAGCAAAAAAAAAAACTGGAATGCCAGTTTTGGAGCAAACACTTCGCAGTGTTGCGGGAAAGTGAAATAAGACTGCGGTGGACTTTTAAATGTTTATTTGACAGTAATGTCAATTTGTTTTTATGAATAACATGTACATTCCATAGCTGAAATGTAATTTATATTTGTTGATTAGTTATATATGTCGTAATCAAATTCAAATACAATGTAAAATCAAATACAAATGGACAGGCGAGTAATCCAGGTGCGTCTGATGAAGATACTATATTAGCCCTCGGAAAGCGGTCATGTTTGTCAAATTCCCGCGACGTGCTCAGTTCTTTGGGACTGGCCAAGGGTCTATTCTTGGATCAGCTTCCTTGTCCGCTTATCTCTGTTAGGAGATCTGTCTCCAGCCGAGTGCTGGATGTCTATATTCTCACCCAATTCAAGGTTCCTGATGGGTTTTTTTAAGGGGGCGGTCCGAGATAAGTGCGTCTGCCGTCGGACTTCTGTGCGCAGATGGACACTATCTGCGCTGTTACTGTGATGACTGACAGTTCGGTGTTTTAAAGCTGTTCTTTCGTCACGGTTATGTATTTAGTCGTGGTGAAATATTTCGATCAGTCTGATCTAATGCTTTCTTTGCTGATTTAGGGCATGTTGAATTGGTCCCACTGATAGAGATTGGTACGTTTTACATTTATTTATTTTAACTACCAAAAAAAGTTATTAACAGTACCAGATAGGGTAATGTTTTATCAACATGTTACTTAAATTCGACGATACACCCTAATAGTTCCAACCTTCAGCGACAACGAGCTGATTGATTAACTTCGGGTAATTTTTTCATAAATTGTTTCCACCCGGTATACTATCATCGCAGAGGCGTCAGCTAAGAAAGCCAGCATTTCCCAAGTGGTATTACTTAACGTACTTATGTGTTTTTATAAGTTATAAGATCACGCTGTCGAGAACGTTAAAAACACCCGACTAATCAGTGGCGCGACGTTTTAGCCTGAAAGCGCCCAATGCGTGTAACATAATCAAAATAGTTGCAACAAAACAATCAAACTCTACTTCTCGACAATAAGAAACTAAACCGACTTGCCCTCGTTACCCCCGCGCAATTACTGATCGTTAGCTGTTGTCTATAAGGTCGCCATTGGAGCCTATTGATCAGGCATTGACTGATTGTTTTAGACAGTCTTTTTTCTCTCTGCCAGAGTGCGAGGTCGAGCAGCTCTCGCTGTTAATTGGAGATAACAAAGTGCAACAATGGGCCCTTAATAAACCGAGAGTTTCGTGATTATCGTAGGAGGAGGAAGGGGAAAGAAAGAAGGGCCGCTCTAATTAGGAGCTGCAGCTCCCGGGATCTGCTGTGGCCTTTGTGAGCGGGTGTGGGGCGGTTGTGTGGCCGGCAGGCAGGCGACAGGCGCCGGTTCCTGGACAAAAGGCTGTCTGCTGCCAGAGTGACTAGGCGTCCAAGCGCCCATCCTCCCCCAGATTCCCCGACGCAGCCCTTAACCCTTTCACTATGATACGGGGATATATTTGGTTCTTCTCCCCATCTCTAACGCATGTACATACACGCGCATAGGCGCGCGCACGCATGTAAGCACCATGACAGACACACATAGATCATGCTTATGTTCATACTAGGAAACGTCTGGGTCACACAACCCATTCATGCAATTTAATTTAATTTTTAGATAGAGGCTTATGATTTCTATTGAATTTAGGTATTTATTAAATCATGTTGTTGACCCCAGGTTTATATCAACAGTTCTTAAAGAGTATAATTAATATTATAAACGATCAAAACTTTTGTTAAAAGTAGGTGGCATTCATTCAGTCCCTTCACTATGCTAGTTTTCATTTTTAAACTTACAGAAGGTTCTTTTTACAAAGGCACACTTGTACTATTTCTGTTGTATTATTATTATTATTATTATTATTATTAGTATTTGAATCCGTAGCCATAACTCTTATTGGTCTTCTCTGTGTAGCCTGCATGGATTTACCAAACGGCAAATGCCAGTCGAAGGATTTTAGTCATTATCTGTCACTGTTTGCCTTCAGCAAACTTTAAATTCAAGGGCGGTTGGAAGTTACACAAAGACGATATTTTAATCCACTTCTACTTTGAGGTTCAAATATCCTAAAAGTGCCATTATAATTTGCCCCCATTCGAAAATGTACCCACCTGGTACGTTTTCTTAAATTGTATCGAATTTCGTTAAATGTAGTGTAATTACCCGTCACAACACAACTTTATTTTCTCTGGAATGTCTACTGGCAATAATATTCAACAAGTTTTCGTAAAGGGCTTCCTGCACCCCTTAAACGTATAATCTAATCGTTTTTTCGCCAGTGTTTCAAACAGTTAAACTTCACAAGTGCCATAGAATGCGCAAGGGAACTTTATTGTTCTTGAAAGATTTTTATATATATATATATATATATACACACACACACACACCGAAACGCAGCAAATAGGAAACTCAGATAAAACAATCAGTAAGCTGACCGGAAGAGAAAGTCCGGCTTTCTGCACGTACAGTAGCCTAACGACAGTTAGGACAAAATTACGAAGGATTGTATGCAGTGCAGCATCACTTTAGTATAATAAAACAATAAGAATTAATAATCATTAAATTATTGGGCAAGTTCTGTGTTTCAGATATCGAATTATAATAATAGTCCTACACCGTGAACCCTCCTGGAAGAAAAATATATATAATCATTTGTTAATTAGAAACAGCAACAGGTGTGCGCGTGGATCACACGCGTTACATCCCACGCTTTAATTTACTCTTCGGTTACTCTTCGGTTTCTTTTCCTTTATTGACATTTTCAAGAATAACATTTTTCTTACACATATTGTTGTGGTGGTTTTAATCATTTTCATGAATAATTCGATAGATCATAACACCAATGGCAGCTGAAGTAGCCAACGGTCTTTTATTCCTAGCCGCTTCCCCGTACAGTTCCTCAAAGCCAATATTTTTTGTATAATTCAATTGTAAAATTGCATATACTTACATTAAACGAAGCCATCATGTACAGTTACCATTAAGGTTAATATCAATGTTAATATTGTATGCTACCGTATTATCAGAACGAAACATTTGGCGCATGTATAGAATATATAGCAGTACCTACTGATTTAATTTATTAAGCGTCTATTCACTGGCTTTATAGAAATGTCAATATATAAATAAGATTCTTGGTTTCCAATTCTTCCGGTCTTTAAATTAGCCTGCATGCTGCTGTTGTTACGTTGAATTCTGCTTGTCTTGTTTTTCTTTTGAAAATGCAGACTCTGTATTACATATTACATTGCATAGTGCATGACAAGAAACTGCACCAGTGTCTTCCTATAATGGGAAATTGTAATTCTTGTTATTTCGGAGAACGATTAGCGGACCACCGGCATTCGGTCCGCAGGGGGCGCCCTATGCCGTAGAGAATGGCAATCTAAGCTTGCCGGCAGTAACCAAAACCTGGTTCGACCAAACTGTTACTCGTTTTTTTCATATCTATTAGAATATTCAGATGTTTTTTTCCCCTAGATTTATACCGATCTATAAATAATACAAAACAATCGTTTAACACATTAATTTTTTATTGAAATTGTGAGAGAATTCAACAAAAAAAAAGAAACATTTGAATTTACCCGAATAACCAGCATAACGAGATACGCTTTCAATTTAAATACATAGCGCCCATTTTGAAGAGGAATGTAATAAATCTCTTCTGTGCTGGAGTGAAAAAACCTGAGGTTTTCCTACCTTTGCATGTCCCGTTGTATATTATCAGGTAGTGATAATTCAGGAGCTCTCTTCATTGTGATTAGTGTAGTCAGCGATTGCAGCGATGTAAAAATGGCACGCACGTTTCCTTCACGTGTCACAGGCAGGATAAACAGCAATGCATCACAGATAGAAACATTTTCTGTTTCAAACCAACAAGCGCTAAATAGTTTTAATTTACAATATATGTTCATGTAAAATGGGAAAAGGAATGAGTTAAACTCTAAATATTATATACACGCCAATGTACAGCTTTGAATAAATTAATACCAATTTTCTTATTTTGGGATCCTCATAGCTTATTTACAGAATCATTTTCCTTCTAATTACATAAATAGTTCAGATAAACTTGTCCGTCGTTTATTAAAAGTGATCTCTGCCACAGCTACGGAAACTCTTCATGACGGGACGCTGACGTCTTTCCATCCCTTTTGAAATACACTTTTACTTTTTGGATGTAGCTCACCTCATTTTATGCTACCCGCCCCCCCAGGCATACTGCCCCCGTAGATTTCCGGTGCGTCAGGGGACCTAATGAACATACATACTCATTCACGCATTGCATCATGAAAAACGCATTATTACCCTGAAGAATATCTAATATCTAGTATTTAATACACTGCCGTTGTCATTTCTGTCGACTCCCTTGACAGCAACATAGTTGTTTGTTTTTCCATAAATTTTAAGTCTTTTTTTTTTACAGGTTTCTTTGAAATCACACGTTACTATCGGTTCAAGTTTCAGCCACTTAAAACCATCAAGGTTACTAGGAGCCCGATGCGTGCTTTTGGTTGTCCATTTGAAGAATATTGCGATGCTTTGTCTTTTACCTTTTCGAAAGCGTACCCCTTAAAAACCGCTTATAGTGACGCCCGCGACTCCTGCTGGGCATTCCGATTATCCAAGCGAAAATGTTATGCTCTGTAATGTGCTGTACAAAATCAGTTCCTATTGACCTCTGTATTTCAAGCCAAGTCATGGATAGGATTTGAGAATCCCATTTATCACTTTGGGGAATCTCTGGACGGGGAAGTTTCCCTCTGGTTTTCCAAGCCGCTGACCAGTCTCTGAATGTTCTGGAGTTCATTGATGGATTCCTTCAAGGATGACTTAGGAGAGCCGGTTCGCTGGCTGGGCCCGGCCTTGTGGTTGTGGTGCTCGGGCACGGGGCTCGCCTCCCTGCTGCCCGATTTTGAGGACTCGGATCCTTGGTTTAGACTGCTTGGCAATCCGGTGGTGAGCAGATTTGTGCTTTGGGGAATGGACACCGGGATCTGGTAGGGATTGAATCGCAGCCTGGGCCGGGAGCTGCTGAGGAAGGGGTTCCTGGAGAGTGACGTAGCAGCGGTGCTAGTGGGGAGCGCGGAAGCCGCAGCGGCTGCAGCCGCCATGTAGGTGTACGGATAAGGGAACAAGCCGCCGAAGGTCGGCATTGGAATACCCTGCAATGAGATGTAAATAAAGACAAACATTTACAAAACAGAAGCTGATTAGGACGATAGCTGTTACAGTATACAGGCGCTTCCTAGACGGGATCAGGCTCATTCACGCATATTTCCGCAGACTGCGAGCAAGTCGGCGCATGTCGCGAGGACCTGTCACGCGCACCCAGCCGGCCTCTAGACACGCTTATTGGATCGAGTCGGTCAATATTTCACTCGATAAGGTGTAAAAGGATATTCGGTTTAAGCTTTAATTAATGTTGGTCAAATATTTACACGTAGGCCTACTGATATGTATATGCGAAATCGAAAATAAATACAATTTTTGCCCTTAAAACTGCACGGTAACTATAAGGGACAAAGGGACTGCATGCTAGTTGCTGACTAATTCCTCCTGAGGAATAATCATTAACTCATACAAACCAAATTATTTTCAGTGCTTAAATGCCCGAACATCTACAGACAACTGAATTCGACCGAAATATGCCATATCTGCTTCCACACAACGGCAAATGGCATTTGACGCGTGCAATAATAAATCAGCTTCTACAAATAAAAGGATTTGGCTCAGTAGCCAAATCGGCAAATGCTTTGCTGTTTTGGAACTAGATCGTTCGGCCTGCGCCCTTTACGTCAGAGAACCTCCCATGACAGGACGCTGCTGTATATGTCCGAATCAGGAACGGGAGCGAGTGTCAACTACTTAGGCGGCAATTGTGATAATAATGCGATGGGCAATTAACGTCATTTTAAGTTTTTGTACATGGGGGCGTGTACTTTTTAATTTCAGATTATACTGTTAAACTAGCAAATATTAAAATAAAGTAGGCCATATGCAAAGAGAATAAACAGGCCGTTTACCTGAGAGGCAAGCATGTGCTGGGAAAGATGGAAAGGGAATGGATTTGCGGCGCTCGCAGAGCCCTGGCCAGACAGACTTCCGTTGTCCAAGCCGCTTGCTCCGGATACAGAGGCTAATAGATGCCCCATTCCCATGGCAGAGAACGCGCCGGGGGCCATCGCGAACTGTCCGGGGTGGATAAACAGGGGCTGTCCGGTGTTCAAAGGGTTAAAGAACTGCTGACTGTGCAGACCTGAGAGAGCCAGGCTCTGCAAATGGCCAGCGCTGAAGTGCGAGGGGCTCTCCGTCTGCACCATCAGCGGGGAAAAGCTGTCTTTGCCCCCTCCCAAGCTGCTACAGTCCCCATCTTTCTTGGAGGATTCCGCCTCTTTCCGGTGCCTGTTCTCCGCCTTGTCTTTCTCGAGGTTTCTGATGCTGAATATGGAGTCGTTCTGTTTCCTTGACTCGGGGTAATCGTCTTTCTTGTCTGGACTGGGCCTCTCCTTCACCCTCTCCTCACATCTGGGGCTGAAAGGAGATGGGGGCTCAGGACCGGGGCTGCCTGCCCCGGCGCAGCGCTCTTCCTGCTGGTCAAGTTCCTGCTCGCTGTCTGTCAGGGCCTTCTCGTCTGGCAAAAAAAAAAAGAAATAGAAAAGGAAGTTATATACAAATGCATATTTTCGGCAAGGCATCATTGGTAACTAAAGGCTATAGTCATATCAATCATCGAAACGCAGAATATAAACATTTCTAACTGCGAAAAAAAATCGAGGTGAATACAAAGTAGCGGATAAAAAATGCTAAATCACACCCACGCATTAAAAACCGCGCCAGTGATTATTTTAAGTGCGCAGTCATGATTTACTGTTAGCATGCCGCGTCTAACCATTTCCTTCCTACGTGTCAGCCAGCGGTATACTCGGGAGAATTAGCATATATAGGCCTCCTTTTACTTGTTTTATGTGGGTGACTATATAACTCCGCCAATTAGTGAAAGCTGTTATGTGGGGGCAAGATTCGTTTTATAGTGTAGGCGAGCCTCCAATTTGTATAACATTCGCAAATTGAATAACGCAACTACTCAATTATAAATGTAAATACCTTAAGCTTGCATGTATATATTGACGCTAACAACAACAGAGAAGCAGTGTAGCAGTGTAGGTGCATATCATTATTTATTTGCGATTAAGTTAATCAGTCCCTTTCTGAAGCAGTATAGGTATTACATTAGGCTTAAGACCTTCTTTATGGATCGCAGAGGCGCTGCAGCTGTCAAGGCGGAAGCGCTTACCTAAGCCTGTTATAGCTAGTGTATGCTTCCAGTATTTACCTGTATGCCTCACATCTTATTAAATAGGCACTTCCGCTGCCGCAGCACTACTGTGTAAATTAAAGGCTTGCCGAGTCCATTCTTTAACGTGTTGTTTTTTTCCATTCCAATCGGACACTTTTTAACAATTCCACAGCAATGCACAGGCGACTTTTACAGCGGTTTACAAGCGGCTATGCACGCCATGTGATACGGGCAAGGTGGCGGTGTGGGTAGGACTACTTGTGTCTTATTTAAAATTTAATTTATTTTGAATTCTGTGATACAGGCAGGCTTTCAGTCGCATTTATATATACATTTTATATATTTGTTTGTAGCACTTTACTACGAGCCAAATATTCATGCTTTATTTTTTTTTCTCAGAAGAAAATCTTTTTAACGCACCAGGGACATAACTGTCGTACCACAGGGAAATCTACGCTACTGAATGGCTCAAGTTAAATATCCACCTGTCGTCCTGGATAAAAAAGTTGGATATGAAACAAAATAAAGGCCCAGCCCCAATAATGATTCGTAATTATACTTTGCATGGGTTATAGATACCTCGACTGGCCTGCCTGAAGCGAAGGGGGCTGGACACGGGTCCCAGCGGCGAGTGCACGGCATCCCTTCCGGTCGTGGGCTCGCTAGAGGAGGCGTCCGAGTCTCCGGCATCTCTGTCCGCCTTGCACTGATCCTCGTACATACGCAGTGAAGGTAGGGTTAGTTGCTTCCTGTAACAAAAAAAGACATTTTAAAACAATTATTCAAAGACGTATATACGAGATTAAGTATATTTTAATACCCTAAAATGACTTCAGGGAATACGGTTCTTTTACTTCTTTTTTTTTTTTTTTTTTTTACAATGCTACTTAAAATTGTACGATGAATGCTTTACCTCTTTTCCCGACGTCCATTTCCCGTGTCTCTAAACCCTTTGGCAAAAGGATTATTGTCAATTTTCAGTTGTGTGATCTAGAGAAAACGAGCAGAAACTGGGTTACTTTTAAAGCATGCCCCGTACATCAAGCAGGACTCATTTTAATCTGCTTTTTTGTCGCAATAATGTCGGTGATAATCGCCGGCATTTTTATTTATTTAAGGACGACAGCACATCTGCAGTAAGCAATAGTCATTATGCTGGTGAATGTTTCGTTTCATTAGGTTCCCAACTGAGAGCGCGCTTTGTCAGCTCGTGTCGCCTCGTGACCCGTGCCGGGGTCACGTGAGCATCATTATTTGCGTTATCCTAGCGCGCATAGTGTACCCCGTTAACACACTCAGTGTTTCATTACAAATTATTCCACGGCACCGTTTGCATTATTAATGGATTCTTAATGATGGGAAGTTATTTTCATTGCCCCCAGGAGGAAATTCTGAGACTAAACATGGCTGCGTTTGTTGTATCTCTGTTCTCTTCAGGAAGAAATGGAGAGGAGAGAAAGCAGAGAGTAGTAAAGATGAGTGCAGACTAGACTGACCTAGGACCTATGAATTTTTAATTATGCGCACTTTGTTTGAACGCTACATCCAGCTTCTTCGCAAGCCCGCTCTTCGTGATACCGGGCGAAGCTGCAACGTTTAAACATCTCATGCATAAACGCAGCACGCGTAATACAATTATGCATTTCAATATCAATATGTATTTCATTAGACTCGTACTTCCACATTTTCTTTACTCTCTGCGCGTTATTCAGGAATCCAGGATCTGACCAATCGGTGGCGCGCATTCGCCACGCGCCCGGGAACTGACGCGCGCTGATTATGCAGCGCGCGTAGCTTGCGGACATTCTGGCAGGCCTAAGTGCCTTCTAATCGATTGTGACTCTCTGCCATAAACTTTACGACACCAACAGGCCCACCAGGCCCCTCGGACACGGGCGCCAATTAGCATCAGCGGGGAGGGGTGCCGCTGAACGGGGGAGAATTAGAGGTGGAACAAAAATAAATACTACCACACTAATATAGGAATTATCTACATCTTAGCTAAATCTAGTAAATATCACCTGCACCCACCGAAGTGCCATTGCGTAACAAGACCGATAATGCTCCCACAATTACTTGTCCGGTGGACACGAATGAAATTCAAGGTATGGTCAATACCAAAGTATGCACATTGTGTTTGATAATAGTCGTGACAATCCGCACAGAAGGACCGATTTTCCCTGCAGCCATTGTGTTTGACATTACGCTGAGATGCGCCCCTTTGAAACTCAATACACAGACATTTTCCTTTTGTCATCCAAACAACAAAAAGGTCTCTTCTTTTACTTTGACAGGAATTATATTTTACAAGTGTTTAAGTTTATTAGTTTGTAGTCAGAGGATTATTACTCAAAGCAAATCATCATACCCCCCCATTATGAAATATGTCACCCCTAAAAGCATTTAAAAGTAGAATCCAGGAAATACATCAAGTTCTAGGTAAGACGAAGTATTCTTTATAGCGGAATAAGTTCTGAAACGGCACCGGCGAACTCAAATATGTAAATAAAATGAGTTCCCTGGGCAGTAAAAGCCCACGAACACAGTCTGGCGGGTCAGCTGACAAACAAGCGCACGATCAAACTCGCTTAAGCGTTTCATGCAGCCTTTAAAAAAAACAACTAAAACTCAAAGACAGATGACGGCAAGCGATATATGTTAGAAAATGCCTGATATTGATTACATGCGATACGTACCTTGTCATTC
This sequence comes from Petrocephalus zakoni, assembly GCA_026774425.1. Lineage (NCBI taxonomy): Eukaryota > Metazoa > Chordata > Actinopteri > Osteoglossiformes > Mormyridae > Petrocephalus > Petrocephalus zakoni. Next base: position 884,051 of record JAODKN010000099.1, on the reverse strand, counting down.
TGGTAGGCAGTGACTGCAATAAAATCGGTCTCCGGGAACACGTAGGTTCGGAAAGTACTGTACGGTAGCTTCAGAATGTCGTTTGCTCTCACAATGTGAAACCTGGGCTGGTACTTATGCATTGAATTAAGAATAGTCTGATGGAAGAAGAGAACATAACTTATTTTACATTTGGCACAGAGCATGCAAATTTATACGACTACCATTACTACTTGAGTTGTTCCTAGTGTTGAACAGTTCATCTATTTAAGCAGATCATATAATTTTATAGGAGTGTTTATATATCTGATAGGTGGTAGCCTATTAATATATATCATAATGGATAGCATAAGTAGTCTAATAATGCAAAGGCTGGCGATAATATTTCCACTTCTGTTACAGGTCAGCAAATTGGCTACATATAAATACTCTTAAATTGTATTAATTAATGCTGTTGCCACTGGGAAAAAAGTAACCCAAATTGTATATACATATGATTTAACTAAATATGCTCCTTGAACCAACAACGCGGTTATCGTTTTTCCCATGAATAACCATTATCAACATATACATCGCGCTTTCGCTTGCACTGAAACAATATACAATTAATTTCACGATATAGTGTTCCGCTTATGGTAATAAACGCATGTACCGGTGAATAAACAATCCTTCCGGGGCTTTTGAAAGGATGTCACTTCGGCGAGCTGATCATTGAAACCAATATACTTTAAAAGATTGTCTGCAACAAATTGCAAATGGTCGCGCCTCCTATGCAAATGCTTCATTTGTTTGGACTCAGTTTGTTTGCGCTTCGGTTTAAGCGAATTTTAATGTTGTGTGCAGTGCTGCATGGTCCTCTTTTGGTTTTCATGACACTGTCATATCGCTTTCGCGCTCTGAATACAAACTATAGCCCAGTATCTGACCGTAAGACTTCTCGGGGCCTTGTGTCAATGTATAAAAACGGAGAGTTGACATCTCACGGCAGAATCTTTCGAGTACGCCTCCTATCTCTGACCTGATTTCGGCTACTTTATTTAATGTCAAACACAGACTCCGTGCACCCGAGAAAACCACCTTATTGACAAGGTGTTTCGCAAAACCACACACCCGTTAACATCTGCGGGCCAGTCAAGGCAATTCAGAAAAGGCATGAACCTAATTTTAAATGTACAAATTTACTTTACCTTGTAACAGGAGTGCTCGTTTAAAATACTAGTTTAAATACTAAGCACTATACTAAATAAATACTAAAATACTAAGATTAAGTCATAACATAAATGCTGTGTTGCAGCACAACATGTTCGAAAATGTTTACAATTCAAATGAATGAAAAGGCATTATTTTATTATTATTATTATTATTATTATTATTAAGATGAGGTTGCTTTAGAAGACATATAGCCTAATGTATAAATATTTACTTTACCAGTCGCTATTAACACTATAGCCCGTGCTTGAAAAATATATGATTCCAATAAAGCAGACACACTAACACGGGTCCTACCAGATGTGAACAGTTATCGTATACTGTGAGTGTATCTCGCAATATTTGATTAATAATGCTGTACCTCGTCCGCTCCCACTATCGATTCCACTGTTATAAACGCAATAACATAATGAGCAGAGCACAAGACGTCGAGACAAAGGCTCGTAATTGCCCGCGACGCCGAATAGGCTACTTACAAATCCATGCTTGTCCGAGATATTGTTGGTCAGCTTGAGTTTATGAAAAGCAACAGGCTTTGCCATCCACTGCTCCCCCGTCGCCGGGCTGTCCGGGTGAATATACATTCGCTTGGGCATCTCCGGGTCGGCCTTCCCCGCTACCATCCAGCGAGAATTATGGAACTTATAGCGGCAGTCGTCGGCAGCGACTATATCCATCAGTAAGATATACTTAGCTTTTTTATCAAGACCATTTATTCGGACTTTAAAAGGAGGAAACATTCTCCTAGAAAAAGACAACATGAACAAAATGAGCAGTGTATTCTGTTTAGCAATACATATATACATGGTCACAGAACTGAAAATTCAGCTAAAAAGGCACGTTTGTTGTACAATAACATTTTAATTGTCAGTATATTTTGTTGAAATAAAGCAGCCATATTAACTGCAGGACACGGATACCACAGACCACAATGTTTACTCGTATTATATTTTCTGTGTAAGACTAAAAGCGCAGCACATTTTCATGTGAAAGAAATTTAAATGAAATTTGTTTTTTTAAGCCTTTTTAAATTTCCATACAGCTTGTAGGTTGTGCTTTAAAAAATCTTAATACGTTATACATTTATACATATACACATTCCGCTAAATTCTGGTGTCTGTGAATTAAGTTATGGTTAAAGATTTTAACTGTAGAGAAAAATATTTGATAAAAGTATATTTGGCCAATTTTCTTTTTGCAAATATAACTATGCTCGTACACATCCGTACTTCTTCCTGCGTCCATTACTCGCAGAGCAATCTTTGAAGAATATTTATGACATTGCCCTATCACTTAAATCACAATCTTCTTTTTAAAGAGACAACCTGTTTACAAAAACCAGAAGCTTAACTGTCATGACAGAATGCACGGTTTGATCCATATACTGGTTCTGTGGACTAAATTCCTGGAGTTTTTCCCCTCTCATTTTAAATCTTTGTAGCCTTCCTGCATACCCACGGGATAACATAGCCAAAATAATCTGGTTTGAGCATCCAAATTCCTCGAGCAATAGCAGATTATCTAAGAACTTTCCCCCCCAAGAATTTCACTCCATATGATATTCCTGACAAAGACAATCCATTACACTCGCCTCCATCAAAACTGAGAGTTACTACTACCGTCGGTGCCAATTTAGATACACAATGTTGCAATCTGTCTGCCCTGCTCGAGAAAAAAAGATGTTTTTTTGAGTATTTTCTATTATGGTCAATAAATTCTTCCATGAGCTGAAGGCAATTTATAGATGTACATGAAAATGCAATAATAAAATGTATTTGACGACTTTTGCGTTTTATTTTTAAATTTTCTATGTATCTTCAGATTTGGGGTTTACGGCGTCGTGGAAATTTGGATCAAACACACAGACATAACATACACAGTCTAATACAGCTAAATATAATTATCGTAAGTACAACGACGGACGCTTGTTGAAAATTAAAGTGAAAAAATTTACCTTCCAGATTTGGTGATTACCATTTCGGTTCCGAGTTTGTGAAATTGGTCCCACAGATCCTTAGCTTCCAGTGTGACTTTTGGGTCGTCTTCGACTTCTTCCTCGGGCTCTAAGCTCTTAAGAGTACGCAGATGAGCAGCCTGGTGATGATGGCTTAGTGCCGGGTGGAGCGCCGCTTCGGCGGCCCCGGCAAGCGTATGGTCCGGGATTGGCTTGGTGAGAGCCCCGGGAGGCAGCGTCAGCGCCGGGAAGAAGGAAGGTTGAGCGGCCGCTAGGAAGGCTGACATGGGGAAGTCGGCCGGCCGGTGAGCGTGGAAAGGGTGATAAGCCATGCCAGTCCCTGCGAAAACTGGATCTCTCATCGGTGCATCCAAAAATCGAGGTGAAATGATCATATGCAGTTATGTTGATCCCCGAAAGAAAATACCACGTCTCCAGATTACTGAACGATTCTAGTAAAATTAGGAGAAGTAAAATAGAACGAAAGTATCGCGATGCCAAATACAGTAAGGGACGCGTAACAGAGACGATTCTCGGAGAAAAAGGCGTTAGAGAAATGAGTTGCTGCTTCTAATACTCCAGCGGCTGAAGCTTCCAAGAGGTCCAGTAATAAGAATATCAGTCAAGGGGACTGCATGCGCGCTTTGAAAGCAAATTCGGGGTTTCCGTTTCCCTCCAGAAGACGCTTCCAGAAGAATAAGATCACTCTTGCAACGGAGATGCGCCGGCGAGAGCAATCATTCTACACGGACGCGGAGTTTAAATGGTTAGATCTTGCCTTGTTCACTGTAAAACTGTGACTATCTCACATGTCCTTCCTGCTCCGATCCCAACACTAATGAACCAAGCCCCCTTGATTGCTGATTTTACGCTTTCTGGACCAATTGCAGGCCTCTATAGGCGTGGTTTTGACAGCTCCGGCCAAGAGCGAGAAGAGGGGGGTGGACTAGAAGGTGTCGGAAGCATTAACAGTAAGAAAACATGTCAACAGAATAAAATATTAACCAATGACAGAAAAGATCGGGAAATCCCACCCCCAGCTTCAAGCCAAACACCGGGTCAGCCCTCTATCCTCGGCCGGTGGAGAGAGCACCTCGCTCGGCTTGCGCTTAATAATTTTGTTGAGGTGCTCTGTATCTTGTACGAGGCAATAAACGCACACCCTGAAACACGATCTTAATAAATGACTCAATATGTTTTAATTTGGATCGTTATTAAAATGGTTTGTATTTGTTTAATGTATATTAATAGTAAACTGTAATATTTAGTCAAAATGTATGAAGAAATTCTAAATATGTTTCTGGCGAATGTCCGTGATGTTTTTTTTTTAATCGGAGATTTATCGTGCCCTACAACGAAATATATATTCAATAAAATTTAGTAAAATATTTTGTTTCGTTATTTTAAACACATATTTACTCAAAAAGATAATATTTTTTATGTATTTGGACACTAGAAAGCGATTGTATGTGAGTAGCATGTGTCCCATGCTGATCTGGCGAAAATAAAGTGGAGTATGGCCAAACTCCTATTGTGATTATATTCGTCTGTTTTTAAAATTTACACTAAATCCGATCGATTTGGCGAAGCGGTGTACTTCTGTGAGCGACTTCACTCCGAAGGACGAGCGGCGAGTAAAGCGGACATTGGCACTTTTATCTGAGCCCCGGGTCATTCGAAAGACATAGGGCCAGATGCTGCGTCGAAGCACGGAGTGAGGAAAACATCCGAGCAGATTTCAAGACAAAACTCGAGTGGGAAATGTGGGGTGAGTGCTCGATTCTGGTTTCGGCAGCCTTTTCCACTTTCATAACGAGTGCCTAAAATATAGTCAGCGAAATGCTGACGGGGATAAAGCTTAATAATGAAAGAAAATGCATCTAAAAACAAAAGCAAATTTTATTGTGAAATATCCATATTATACACAATTAGGTAATACATTCCGATTGACGGAATAGTAGCACATATATGGCTAAACATAATTAAATATTTCGAGCCATCTTTAAAATAATGAACGCAGTAAAATACAGGGTGAAGTGCGCGCATTTATTATAGAAGCAGGATTGACAATATGACACATTTGTGGAGAATCCGGCGCTGTGTTTTGTGTTGGGTTCGGGGTATAATATCCGCGCTTCTTTCAGCGATGGTCATCGCCGTGCCATGTCGTCTTGTCCAGAATTGCTCCGGCATATTCCTGGCATGTGTCAAGCCGCAATACAACCTCCCATCCCGTCCGTGGGATCCGTATATCTGTCTGGGACTGCAGAGTGTACCTTTAAGAAGCCCTTTCGTGGATTCTTGATTAACTCGGATTCAGTTTGTTAAAGAGCCTCTTGGCGCCAGTCGGCTGACGTCCCACAATAAGAACCGTCTCTTGTCACTTCATATTTAGCCGAAAATCCTCCAACGGCGCGCTTCAATCCCTCCGACGTCCCCGCCGCAGCTACCGCTCATGGCTCTTTTAAGGCTGTTAGTTGCCTCGTCGCGATCTTCCTCGGCAGTCTTACATGCGGGAAGTTTGATAAACAGCCGAAGTGTCCATTTGTGCTGACCTCCGGATAGTCTCTGATCTTCCACATAGACTTGTTATGAAGTGCCGGCGCCGAATTCAGAAAGCAGAATCTTGTCACTTTGACATTAAACCGAAACAAAAACTAGTAATCTGACAGAATACAAACAGCCCACAAATTTCCTATTAACCTCTGCCTGGCCGGCTCGCCCTTTGTTGTTTAGTTGTGAGCATTAGAGAGCTCTCCTTGCAGATGGTCCCCGCGTATCCTCTGATGTTCTGGGGCTGGTTTTATGATCGCTTCGCCCTTTACCAGAATGCATTTGTTTCATTTGAGAGTTACGAATTTATATACTTTAGCCGGCGACAGAAAACTGACTTTGATTGAAGATATCGCGGAAATGGAACTACATCGTCATTAATGCTTGACAATATAGAAAAGCTCGCATTGTGACTAAATTTGTAATAGTGATGATCTCAGCGAGGGAAGGAACTCGTGACAGCGCTGTACAATCAGAGAAAAACTCGCATTTTTATTTCTCTTTATTAAATGAAAATAAACACGTGGACAATTTTGGTACTAACGTACACGTTATTTAAAGTAAAAAAGTCACATTGTCCCTTACTGTGATCAAGGAAGAGTTCCCCGAGCTCAGGTGATAATCGTTTATGCAGCGGGTTTAATTATTTAAGTTAAGTCATACTTTATAATGACTGTAGGATTACACGTTTACATAAATCGAAGCAAATTCTTACGAGATGTTTATTCATTCTGAGTCTTGGAGCAGGAGAAGAATCTGCAAGATCTTAAGGAGCGTTTCCAGGCAAAAGCACTTGTTGCGTATACCTGTTTGGTGAGTACATTGTGAGATATGCTAGGAACGTGTGAGGGGTTTTTACTTTTTTGAAAGGAAGAGGCGCCAGCGATGTCTCAAGGCTATGCTCCGGGAAGGCTTCATTGATCAGGCAATCAAATAGGCTGATTGAGAGTCCTTTTTGTATTCTTTTTAATGCGTGGGTTAAAATAATAAAAAAAAATAATAAGGTCTACCAGGCAATTATAGCTGCAGCATCACTAGCTTGCTTGCTGTAATTTAAATTTAGTTTTGATGTGTCAGGGACATGTCATATAATTTGGCTTCAGGCCTTTTGACCTCTCGCTAGGCCTCCCTGGTACGAAGTGATGACTGGCTAATGCTTCATAAACCGGTCATTTCGATATAATTCAGTGAGCGGTTTTTTTTTTTTGCCTGTTTCATGTGAGGTTCACATTATGGACATTAAGATAAGCTGTTAATGGAATGAAAACATTGTACATATGAAAAAGAGGATGCTAAGTCAACTAAATATTAAACTTTTTATACGTATCCATAACGTTAGAAACCACTTTAGCATCTAACCTCTATTTTACGTTATTTTATTGTATTTTTTCATTCATAACTTTACTCATTTATTCTCAGGTGAAGATTTCTTTTAATTAAGTGTCGGTTAGGTCACTGTTTTATGAGTAGGAACATAAGATGGCACTAATCGATTGGTTAAAAAGGTAAGAATTATAATAATGATGTGAAATAATCAAAACGTGCCGTATCTTGCATTGTGCGTGGCCATATTAATCCGCAAGCTCACTGGATTAAAAATGTCCAGTTGCTTATCTGTGTGTGAATCTTGCTATTTTGTGCCTCAGATGTAGGTATTTTGGTTTACAGGGTCATACTGAATTTAGTTAGAAACGAATGGCGTGTTACTCACATGCCAATGAAATCATTTTATTTATAAAGCGTTTAGCATTATAGGGAACGTTTATTTGGAAGAGGCCGTGTAGAACATCTCTAATAATATAAGAACGCAACGGTGAGTGTGTGTGTGTCTTTAAAATTTTAACCTGTTAAAATCTGCTAAACGCTACCTACAAGGCTTGCCTTATGGTCATGCTTATGGATTTGTGCGACAGTAGCAGGTACATCTGTTCAAATCAGAGATATTTATTGAGCAGTGCCTTTAAGCATTCAGTATTTCGCTGTGTCATGAAGATACATGCTTTGATATAATCAGATGGTGCGTGCAATGCTTTGTTTTTTAAAAGTATCTTAGGGCTTTGTATTTTTATTATTATTATTATTATCATCATCATCATTACTACTACTACTACTATTATTACTAATATTATTATTCAATCTTGTGCTATGCCACAAGTGTGACATATCTGAATGCATTTGTGTGTTATTTGCTTACCATCTAAAAGTTAGATTTTTGAATGGACAAAGATTAACAACACATGGAGAATGTTAATTATTTTCCATTTGTAAACTCGGACAGCTAATTATATCAACAAAGGTCTTGTAATTATGCTCAATTTATTTGTTCTGTAGATCCTGGGTGTACACATTATCTAAATGGGCAAGGGCGCAGTGGAGTGTTGTGGTGTTATCACGGTACTTGCTTGACTAAGAAAGGAGCTCGTGCTCGGAGCTTTGCCCATTCAGCGCTACTGGCTCGAAACACTTCAGCGGAACGGAGCAAAGCACGATCTGCAGAGCAGACCGCGTATGAAGAATGACGCGCTTTCAGGGCGGCTTACTTTGTCAACACGCTGTTAGAGGGCTGGTCATTTTCATCAAAACACTTCTGCACCCTTTAAAAATGAAGGCCTGTTAGGCTGATCTTTAGGGTGACCCGTAGGCTGTGTTTAGGGGACCCGCACATAGCTGCGCGACCCGCTTATCAAATGGAAGTCGTATTAAGTCAATAATATCAAAATTTAACATTCTTGTGTCCTCTGCGGCTTGTCTTCTGTATTTATATATGTGTGGCATTCCTGTTATATATGCAAGGTGTATATATATTTATAATACTTTAAATAGAATTTAATGTGATTTCCACATATTTAATGGTAAAGTAACAAAATGACTCGTTTGCCCACCGTCACGGAAATAGCGGAGCGGCACGGTTTATTTCTCAGTGAATTCTTTGCATTTTCCCTCTCCCTTTATACTGTTACGTTTCTATTCATTTTTCATCATATCTTCCCATCTCTTTGCATCATCTCCCCGCTATATTTAGCCGGTAGACTGAGGCCTTGGCGCCAGACCGTTTAAGACCTGTCAAAGTCCTTCATATTTGCCGCTGTCACATGCATACCCAGCCTCCACCGGCTACCGACCCCCACCACCTCCACTCCGTTTCTCCGCATCACCCTCTAGCTCCTTCGTTTTGTCCCTCTACCTCTCCCCTTAGCCTGTTTATATTGCTTGGCATCTCCCTTTCTCTCATTAAAGCCCGCTTTTAAACCTCCCCTTGCTTCAGCGTTTGCGAACTTGCGCAATTTGCTCTTCTCCATACCCATGCTGTCTCATTGACCCGAGTCAGCGGGGCTCCCGGTGCCCTGTCCTGTCCACTTGGACAAATTGCAGCTGATTGATGAAAAATAACAACTCTGTCGAGCACTAGTAGCTACAATACTGGACCCCCCCCCCACCCCCAACACGCACACACACACTCTGCTGCCTTGTGCATAGCGGTCGCGTATACACATAAAACATCTAACAGCACACCACCTCTGGCACCACGGCGGAGCTAATCAGTCTGTCACGTCTATATTACCGTCTCTTTTAGAGGGTCTCCCTTTTAATTGCGGAAGCCAAGTACAGCATCAACGTTTATGGGTAATTTGACGTGTGCGATAAATACACACGATGCAGAAGGACAGGTAACAGTCGTTAGTATTAACGGACACATTCTTTGGTAGATTCCTCAGAATTGTTCATAGTATTAAATAACCTGAAGGTATTTTAATGTAGTAGAATATAGAATAAAATAACGTCATTGTTAAGAAAATAAATTTTGTACGTAGGATTACGAAAATATGGAAAATATTCATATGTATTTTTTCCCCAAAATGCAAATAGCTGTAAAAGACAAAAATATACAACAGAGTTCAAAAAGCAGAGATACATTAACCTTATTTTTTTCTGAAGCAACAAATGCACAGTTGAGGTTATATGAAAATCTGCTGCTTTCGTCCCGTAAATCGAAGTATTAAAATAACAATGTACTCCAAGAACTTTTACAAGTAGATGCAATCTAACAAAGACACAGGTGAGACGGGGAGGGAGCGTTGGAAATGTGTAAAATGCCATTTATGAACTTATTCTCCATCCAAAACAATGGCATAATCCCAATATAAATTATATTTCAACCCGTATCTTTTTATTACACAAAATTCGTCGCAGAGCAGGGATAGTTGTCCAGCACTGCGGGATTTATACCTTTTCATAGGTATCAGGTGGGGGCGCTAAAATTTCTCCAGGGAATTTGAGATCGTGCTCTTGCCTACGGTCCGTTTTCTTTGTAAAAACATTCAGCCGCACATTCTAAATCGCTCACTACAGAAGGAAATGTACCTTTATAGAGAGAAAAGTCATAACAGCTCAGCCTAATGGGATATACATGTTCCCATATTATCTTGCATTACAAATATAGGATCTAGAGTTCCCGGTTTCGGTAAGACGACGTTACACTGGCAGGCTAGTCCTAATTTTAAGTAGTACTCTATATTGTCTCTGTATAACAAATTCATTTTCAAGTTTTATTTATTTATTTTTCTGGAAAATTATGTATTTTTTACCTTTGACATTTGACTCATTAGGCAATCCTATTATTTACATTGTGTGACGAAAGGGGCATTGGGTGAGCTGAAGCAGAATTCTTCAGAAGTTTTTTTGCCATTTTAGCGCAATGGTGTTATTTAATGATTGCATATATATTCTGATATGAGCTACCCACAAATACAATGAACTGTAACGAAGATAAAACGATTCTTCGTAGGGAAAGTATTTCTTCCCTTTTTGCTGGTCACGATTGACTGACTTTAAAACAAATTGAATTTGTCCTCTAAAACATGAATAATGTTTTTAAAACTACAAAACTATACGTTTTTTAAGTTGAAGAAAGCACCTATAAGAAATTTATATATGTCGTTGCTTTGAAATGAGTTTAAAAAAATGCAATAGTGTAGATCAAATGGAATGTGTTCACATTCTCTGCGGCGTTTTAAAAATGCGTTATCCCCCTGTGTATTCGGTTCTTCATCTGTAATATACAAATTGAAGGTGATCCTGATTTTCAAATGTTTTGCACTCCTACAAAGTGTTATCGGCTAACTTACTCCTCCTCCGGAGTCGTCCGGCTTTGATCAGCGAGGTCTTGCCTGTTTTTGGCCGGTTCAGCGATGCAGCAGGTGGGTTGATTTTTCAATTATAACCCCTTGCGTGACCCTGGCACATACCATTAAGCCCGTGGCGGTGCAACTCTTGGGGTGCAAGGCTCGTGCTGATCTGCCGTTTCCACGCCAGTGGGCACACCTCAGGTGTCGTAAAATTCGTACAACCACAAGTATCTAGGAGAATTCAGGTAATTATTGTGCTGCGATATCTGTATGTAAGTTTAGGCCCAGTTTATTTCATACAACAATGGAAAACTTTAACAAACTTAGCAGACCAACCCAATGAAACGAGTATGCTATTATAAAATGAGTTTTATTGGGGACAATTTATTGCATATAATTGCCTAAGTTACTTGTAAAGCCCATGCTGTCGTATGGTATGCAGGTATTTATATACATTTGACATAGCCTCTTCTCATTAATGCCCATTCTCAGTACGCACATTTAAATGTTAAGAACTGTTCTTTGTTAATTTGACTAGGCAATAGAATTCAGAACAAATGCACCTTGCATTTTCAGTATTAAGGTCCCCATTACCGTCTCCGTCCGCCAAAATGTAATTGATTCGCGCTGCTGTTCCTGTATTGATTGTTTTAAGGAGATATTTCCACGTGCGCGAGTTAAAGGATGGAACATAATGACGCATGAAAATAATTAGGTCAGAATCCCGGGAGTGATTCTCAGCGCGAGACCCTGGTGCTCAGGCTGAAGACTGCACTGTGTCAGTGTTACAGTCTCTCATTTTCGCGCTTTTACTCTTGGGGAAAAGTGACCACAGCGTAACCAGAAGTAAGAATCGCGTTGACGTTATTATCAATTGATTTGAGCCGGAAACACTCTTTTTATTTCATATTTGATAGGTCTTGTTCTTGACTTGAAATACGAGAATATATTGAGAATGTGAATCGAGTCCCGAGGATTAGTTGTTTCATTTCTCTAGATGATAAGGATGCGGGTTAATTCCAGTAATAAGAAAATTAACACGAATAATTTCGACACGAGCCTTCATAATTATTTCACCGCGGAACCACAGATAGGACATCCACTCATGCCTAGTACTGACAAATGTGGTGAACCGCAATGATATGTCAGCAAAAATAAAAATAGCTTAATTGAAAATAACGGATAATATTGAATTTTGTGGTTACGATGTACCGTAAAGTGCGCTTTATTTTAAAAGAGATGTAAAAAGAATTCTTTAGTGAAAAAACAATGTACGTAAACAAAATGATAAAATATATAATAAGCAAATTTTTTTCCAAATGCCCGGCTCTTTTTAATGGCACAGGTAACGTCTCCTTCCTCATTCCTGTTTTACATTTTAACGTGAAATATTAGATATATAAGATATCATTTAAAGAACGTCGAACTATTTGGGTTTTTTAGCTATAACTCTAGCTATTGGAGATGCGGTTAAAAGAGGGAATTATAACATTAATTTAACGTCTCGTCTTCACAGATATAGTCAGTCACTACTACTACTAATATTGACTCGTGCCTTTATGGACGTGTTCAGCTTTTGTTAGAGAATACTAACGAAAGCCGGGTTTTTAAAAATTCGTTGGACACAATGTTTTTCACAAACCTCGACATGCATAAGCGACAAAATAAAATGTTTGTCACCTCAGTTTTATTTTAAACAGTCTTTTTATACTCTTCCGTGTGCTCCAGGGAATTTCATATAAGTATAATACGTAAAATCAGAGTGACATTGGAAAAAACAAGTTAATAAAAAATATACACACAAACTATATTGTTCAAATATGATTTAGTCCTTGCGTGCGTCTGCATGGATATAATAAAATACCTGTCTGCACAATTTCCTTAACAGGCAGGTAAGGAATTCCTCCCAATTCTTTAACACCCAGTTAAGGAGATGCAATAAAGCGTAATTCCACATATTAGAAGCGCATGCATTCAAACAAATTCCATTATCGTTATACTCGACTTGCAGTTGCAAGAACTCGAACAGTTGAAAGTTCTCGAAAAAAGATTGACGCCTCAGCTGAGTAAACGTTGCGGTTCCAGTCACTGGATACATGTTATGCTGTGTGAATGAATTTTGTCAGCCGACGAACTGCCATATGTTATTTCCCCTTTGCGATGTTAAATTAGTGTCTGTACAAGAACAAACCTAAAATAAATGTCCAGATTGAGCGCACGGGACCAGCGGCTTGTTAATAATGGAGTTGGAAACAGAGCCAGGTGAAGCGTCGGTCCCGTTTGATATACAGCATAGTTAGAGGTATACACGTGCAATTTAGTGAAGTGACAAGGCCATTGTTGGGCTGGGAAAAAATCCACCAATTTGTGTGCCGAGCTCACTACTCCGTATTGCATTGTTTATGACGTCTCACATGTGCTTTATCACTTAAATGATTTATTCGGCCACTTGAGGCTGCAGAAGCCGTTCAGCGTTTATCATGACATTTTTTCCCGCAGTATTTGGTAGGTTAAAAATTCACAGAACTATCAGCTGGTTTTATGTGCAGTGTAATATTTTAAACATTTTCCACGCATCGACATGATATTGGCGTCGTTTCCATTACCGTGACACGTGTCAGTTAACAGGCGGTAATTCAGAGTTTGCGTAATCGAACATCTGACCCACTATAAGAGGTTTGCTGTGATATTTGGCAGCTTGGAGAAAAACTGCACTTATTTTCCGTGATGGTGTATTTAATATGAAGAAAGATAGCAGTAGTAATTCACAACACGCTGACTTTTCTAAGGCATATAAAAAGATGTGCTTGGATAAGTCGGAATGCGTTTTGTGCGCATCGCGTATGGAGAAGGTCCTTCAGTGAAAAATGATTCTTCACATTAAGCGTAAGGCTTATAAAACTTGAGTGCACAGCCCCAGAGGGTCATTTGATAAACATTAACATTAAGGAAAAGCTCAGGTTATCTGAATATTCCTTCGTCTTGATACTGAGAATCCATATTTAACATTAAGTAAAAACTGTATTAAGTTTTGGTTTATAATATGTTGTCTGTTGAGTCGAACCGAATGCCTTTCATTATATTTAAGCATATTCATGGTTTTTTAAATGTTCGTGAATCTTGGCTATGTGTTAACATATAAGAAACAGTTTTTAGTACAAGAAAATTCAAAATACCAAATTCAATATAAACATTAAGAAAAATAACGAATCAAATTAATAACATGTTAAATAAACGGATGATGGCAAAATATAGTTTTGACTAAGTATGTTTGTTTATTTTATGCGTTGTACATAAAATATAAATTCCTCTATAGACTGAAACGTGTTGTTGGTTGACCAAAAAAAACTGGAACGTTTACTGTAAATGTACCATGTTTAGTGTTTAATTTTGTAAATGCGGCCGCGATAGCTACGAGTCGAAGTTGGTTTTTTAATTACGAATCCAAATTAGCACCAGAACATTTTAGAACAATCTGAATTACTTTACGACAAAATGAAAAGACGCCACATATTAAATATCGGCTTCCTGCCGGAGTCTCCCGCAAAACGGACATTAACTGTCATGAGTGAAGCTGTTCTCGTTAAACCTTTAAGTGATTTGGGAAGGGTGCTGTCTAAGATTAAATTGAAACAAATTAATCTACATTCAATCAAACATCCCAGGTTTACATGTTTTTATTATTATTATTATTATTATTAATTATTATTATTATTATTATTGTTACGTACGTCATGGAGGACTGTCTGTCTGCACGCGGCAGAGGACGAACGTGAAGGAGAAAGATGCAAAGGTTAATTCACCCCAAACATGGAATCCTGTCTAAGGACAGGCACTAAAAAAAGAGATATTATAATGAGAGGCTACCTGGTGTTAGTGGACCAACTGGCCCACCACCCCAATATATTATATGTTAGTATAGCAATCTTTTTAGGGGGGTGTGTTGTCCAGGGTTGATGAAAATGCCGAGAAGGAGCTTCAGTGGCCTCAGACGCTGGTATGTGGGCACTGAATTACTGTGGGGGTGGGGGGTGTACAGACCTGCAGGCGCTCGGTACACATGATCGGGGTGGCTTGTCTGCACCCACTTGCCCTAAGGTGGTTTTTTAGCACCAGGGATACAGTACTGGCGCCATGTAGCCCCCCCCAGGGAGGTGTGTCCGGCCGCCATGTACCACAGAGAGGCCGTGCTGACCCTCTCACAGCCGCATTCGGGGCTCAGGTAAGGTGAGCCGCCCGTCGGGCTGCTCTAAGCCAGGCCCCACCAGCCCAGCAGGGCTGCGCTGCCTCGCTCCCGTCAAACAAAGCTGGAAAATGGCCGTCTTCGGGAAAGCCGTCGGCCGAGATCAAAAGATACCTGATTGCTGGCTGGATGCACACGGCACGGCGACTCCCGATGTCTCACGCGGCGTTTTTGTGCTCTGAAAGCTAAGTAAACACCCCCCACATATACTTTCTTTTTTTTTTACTCCAGGAACGTCACCCTCATTTGTGTCCTTTGATCTTTTGACCAGTGGTGTGCAGCTTGTTTGTCTATTCCTCCACCCCCCCACCCCCCCATGCCCTGAAAGGAACGGACCGTAGTGCAGCCCAGCCTGCTTTAATAACCAACTTTCACTTCCTGTACTGGTATGTTGTTCCCAGTTGCTGTACCTCACATTGGTGGTGCCACATGACCGAGGTGCGAGTAGAACCTCCCGCTCATGTTCCCGGTGCTGGTCGGGTTCCAGTGAGTCAGAACCAGAGATGGTGAGTGCGGAGCGGTATTCACGCCCGAAGGGGTCTCTCCTTGGTCTCCTAGCCCTGTTTACACTTTACATCTCCCCAGAAGAAAAAGAAGTCACGTGGAGGCCTGGGGCTGTGAGGGAAAGTGCGACGTGTGCAAGAGTGTGCAAAAGCCATGCGGTTCTGAACAAGCAGAGTGGCTTTGAGTGTAACATTTTCTTTTGGTTAAAACAATACTTCTTATGCCCGCTGGGGATTTTAAACGGTTTGATTTAGATGCCCTGTCAACGCATTTCCCAGAAATTCTGCCGCGAGCCTGTTTCATCCCCCCACAATAAAGATTTCTGAGATTAAAGCTTTCTCGTAGTTTTGCTTTCCTAAGTGTAAACGCCATTCAGAACAAGAGACCCGATAAGAGGGCTCCGGTTCTGTACTAAGTATTTATGTCCAGGTCTGCATGTATGACAAACTGCCCTGAATAAGTCATTTTGAAGTGGCCGTGCGTCGTTATGCTGGTAAAATGTCACGTTCTTCTTTTAATCCTCATCCGCCCTTTAAAACATGAGCTGCTTTGAGGCTGTGACGATGCTTGCAAGACGGGGCTGTTACAACCTTCAGAGAAAGTGTGGTTACTCTGTTTGGACCAGTACCTTCCAAAGGTCTGCAGCCACACAACCCTATACTGTTACGAAGCAGCTTCTTTTTATCAGATCCGGGGTTCTGTATTGGCGAATATCAGCCTGCTCCTTCTGACTCGCAGACCCTGGAAAAGCCATTTATACCTGGTAGGATTGGCAGGAGCTTAAGGGGACATCACAGCAGCAGAGACCACGCTCTACACTCATGGTCAGCATTACGGGTCTTTTCGACGTGACGGACACGGGCTATGATGGCATTTAGATGCACACACCGACAGGCCATCACCAAGCGATGCACATTCCTGCTTAGGGGGGGCTTCACAGGAGCACACATGCACCCCCAGTACCCCACACACATGCAGAACTCACAGGATATATTTTTTTTCTGACCTCTAAGCACAAGCCCCAATTCAGCATTTGGGTCTGAAGCCTTTAAAAGCAGGATAGAATTCTGTCGTCCACAGAAGTCCACAGCAGGAGCTTAGTAAAAGGAGGGCCCCAATCAACCATTTCAAAAACATTCCAAATTAAGGGGAAAGATTAACGTAGCATTTTTAAAAATACTTTCCTTGGAAGCCGACCAGATGGCAGTAAGTGTCTTTAATTGCACGTGAGGTATGAGGCAGTTTGGTGCGGGAAACACTGAAAACTGGGAAAACTCACTCAGATTCTGCTAGGAAGCTCGATTGCTGGTACCGGTCATGGGATGCGGACACCGGGCAGGTAATGGCAACAGGTGTTCAGTTCGGGGGGGTAGGGTGGGGTTGGGATGGTGGGAAGATGGGAGAAATGTTGAGTTAAATAAGGAAAAAAAAAAAAAAAAAAAAAAAAAAAAAAAAAAAAAAAAAAAAAAAAAAAATTA